>VONZ01000376.1:0-445000 GCA_012976165.1 Labeo catla | reverse complement strand
TGCAAGAGAAGGCAGTGAATCTGAGAGAATAATAGACAGTATAAAAGTAAAAAAATGAATATATGATCAATATATGATGATCAAATAGCATGTAAAGCACTCATTTTTTCTAATCAGTGGACAGTGTCAGAACTCGCTGTGTTCTCTGAATGGCATAAGCTCAAAGCTCATATGATTGGCTCATGACTGTTGATTTGATAATGTCTGTCTATCATGTCTTCTTCACTGCAGTGACTGGATGATTAACTGTCAGCGTGATAATGAAAAGCTCTCATGCTCGCAATTGGTCCACAAATCTGCCAATTTTGTTTTAATTTAACTGTATTTTTTTGGAAAAACCAAGGTTCCCACTATCATGGAAAACCTGGATATATGAGGTAGCCTAATTTTAAACGTGATCTCATCTCATGATCTACCAAATGTACATTTACTTACGTTTACACAGACACTGAAACATACAACAATGTACTGACAGCATCTAAAACATTAATTATTTACATATAAAATACTTTACAGACAGAAGATTGGAATTGTGGCATTAATGTTTTGAATACTTTGTGTTAATTTGTCATCATTTGTCACATGGCATTTTTAAAACAGTTTACTCTTTTACTTAATATGAAATAACATTTCAATAAATTGTTGTTCTGTATTTCATAACCTTAGAAGAAATAACATTTCTATAATGGATTAACCATTACTTATCAAGTAATATTTATTTACTTTGATAGCCAAGGAACATATAAGGTGTTTTCTCATCTAGCTGTGACTGACAATACAGCCATAAAATACATCAAAAACACAACATAAAATCACAGAAGTAATCAATTTTCAGCAATCTTCATATCCATCCTCGGTAGTGACTGCAGATGTCAAATCCCAGACTTGTTTTAAATTCAAAAAACTGAAAAAAAGTCTTTGCTCTTCCAAGCTTTATAATGGCAGTGAATGGGTGTTGACATTTTGAAGGCCAGTAAAGTGCATCCATCCATCATTAAAAAAAAAGAAAAAGTATAGAATATGCTAGTATCATGAGAACCAAGTTTTGTTTACAGCAAAGGTAAACCAGTCTCCTCTTGGTATATAAATAGAAATCCTCAGACCTTTTCTTTTTCTTTTTCTAATTCATTACCGGTGTGTTGTTTTTCTGCTCTCCTCTGCACATCTGCATTCATCACTTCATGTCCTATACGTCATCCGCTGGAACGCCACTCTTTCGTACGACAGACAGCAGAAGCTAGATATTACGGTATATAAAGTTTTAAATATGGATATTTTTCTTACACAAATACAAAAATTCACTTCAGAAGGCCTTTATTAACCCTCCAGAGCCATGTGGAGCACTTTTTATGATGGATGGATGTACTTTATTTTGCTTCAAAATCTCAACAGCCATTCACTCTCATTATAAAGCTTGGAAGACCCAAGACATTTTTAAATATAACTCAGATTGTATTTGTCTGAAAGAAGATAGATATATACACCTAAGATGGCTTGAGGGCGAGTAAATCATAGGATCATTTTCATTTTTGGGTGAACTATCTACTGCTACTGGTTATGTTTAGTTTTGGGAATAAGGTTGAGGGATTTTAAACGTATCAATGTTTACCTGTAAATGTTGCAAACTAATATCTATGTAAGACTGGGCTGGATGTTTAGTCCTGGAAAAATTATGTAATCCAAGAGGTAAATTTATAATGAATATACATTCCTCTAGTTATGCCAAACTTTAAAATATTTTAAAGGGTAGAAAATGTGAGTAAAAGCTATTTGTAAATCACAAACAACTGGAAAACTGGACACTGGGGAGCCAAAAACTTTGAGAAAAACTGGTTTACATGCCTTTTACAAGTTTGATTTTATGCAGACTAATGCAATAATTTAACAAGCTAAAATGTAATGTAAACACTAGTTTAAGTAAGACTAACAGTGCTTGACATTTGTAGCTCAGGTTCGTCCATCAAATACACTTGTTAATCAGACTACAATTGCTTTTGGTGCTGTGTGCATGCTCCAAAAGGTCAAGATGCATGCAACATGAGCTATGCATCGTACCAGTCCATATCATACTGGATTACATGAGCGATAGAGACTCTAGCTTGACTATGCAAAAACCTGTACAATTACACAGGAAAACAACAACAGATGTATGTTCTTGGCTAATGACATTAGTTACTGCTCAAACAGACGTGTCCATGATTTATAGCAAAACCGTTCTATGGTATAAATAATTTACCGTTCTTGTCAATACAAATACAAATGCACAATGGGAAACATCTTCTATGAGGTCCCCGTTATGATGTCAGAACTGACCCATAACACAAATAAGACCCGTAATGACAAAGCAAAGCTCTGTTTGCCGTGTGTGTGTGTGTGTGTGTGTGTGTGCGACACACAGCACAAACATCACAATAACATGTGCAGCGAGAGAATGCAGGAATGCGGAAAGGAAAAAAAGTGCAGCATTCTCAGGTTTTGCCGGTCAGCGGCTCTGTCAAACATCTCTATAATTAAGGAAACACCCAACCAACTAATTACGTAATTGGAGCTAGCCTTTAAAACACGAATGATGTAATCGGAGTTAAAACAGGGAGATTTGCCGACTAAGAGCCTCTCCATTCATGAGACCGAAGCTTTACGCTACGACTGTAACTCTCGTTTGTCAGACAAACACATCAGATTCACAGATATGTGTGATCAGCATTATTTCTCAGCGCTGTAGTGTAACTCAGACGGTGGTTTTCACGTAATTGACTGCAGAGAAGGTCACTGCCACAATGCGGTGGACTCATTTGGCTAATTAAGAACAGTGCCCCAGTGACCTCTGTCTGGGGCAAATCACCCGAGAGTATTTAAAACCCTGCACTCCGCTTTATTGAGAGCAAATAAGAAAAAGTCTGACTTCATTGTTTGTGAGATTTGAACAAAACATACAGCAACTGTTGATGCTGCTGTTAATACTAGGGCATTCAACCGAACAAAAAATACTAATTCATCAAACAGGTTCCTGTAATAAGTAATTTTAATTGCACATAACATTTCAATTTGAAATCATAAATATTTGTTTATGCCATCTTTTTACTAAGTGCTATGAATGAAGGCCAGTATCACTAACTGACAGCAATGCCTCTAATTAACAGATTTTCTGTTTTTTTTATTATAACATTTTATAGTAATTATAGCCATTCAACATTACAGCATAACTGAAAGTCAAGCTTCAACTACATTGTTTAAACATTGCAGCATTAGAGAACATTATTATAATTGGATAACTTAAATCACTTAACTCACCTAATTTAAGTGAACTGCAAACAATGTTCACAAACCCATCCACATTTAGCTGTGCCAACAACGTCACTAAGGCTCGCCCCAATCGGCCTGACGGGGGCGCTACTGAGATTAAAAGTATGAAATTGCTCATTGAAACTCAACTGAAAATTGAAACTCCTAAACCGTCAGTTGCAGACAAGTGTCTTATGTTGTTGGAATCCTTGGTCATGCCAGACAAAACGTACGCCAATGATCAATCGTGAACCTGGCGAGATTTTTGGGTAGGTGTTTGAAAATCCTAATTTTGCAAACTAGTCCTAGGTTTTTCGCTCTATGTGAACCAAACCAGCACAGAAATATTCTCTGGAGAGTGAATATCAATAATTATCAAAAAAGTTGAACTTTCAACCATTGCAAAGGGGGACCAAAATGCTCGAAAGGGGCAGGGACACTTTTAGTAAAATGCCTGTAACTCCTGAACGGAATGAGATATCTCCACCAAACTCCGAAAATGTATCTATGAGCTCAATCTGAGGTCACAGGGAAAAAAAATGTGGAGCTTGGCCACCTGATGGCGCTATAAGAGGGGAAAAAAATGGCTATAACTGCGCAACCATTTGTCCTAGCAAAATGAAAATCACTGTGCACAGTCTTGGTCCGAAGTGCCACAAGTGTCTATAGGGGCATTTGTGTATCTCAAAAAACATGGCCGCCATTGGCAGGTGAAGTTTGAGCACCTGTTAGACAAGGTTAACGAAGGCCGATTGGAAGGAAGGTCAAGCAAAATTTGAAAGAAATTGGTCACTGGGGGGTGATATCACATTTTCAAGGGCATAAATGACTGCACGTCACACGTTTTTTGCACATTTGCATGATAATACAATGTATAATACGATCGAACTTCTCATTCCCGGACAGCTTTGCCTCTAGAACCACTGCTGTCAATCAAATCGTTTGTTAAATGATTGAGAAGATGTAAAAATCTACTTTCGTGAACTAGTCCAAGGAAAAAAAAAACAAAACAAAAAACAAACAAAACACTACAGTACAATTCTCTGGACTCTGTAGGTCAATAAAAAGCACTTGAACCCCGGTAATCGCTGCTTGCAGCTATATTTATTTTACTTATTACACTACACACAAATGCACATGTTTTTTCGATGTAGTTTGGTGCAGTAAAAGTTAGTCACAACACACTCTGGTCACATTGATTGATGGACCTCTGACAATTGGTGGCCCGATCGACCACAGAGTGACCCATTAGGCACCCAATCAGTGAGGCTCTGTTCCCGGTGTGTGTCTGAGACCACCAGTCCCGACTTGATGAGGTGCAAATGACCCAACCACACACATGCAACTCTCAACACTCCACCCTGAGGATTTCCTCCCTTTCCCACAACATAAACACATACACACTTTCTCACATTACACACCCAAACACACCTTCTCACATATCAGCATATGACAATATAACAGCTTCTTCATAAAGTGACTGTATGAGTGTGTGTGTGCGTGTGGGTTTGGTCAGGCCACCCTCATGCTGCCCCGTTAGCCTAAAACACCAGCCTCCCAAGAGAACATGTTTAAGACAAGCACACAAACAGCTGTTAACAGAGCTACCAAACCTCTATCAGCACAGTTAAAACTGAGTAACTGAATACTGAAATAATCAAATTAATCCTTTACTCAGACAAGATGCACAGAAATAAGTGTGAACATATGAACATGTATAAAATATATACAGATTGAATGGTTATTAGTTGTACATGTGTTAGATACAGTAACAAAGTACAAGTACATTTTTCAAGTACTAGCATTTTTTTATTCTGGGAAATTTTAACTTTAACTTCACCACATTTCAAAACATAATATTGCCATTTTCACTCCACTACAATCCATCAAAACATATTGTTCGTTATTATTTTGAACTGAAGAGACTGTCACCCCCTCTATGATACAAGAGCGATATATGATTTGTGAAAGAGCTGATTCTTTCCAATTAACCTGTTGACTAGGTTCACAAATTGCACCGAATGATTCATTAATGAATCAAACTGATTCGATTGCAGCTGTCCTTGAGTCAACAACTCACTGATTTATTGATCCAGTCAAGATAAATCAAGAGCCAAGATACTGCCAGAGCTCGAATGTGAGCATGAGAAGGTGAGAAAAGTTACTAATGCCAAATTTCGGTATTGTTTACTGTAAATGGCATCATATTTAGTCACGACTGTCAGTTATTTGTGAAGTAAATCTGCTGTAAAGTGTAAGCTATTGCCCAGTGTAATTCTTGAATGTGAATATGTCTGCGTTTGTCTGCCACAATCTGTATGGGGTTGGTGAATTTAGGTAAAATAATGCAAATTAATGGCCATGTATATTCCTGTTTGTATAGCGTTCCCCTTAAAATGTCTGCACTTTTTCTTTTGCCCTATGTGACATCTGTACATTGTATTTTATATTATTTGTGAGCACATACTTACACAAATTTACAAGTTTTATGTTTGGTCAGTAGTGATATTTGGGTAGGGCTTAAAGAGGCATCAACAAACTGTGCATATTTTAATAGAATATGGAATATGGGTGTCAATCATCCATTAATTGAGTCCAACTTGAAACATGCACAGAAGAACAGCTGGATGTGAGGCTCTGTATGCATTTGCAGAAACATTCCAGCTGCAGACACTGGCATAATGTCTAAATAATCAGTGTCAATACAGGTGAATGAAGGACTGCACAAAGCACCAATTTTTCTTTATGTTAAACTTACATGGGAGAAAAGAGAGGGGATCAACCACCATGGCTTTTCGAAAGAAAAAAGCCAAATTTAAATTTGCAGTGGAAAAAAAAAAAAAAAAAAAAATCAATAAAACAGTAATTGCTTGGCATATCATTGCATGGGGAACAAATTATAAGGAGGAGGCTGATGTCCGGGCGGATTAGGTTTTTTGGGTTCAGTGGGCCGGTCGACGGAAAAGGTCTCTGCGTGATAATTAAATCTTCTCACTCTGATTTTCTGCCAATTTTATTTCCCCTGGGTCTACAATCCTGATTCACTGCTTATAAGCCAGGCATAACTAATCACTGGAGTATAGAAAAGGGTTACTTTAAATGAGAGAAAGATATGCAGACATATTTTGCTTCAAATATTACAGTTACACTGGGCCTGCAATGATGAATTTCACCTGTGAGATGATGTCAGAAATACACCTTGATTTACAGAATTAAGTGAATTTGCCCTTTGTGTTTATATTTATAGTCTATGGAACAGAAACTCATGACTGGATAATCTCATGCTACTAGTCTAAAAAAAATAAAAATGTAATTATGAATGGCAATACACTTTAGAGATATTTTACTCATACTGGCAATAAACTTTCCATTGTTTTACTTCAAAGAAAGGTTAGAATTTTATGAAATTTTTAATGGGAGATCAAAAAGATGAACAGTGCAGATTTATTTTCACAGCTGCCTTTGCTCATATTTACCAAGGGTGCCAATATTAGCGGACGGCACTGTAACGGTTTGAGGATTCCCATGATTATCAGTGATCATCACATCAGTGCTTTATCAATGAGAGTAAAAATACATTTTCATATTTCATATGAGCAAATATCATCTGCTGCATTTGAAAGTTTTGTGGTTTTAAAACGGACTCTGCTGCTTTCACTTTTTGACAGCAGACTCTCTGCAGTTTGAGGTTTCTTTGTCTTGATAATGGCCGATTACCAAGATGTTAACAAGTCCATATGTGTGTGTGTGTGTTTTAAATGCATGAATATTGAAATATGAAAAAAAAAAATAATAATAATGATAATCTAAATATGAAACTAAAACCGGCAAGTCACTTGATGCATTCAATGTGCCTATTTCCATATTATATAGTAAGTGAAAAAAAGTATGTGAAAAGAATAGTTCAATAGTCCAAATTCATACTGTTTGAAAAAACAGTAGCCAGTAGGTGAAAAGTACCTGGATAACCGACAATTACTGTGAGATTCTGGATTGCACATTTGGTAGACACTTCACTATCCCACAAAGCAATGGGGGAGCAGTCGCAAATGGCAGTGACGCAATGCAAATGATGCTGGTGGTCCAATGACACTGACAAAATATTGGATGCAGTTCATTCACACTACCCATTTTCATACTATGCAGAAAGAATTTTATGCTTGCAAAGTAAGTTCAAAGCAAATATAGTACTTACTAGACAGTATGTCGCAGCTTATGTCTTAATAAGTGAGTCACTGAATCATTCACTCAACCAAGTTGACTGGATGAGTCATTGAATTATGGACTCAACTAATTCATTTGAAAAAAAGCAAGTTGATTTAGCAAGGGAACAGTTGAACCAGACAGTTGGTCTGGTTGGGATTAGTCTCACGTAGCCAGACCTTCAGACTGACGGCAGAAGGTCTGGGAGCTTTGGCCGCTTTGAATGGCCTGCCCAAGAGGCCATATGACTGTCAGTAAAGCAACCAATCACTTTTCGCTTTGTGCCACGTCATGTTTAGGGCCATGGGAATGTTGCAATAACAGACCGGTGTGTAAAACTCTCTGACATATTTTAAAGATTCAAAGTGAGAACTTTATATTTTCACATATTTGTGAAAATCCAGAGTTTAGTTAATCCTAATAGGCACTCGTCGTCACAGCTGTAAACACGCTGGCTTTCTCCTTTAGTGAGGGGGTTTGGCGGAACGTTAAAGAACGTCTAACTGAAATGGAAATCCTGTATAATCTAACCAATCTGTTGACGACTTTGAATCTCCTGAAGTGTGCCGTATGCATTAGACATTTAGCCAATGTTCCGTGGGCGTGAGGTCTGAGTCTGAGACTAGGTTGGGATAAACCAGCAAAAAAGCAACATGGGCAGGCTGAGAGACCATCAGAACCAGTAAAGACCAGATTATGGGCCAAGTTGAATCCAGTGATCAGGCATTACACAGGCATCTACACTGAAAATTTCAAGTTAGTTTGCTTAACTGATCAAGAGATAAAAACTGATGCTGACATTGTGCAAAACTTCACTTTGAAACCTAGCATATTTCCAAATGTCTAAGGGCACTGAATTATATAACAGTGTTAACAACTTACGCAACACAGAATAAAGTGAACAGCTCAAGGGGATATAAGCAAACTGCTTATAACAGAAATACCAGGTGGCATAAAGCCAACAAACAGTCAGTTTTTACTAATTGACAAATCCCTTCTCAAACGTCACGTAAAAAAAACTCTGAGAGACGGGGAAGAGTGTCATTTAGCAGGTGGCGTATTTCAAAGTTTATCCATTAAAGAAAACATCGAATTACCATTTTCCACAAGTTGCTATGATTCTTTAGGGTCTTCATGAAATGTCTACAACATGCTTTGGTTAAAATTCCTCAATGGTTGTCAAAAACAGCTCTGTTCACAGTGACCATTTCAGTGCATGTCTCTTTAAATGATAATGAGCTACTGCTCACCACACCCTTCCCATCCGCGAGGTGTGTCGACACAAGACGAATGAATATATCCATATGTGACTCAGAGGCGGTCTTATTCAAATAGCTGGCTATCTACATAGAAACCTGCTGCAGATTGAAACAGCTCACAGGATGACAGTTTCAGACTCAGACAGCTCATAACAAACTGGCTGTGTGTTTTCTTTTCAGCTTTTCTGAGCTGGCAGAAATGTAAGAAACTACATACAAAACAAAATAGCTAAAAAAGTGACAATTTCATTCAATGTCTCCTTTAAATACTAGCTGAAGTCATGACAATTAAATCATTTAGGCCAGCGTGAGCGCCACTTAGCAGGCTCCAGTCCCAGGGTCAACTGCCTGTAGACCCTCATTTACACAGCATTTGTATTCATGACAGGAGAGCGCTAAATATTTAACAACAGTCTTTCAGGAGATACTACTGTTGAGCTCACAGGTCAAATCATTTTGATTTCTAAAGAGATTACCGTACTCTAGATTTACCCATCTATATCTGACACAACAACCATCTGATGTGTCTGCATGAGATTATTTGAATTTAAACAAAGAAATCTGGATATGATGATGATAATAGCAACATCTGAAATGCTACGAAACAATACTGCTCTGATTATATTTTCTTCTTTGAGGGAGTTACTCAGAAATATTTAAAAGTAATAATTTCTTAAATTCTTACATGCGTAAGCACACATTTTCATGCAATATCTCAAAATGGCAAATTACTTTGTAACACAATTCCATGCAACTTCCACTTAAATAGTTAAACAATATTTATCATATTTGTGTGTCATTTACACAAGCTCCTTATTAAATCAAGCCTCTAATTAAGTTTACAGTGGAGATTCAATCGAATTGAGCAAATATATCTGATTAAACACAGCTCTCTGTTGGTCATTGATCGTCCTCTGTCCTATTGACTGTCTGATTTTCTCTGTGCACACACGGGCTTGTTCAGCACTCCGGCAGACACCTCTTGTGAATGACAACACAGCTTGTTATATTGAGATTAGAAATTAATGGATACGGGGGGCAGTGTGTGTGTAGGGGTGTTAAATTTCATCTAAATGTTTAATGGTGGTATCATTCTCTAATACGGTCACACACAGAGAGGTACACACCTGTAAAGGTGACCCGCACGACACAGCATAATTAAGAAAAAGTCTTCCGCTTTTCCATGGTGAAAGAGCAAGCTGCTCTAATGATACGGGTTAAACGCCGTTATACGGCTCATTAAAATATATGATCCGCATGAATACAGACACAATGCAGGTCTGCGTCACAGCAGTGATGCAAAGCAGTGATGGACTGAAAGATATTCAACACTGATTTGAATATGAAAAAAAAAATAATAATAAAATAAAGGAAAATGCTGTATAAAATGATTAAACTAAACAAAAGACAAAGTTGTCATCTAAAAATTTGAACTGTTGATTTAACCCATTATTGGTGTGATTAGTTAAGGGGAAAACTAAACTAAACTAAACTAAAAAACTAAACCTGTATGTTATATTATATTGCATTGCATTGCTGATGAACATGATGCAGCCTATAATCCAGTTATATTCCCTAAATTCAAGATACGAGGGAGAAAAAAATGCCCCTGTATGGGTATTTGTCTTATATTTATATCATATGATATAGTTTAACAATATCACATGAGCAAGCGTGTTGTTTTTGATTATTGATTTTTTAAAATTATTTTGATTATGATATTTGATTTTATACAACAGTTCAATAAACAAAAAAGACATAATATTGTTTTTGCTCAATTTGGCAAATTAAAATAGAATTGTTGTGCATCTCTGAGCAATAAACAGCTGTGTTTTGTTACTGAATGAATTCACATTTTTTAACAGATCGAATGTAAATCAATTCAGTGACTCATAAAGAGTCACCTGCTTTGTTTCTGAATGAATCGGTTGAATGAATGATTCAATGACTCTCATTAAGACTTACTGCCACCTACTGGCAGTCTTAGTTCATATTTAGAGGATAATTTCAATTTTTTAAAATCATTTTATATTCCAATATTCATTTTTTAAACCTATTAATGTCCTTTCAAAAGCCATTAATCTCACAAAATTATTTATGCAATTGTAATTACAGTGTAAAAGCATTCATGCCATCTTTAAACAGTCTGCCTTAAACGTTTGTGTAATAAATATTTTGTTCATTCCAAATATTTCTTTCTAAAGCTAAATTTTTGGTACATTTTAGTACTTTGTCTATTCATTGCTTTTCTCATTTAAAACAATAATGACTTCATCTTTTAGGGGGTCAGCCCAAATAGATGTGATTCATTTGTGATTAATTCATGAATCAGCATATCATGTAATTTAGATAAAAAATAATAATGAGGAAAATAAATAAATAGCTTCACAGCCCTCCCAAAAAACCTAAATCTTTTTTGTGGTTTGATTTTGAAAGGTAGATGGGCTCCATTAGGAAATATGTTGTGTGAAAACGATGAGAATGAGTATTGATTTATTTACTAGGAAAGAGTGCTGATATAATATAGTCACAAATCTCAGCTGTCCAGCAGTATGTACTGTGTTTCCTTCATCTTATTTTGTTCATTTCCACAGTTCAGCTGGATTGCTGTCACGGAGCTGAAGTGTCCTGAGGGATGTGCGAGCAGACCCCGTTCATCATGAAGAATGGTGACCAGATGAGGAGGTGGAGATTAAGGCCAGACCAAAACCTGCTTTTAACGTGTCAACTTCCAGATCGTGAGGACAGAGATTGAGTATCGGTAGCAAAAAACTATTTCAAAAGACTGTAATTGTGACTATTTTTGTACGTTACCAAACCAGGGGTGAGGTGGTGTTAAGAGCCTTCCAGCGCTAGGCAGGAAGAATGTGTTACTTCACAAAACAGGAAGAGTTTTGAGAGAAATCAGAGGAGAAGTCAATTGACACCAAAGGGTGAGATTACAACATGAACTCTGGTTAAGAAAATCACGTGTGAGCAGTTTGCCAGTGCTGGAATCGAGATTCATGAGACAATGAGGGAATAAACCTGGAGATAAGCTTAAATTGTGAAATGATATACCGTTTTTTTAAGTTTTAATGAATTTAAGGTGAGAGACCATGTAAGAAACTATAACAACATACCTTTCAGTATTAATATCACTATAAAGGCCAATGCATAGTTCACTTTTTACAAATACATGAGGGTCAGCGTAAAGTGCGGGTGATGGAAATTGTCACCACAATTATACACACGTACTGTACGAACACTATACGATTTTTGTAACCTCATGTAGTTTGTACATTCGCACTGAATTTGTTCCACAAGGTGGCAGCACTGGCTGTTGTTTCACAGCAGAAAACAAGACTAAAGAGACAGAACAACAACAAAATAGTGGAGACTGCAACAACAACAGATGCTTATGAGAAAGCCACAACCTTAGTTTAAAAGAGTACAAAGATAATTTTATCAGTCATAATTTCTGGAAAAACATAGAGCAGACGTCGGACAAATATGATCCTTTCTAGAGCACATTCGTGTCAAACGCCTGTGTTTATGCATGAGGTCAAATCGAGTATACTTTAAAAGGCTGTGGGTTAGTTCGAATTTGAACTAATCTTTAATATGACTCAGGAACGACGAGTCATCTCAGCGAGGGATCCTATTAGTTCTTTATAGGAAACAGATATGATTAGTTCAACTCTCGAGTCTTTGGGTTCGGGTTTGAGTCATTCGTTCATCCCGTGTCAACCCTACAGACGCTATGCAGTCTGTCCTGGAAGGAGAAATGATTAGTTCATCTCTCGAGTCTTTGGGTCAGAGTCGTTCATTGTTTTGTTAAGTGACATGACAGCAGTATTGGACACAGAAATGAGTTAACAATTCCCAACCTTCCTTACAAAAATGTTTACAGTTATGTGATGTGTTTTTGATGCCGCCTCAACATCATGAAGTCCATCAGCCATCGGCGATGGACCATGGCATCATCTTTCGGCCCAACACAAATGTCAAATGTTGAATGGGGAACGCCATGGGAATATGACAGTCATAATCATAACAAATGTGATGTAAAAACAGAAAATACAGTAAAAACATACAGTAAAAACAGTACTATTGTAAGATATTATTACAATTTAAACAGACTGTTTTCTGTGTGAATATATAGCAAAATGTAATTTATTTCTGTGATCAAAGCTGAATTTTCAGCATCGTTACTACAGTCTTCAGTGCTGACTTACTGCTCAATTACTTTTTAAGTTGTGTTTACATTTACTGCTGTCTGCACAGTACTGCTTGTTTGCTACATTACTGGCAATGAACAATAGATTTTTTTTTTTTTTTGCGAAATGTGTGGGAAAATCTTTCGCCCTGAAGTGAGCTGTCAGCTGGAGGTTAAAAATCCTAAAAGTTACTCTCACCTTCCTCTTTTGACTTTTCCTCCTTCAGACTTTCCTTGGCTTTCAGTACTTCATCGGTTTTAGCTGAAATGAAAAAAAAGCACATTGCATTATTAGTAATAAGTAATAAACAGCCCATTTAATATGTGATTAAGAAATCTTTTATGCTTTAACGTCTGTGAGCTTACGTGCACTTCTCTCTGTTTGCACATTTTAAGCACATACTTATCAAATAATTTTTCAGCGTGCTAATTAAAAGCCTGCGAGAAATCCTTACGCGGTGGAAACAGTTTGTGTACAAGTCTTATGGCAATTCATTTAGTCTGTTGACTCGCTTCTCTCCTGCCCTCCAAATAATGAAGACGTTAGCCGAGATGAAGACATATAGTGAGCAGTGAAGGGGGACTATCAATACAGCCTGTAAATTAATTACACCTCTGTTCCCGCACGTAATTTATTCTAAAGCGTTCGTGTCTCCCAGGAGCAATTTGCCTTTATTGCTGTTTCACTCGCTGATGAGAGGAGTCATGCGAAATTGAGTCCCTCATAACATTACCTTCTATGAGTTTCAACTTTCAAGTGAAAGGAGAGGGGAGGGTAATCACAGTCATTAAGACAAGCAAATTGTACAGTTTGCCGTGTTTACGCCAAATTCAAGTGGATAATATGATTGTTTGAGTGTGGTTTGTTTGAGTGGACGTTAGAAAAAGGCATGATGTGGTCAGCATGCAGAAATCTAACAAGCCTCTGTTTCTGTATGCCAGTTTCATGAGTAATAATAATAACACGATCATTTTAACAAATCTAAAACAAAATGCTCTTTCTTTCACACTTTAGGCTTTCACAGATGTATTTGTCTCTCTTCAGAGCAAAACCCTCTTATTGACATCTCGTGTCTGCCCTCATAAACAAACGCCGTTCTCTTTCTCCTTACGCATAAATGACCTTTTCAGTGGTGTGGTATGATTTGACATGCCAGCACAAACAGACAGTGAATGGAAATAGTGCTCACTTGAGTGCAAGCACAATCAGATGTGAGCACTTTGCTCTCTGTGTGTGGATTCTCCTCTAATGCTCTATGATTGCATTGAAGTTACTGCGATTTATTAAAGATACAAATGGATGGAAATTTCAGAAGGAGGTATCAACAAACAGTAATGTACTGGGCCACCATACACATCAAAACAGCTTCACATAGTGATTTGATGCGTTAATGGAGAATGCTGTCTAACACAACGGCCCAAAATCTTCTATAGTGTTTAAATGGATTGACATCTGGTAACTGTGAAAGCCATACACGTCATTTTCATACTCAAACACTCAGTAACCCCTCATGCTCTACAGATGGGTGCATTATCACCTCATACTGGAATAGAGCACTGCTATCATAATAGAAATGTGTTTTTTTGCAGAAAAAGGTGATGGCTCAGAACAACATTGTATTGATTTGCACATTTTGTCAGCCAAATCCCTTAAACAAATATCCACTTAAAGTAAGTCTTGGTCTTAAACCATTAACTAGGGCTTTTGCCTCAATAAAGTCCTAATTTGCTGCTTATTAATAGTTAGTGAGGTAGTTGTTAAGTTTACGTTTTAAGTAGGATTAGGGATATATGGGGAATGTGTGCTAATAAGCAGCTAATATGTTAATAATAGACATGCTAATAAGCAACTAGTTAATTACTAGTTATTACTTTTTCAGCTAGTGTTTATTTTATTTTAAAATATGTTAACACTTTACAATAAGGCTCATTAGTAAACATTAGTTAACTACATTAGTTGACATGAACCAAAAATGAACAATATATATACACAGCATTTACTAATCTTAGTTAATGTTAATATCAGCATTTACTTAAGCATTATTAAAATCCCAACTTGTGTTTGTAAACATTAGTTATTGAGCTGTGAACTAACGAACAATGAACAATTGTATTTTTTATTAATTAACATTAACTAACATTACGATTATTAAATGTAAGTGTAATAAATGTATTGTTCAATGTTCGCTAATACATTAATAACTAATCTCAACAAATAACACACACACATATATTTAATTCAGCAAATGTATAATAGTCTAGTACTTAGTATGTCCTCCAGAACTTTAGGTACACTGCTCAGACCCTTCTTGGCACTGAGTGTACAAGTTCATGACAAATTTTCACATCTGTCCTGTTTAACTCCTGGAGGGCGACCTTGTTAAATGCCCTGGTCTTTAATTGGGAATGTTGCACAGCTCGTCTCTACAGAATCCCCCACAGACATTCAAGAGTGTTAAGACTGAGTGAAATACATGTCCACTGAAGGATTTTCACCTTGGGAGAATGAATATCTTCATTTTTATGCTGAAAAAATGCCCAACAATGCAGGGAATGAAAAGAGGGTAACATCTTTTGTTTCAAGTTTTTGTATTACATCACAGTGGTGTGTGAATTCATGACAGCATTGATAAAGCACAACTCCCTCACACCTTCAGCACTTATACATCCCTACAGAAGAGCTTTACTACCACTGAACATCACTGTGGGAACCAGGCACTTCTCACTGTACTCCTCCTCTAGCAACAGCAGAACATTTTGGATGCTTTTGGATCCGAAATGATTGGCTTGGTCTCTTGAGACCAGAGTATGGATTCCCAGAAGTCTATATTTTGCAAATATGGGCCCTGAAAGAGGTTAAATGAGTTTACTGTGCTTTGGCTACAGTAGGTAATTCTAGTGGTGACAACAACTATGCATGTCACTTCTGCAGGCTGCATCATACTCTGAGATAAAGTGTCACTCATTTCATAGCTTCATAGGTTTCTCCTGCTCTTTTTGTAACAAAAATTCACTAAATGAAAACTTAAAGTGAAGACCTGATTATTTCAGGAGTCACAAGTCCATTGTTTTTGAATGTCAGTGTTACTTCTGCTATATTTTCACACTTAAAACAATAATTTGCTATTACTCTTGTATCATTGTCCTCTTTTATGCTAAGAAATAAGCCAGCTGGCAGTTTTCTCCCAAGTGGTTCCATTGTTGCCAGCATTAAATCAGAGTATGATTCAGTAGGCTATATAACACTTTTAATTGTCAGGAAATTACTTGTCTTTAAAAGTTTTGATGCAATATACTTACCTATTGATCAAAAATTGCCTTAAACCTACACAACAATGTTATTTTTTAGTTTTATTTAGTAACTTTCCAGAGGGTGTACTCATTTTTTATTGTAATATGTTCTCTGCAAAATTGAGCAAAAACGCATAATATTGTGTTTAAAATACAACAATATCAACTTCTTTTTTACTGAACTGTCGTGTAAAATCACATTTATGCTTCTGAAAGATCAAGAACAAAATCATCGCTCGTGTTATGTTGCTCTTGCTGCCCTTGTGATATCGTGTGATACGTGATATGAGACAAAACACATACAGGAATTTTTTTTTGCACCAATATCTTAAATTTTAGGGCATAACTGCATTCATGGAGTTGTTGCCCTTCATCATATTTGTCAACAGTCATTATATGTTAACAAATATATGTTAATAAATATAATACTGTTGCAAACTGCAGTTGAAATAATTAATATGTAATAATTATAGAAATAATTGTTTTTTACACTACAATTCAGCAATATTTACGTCTTAAATTTTTCCTTTTTTAAAGGAGAAGTCCACTTCCAAAACAACAATTTACAAATATTGTACTCACCCCCTTATCATCCAAGATGTTCATGTCTTTCTGTGTTCAGTCGTAAAGAAATTATGGTTTTTGAGGAAAGCATTTCAGGATTTTTCTTCATATAATGGATTTCAATTGTGCCCCTGATTTTGAACTTCTGAAATGTAGTTTAAATGCAGCTTCAATGGGCTCTAAAGGACCCCAGCTGAGAAAGAAGGGTCTTATCTGGCGAAACAATCTGTCTTTTTTTTGTTTTTGTTTTTTTTTTGTTTTTTTTCAAAAAATAAAAATTTGTATACTTTTTAAGCACAAAAGCTTGTGTAGCACAGGCACTCGGATGCGCGTCCATGGGTCGTTCTTGAACGAATTTTTAATGTGACTCACGAAGACCGAGTTGTCTCGGGGAGTGATTCGTTCAGTCGTGCATGCGCAACATCCAATTACAGGGGTGGTGAACTCTGCAGCCCTGCAGAGTTCAGCTCCAACCCTAATTAAAACTCACCTGCCTGCAGATTCCTAGTATACCTTCAGACCTTGATTAACTTGTTCAGGTGCGTTTGATTAGGGTTGAAGCAAAACTATGCAGGGCTGCGGCTCTCCAGGACTGATGTTCGGTCCGAGTCCGAGTCTGTTAAATGATCCGAACTTCAAATCACTACTATGAACATCACGTCTAAGTTCATCATATGTGAACTCCAAATTTTTATTTTTCAAAAAAATGACCGATTGTTTCACTAGATAAGACCCTTCTTTCTTGGCTGGGATCGCTTAGAGCCCTTTGAAGCTGCATTTAAACTACATTTTGAAAGTTCAAAATTGGGGGCACAATTGCTTAAAAATGCTAAATGTTTTCCTCAAAAAACAATTTCTTTACAACTGAAGACAGAAAGACATGAACATCTTGGATGACAAGGGGGTGAGTAAACTATTTGTAAATTGTTGTTTTGGAAGCGGACTTCTCCTCTAAATGTTTGAAACCTCAAGCTTTTAACATTTTATACCCTCAAGCTTTGTTTTGTCAGAATACTGATGCAATTCTGTAAACTTCTGTCCACAGAAATGTTGGAAATTGTGTGAATGTGTAAATGCACCAAGAATGCATGTTCCCAAAATGTACTTAAAACTCTATATATAGAGATGGAGTTTGTGAAAAGAAGCGTTTACTATAAACTGAGGTGCTTTGAGATGCTGAAACATTGCATAAACAGATGCACAGAACAGCTCTTCAATCTGAAACATGCAGCACAGAAAGACTTTGATTATAATTTCTCTGGTGCAGCCCTATTTGTTTATTTAATGACGCATATATTCATTCAATGATATTGTTGAAATCACTTTTTTTTTTAAACTGATGAACAATAACATCATTGAGAGCCAACCAGAATCCACCACAAAGAGCCCCAGCATTTAAAGCTGCAGATGACATAATTGCAGTGCGTGCTTATAACAAACAGAGCATTATTGTTTGCTGGTGTGGACGCTAATATAGTAATCATCATAATTATTGTTCTTGGTGTTAATGGGTTATAGCAGTGCCACTGGATTTTTCTTTGTCACCCGTCTGTATATTACTCAGTGCATTAGGAGCTAAATGTGATGATGCTTCTTCTTTCAGCATTAGATAACACGCCGCTATCTGCAGCAGAAAGCTAAAGACTTTCACTTCATCTGCACTTAATTCCAGTTTGGTTGGCAGGATGGATAATGGAGCCTCCGCTGAAATTCAATTGTGATTATATGTGTAATTGCAGCTCCGGGCCCCTAGAGTCATGTAGGCATGCAGGACTATGTTTCATTGAAATGATCACACAGAAACAAATCCATCCGCCTCCTTCATCCAGTGGGCTGATTAGCAACGATGGCTCGTTAGAATCCAATGCAATAAGGCAAACATCAGAGAGAAATGGCCGGGGCCCATTATCGGTGATTGATGGAGTGCTGGTGCGTTGAACACGGGGGCTCAGAGGGGCCCGCTATTTAGATTGAATCAAGCGCTTCGGCTTTATCGGGTTTATCTGCAGCCGTAGAGCCACACGCACAAGCTCCTCTCCTTCTCCCACTTTCTGTCCCTTTTTACACAGCGGCAATTCATTGATATAACACCGCCGACCGAAGGAGGTTACCGGCTCCCGAAATGACATTAGGCGGACATGTGAGATAGGATATTGAATTCGAGCGCGTGCCTGCAAAATCCGTCCGGGAGTGTCGAACTGATGCCACGCTAAAGCAGGACAGATGAGCCGCTGCAGGCTGTGATGCTGTTTATTTGCGCACATTTGTTTGGGCCAAGTTTGGATTCAGAGCAATGAGTGCGGTTGAGAACATCAATGCATGAAAATGCTTTGTGAAACTGAGAGGATCGTGGAGTAAATGATACAAACGCACTAGAATCAGAATGTCATAATGCTGTGATGAAGGAAAGGTTACAACAAAAGTATGAAATGATGAAATACTGGTCTAGAAACACCACTCACCTTTTAGCCTCATCAAATATTAAAATGAACACATAGCAGAATAAATTTATCTCAGGATGAACAGCTGAAGAAAAACACTTTGGTCTTTTTTTTTTTAAGTATCTACATCTTTTAAATTATTTTTACCATCTGCTCTTCACATCTTTCATTATTTTTTTATTGTTTAAATATTTCTAAATTAATTAAACACTGAGTATCTACATCTTTTTAAAATCATGATCAACTGTTGTTATCTACATCTATTTAATTATTTTCCTTATTTAAATATTTCTAAATTATTTAAAAAAATAACAGATCTTCAAAAACGAAACTAAACTAATATAAATAAATAAATAGTTGCAATTTTAGAATTAAGGTCATGACAGCAACTTCATAAAAGTACTGTGCATATATTTAGCTTTTTATTATTTCAATTAATGATTTGGGTTTAAGTGGCTCATAACATCTTTATGAAATATCAAATACATTAGTATTTAATTGATTTTTTTTTTAATCATTATTTTTACTGGGGTACCACACATTTACACACATCCTGAAAACATACAGCACAGGAACGATCCAGCATCACACACACACACACACACCGCTGCAGCATGCGTGAGAGGGATTTCTCATCGATAAAAGACAAGAATACTCCAAGGACGCACAAGACTCGCATTGTCTCCCTCCTTAAAACAAACCCTTAAACCGAACGATCCCAACCCTGTGCAGAATCCTCATCAGCAGCCTCAGGCCTCTCAATAAAACCACACAACAGCCATAATAATCCTCTGTGATTAATTACTCAGGCCTTAATCTCTTACAGCGCTGCTGCGGAGGAAAGAAGGGCACAGAGGAGCAGCAAAAGCACCCGTAGCTGCAGATTCGGCCGGCGTACCTGCGCCTCTCTCCTGAGAAATCGGCCCTGCTCAATCCAATCAACATTAATCATGATCTTACGGTATCGCCGCTGTAGTATGTTTCAACTAAACACAGCTGTAATTTAAACTATGTAATAAATACAGTTCATAAATGAGTGAAAGGGCATTAGAACTGTGTGTACAGCTCTGTTTATGTGTGTGTTTATGAGGGACTGACAGATAAACGCAGTGTTTAACTACTAAAAGTTGTAGTGTTTTTCAGTAATGTGAAAGCAGCTCGGCTGTTTCATAAGACTAGCTTTTTCACTCACAAACTCCCTTCCAAATAACAGCAGTGCAGTCTAATAAAACATTACAGTACTGTTTTTTGTCACATTCAGCTTTAAACAAGAGGTCAGAATTTGGCATGCGTGTGTTTTGATATATGGGCCATTCTACAGAACTGGACCAAAGTCAGAGTGGAAAACGTCGTCTTCCAAAGATGGAATGTATGTATGTATGCAATGCAATTGTATGTATGCAAATTGTATAATATGCAAGGTACACCTTTTAGCAATTGTGCAGTTAATTCTCATATTGTATTTTCAGGAATTTTTTGAAATATTTTTCCTCTATCCAGATTTATCACTACCAAAACACAGTAATAATAATATAATTAGAAGGGTTATATCGACCTATTAAGATTTTGCTTACATACATTATATATATATATATATATATATATCCACAACAATGACATTTGTAACAATATTTCAAGTGTAATTGATGAGATTTGCTGTATTTTGAATCCAGTTTTTTTTTGTAAAAGGCACAAAGTTGATCATCTGATTTCAAAGTTAATGATTCATTAGTTTGAATAAATGTTGAACAAAAACTATTATAACATCTTAGTTGATAATTCAGTATACTTTATTTTTGACAAAACATCCCATGTTTCGGTAGTGACTGCACATTTTCAGTAGTGACAGCAATGCTTTGGTAGTGACCACATCACATTACAGAATTTTAACTTGCATACTAAAACATACTAAAACACAAAAAAATGCATAACTGTACTACAATTTTGTTTATTTCCCCCACACATGAGGATTATGTGTTCCCTTTTGTCACTACCGAAACAATGATGAAATGTTTCAGTTGTGACTGTTTCGGTAGTGACAATTCTATGGGATAACACCCAAAAAATTGTTGGTAGTGACAATTTTAGATGCCTTTGCAGATAACTCAAAGATGCTAATCAGCACATGGTTAGCTAGCACAGTTCTGAAAGTGTGCTTAATTGCAGAAAAAAAAAAAGTTACATGCAGATTTTTCAGACTTTTGAACACATTTACCTCAAAATGATGAGACGCCTTGTACCATGAGAGAGAGGAACACATGAATATTTCCTGATCATAAATTTATGGGTTTAGTTAAAATTAGTCTCTGCCAATGCGGCACACATTTTTTATATCACGTTTCATAATTTTCATAATTTCATCATTTACTTTTTGAACTTCACTTTTTAAAAGATTAAAAAAGATACAACAATGGAAAAAATACAAATTTAAATATCATTTTCATAAGTTCAAATTTAGGGTTCGGGACAGCCACCTCCCAACTGAAAGTCCACAATAAATGATGATTTTATATATTAAGCTACTAATCTTTTAAATACTATTGTGGCTTTCAACATATAGTAGAAGGAACTTAATAAACATCTAATATTTGAATACTTAAATGCTTTTTAAAAGTGTTTTTTGGTTGTGGGACAGCAGTTTGCACCAGTTCTGTAGAATGGCCCATATATATATATTTAACTGAATTATGTGTGATTATACTATAGATTTTTTTCAGTGTGGATGTTAGAACAGCCTTGGGAGAAATCTTGTTTATCTAGTGCTCTCGTGCACCTCACCATTACTGTGCTTTAATCAGTGTGTGTGTGTGTGTGTGTGTGTGTGTGTGTGAGAGAGAGACATAAAGAGTAAGAAAGAGTGAGTGAAAAAGGGGAAAAAAACCAAAACAACTACTGTAGTCTCTTTAAATACGAACTGGTGTGGAGTCAAATAATCAGGCGGGCGTATATGAACACCCACACTTACACAAACTCAACACGCTCCCAGAATATGAATATCTGTAAATGAGTGTGTGTGTCCTGAGCGTCCACGTCAATCAAAAGCAATCTGAATGTCAGAGCTCGGGGAAATGTGATAAATCAGCCGCTTGCCAAACGACAAACATGATATTTGCTGTAGCACCCCACAATTGGAAAAATGTCCCTTTGAATCAGGAATTCACTTTACACTCACATTCCCTCCCTTTTACACACACACTCGCGTACGCGTCTGTAAAATATATACAGATAAAAGTGTGAGCGTTTTTATACAGTAAAGCAGTTAATGGCAACTAACCTGCGTGAGCATCACCATTAAAACGACTCCATTTACATCACATTAGACATCAAGGGAATGAGACTTCGGCAGGAATTTAATTTGTGAAATGACAATACTAAGAACAGCCAGGTTATTTAGTTGTTATTCGCAATCTCAGATAGAAACGCAGATAGAACAAAACAAAAGAGAAAAGCACTTTGCTTAAATGGAGATTTACCAAACAGTGTCACATTCGAGCACAACTTAAATGATATCCATGAAATATTAACAACTAAACAATTAGAAAGGGAGCTATCATATCAATTCGATCAATTATTCATAAAAAAAGCCTGGATTTCTATTCTGGATGTGAAGCGTGGGGCCGGTCTGAGAGATCAATGCCTCTATAATCAGATGTCTGCGGTCAGAGCGGGCCCCGCTCCATCCCTTCTCCAGCCACCGACAAAAATACGCACGTTTTTAAGAGCAGACAGGCGCGATGAAGATATGAGAAGCACCATCACCAAGAGTAATTAATTAATTACATGTGTATAGCGTGGTGTTTTTTTGAATCGGGCCCCGGAGAGGCCGTGCGGAGCGCACAAACATCACAATCAAACCCTGAGCACTGATCAAATATTCCATTTCCGCATATTCCGCCAGACGCTTCTCCGCACAACTGTGGGCTAATTTCTGCACTTCGCCTGAAGTTCCGACGGCGTCTTACTGAGAATAATTCGAGATGATTTCTTTAATTTACCACGTAAATACTGGAGATTTGGTTGCAGAAACAAAACAGTCTGAGAGTTTTCATCATGTCCACATGAGACTCCGCTTGATGAAGCTTGTTTTATTCATGAGCGTTTGGAGAGAAATGTGCGTAGGCCCGTCTGTCTCTTTTGAAGGTATCTGCCATGAGTTCAAACTCAGAGTCGATCTGAGGACATATCGCTTGAAGCCTCTAATAGCGGAAGGAGAACAGCGGTTTAGGAGCAGCTCCTGATGGCCGTCTAACTGAAGGAAGACGCTCTCATCTGTGTTGGAAAGCAACTAAATGCAAATGGCTGTCAACCTAGAAGGACTCAAAGCTCTTCATGTTGTCTGTTCTGACCCCGAGGCAGAGCTCTGGCCTTACTTGCGATCACATCCTCAACAAATTCAGACCTCAGCGGTCGAAATGACAATGTTGTATGTTTAACAGAAATTAGAAGGTGATAGAAAAAGTGAGCGGGAGAGACAAAAAACTAAGTCTGCATTTGCTCTCAATGCACGAATGTTGGATTCTTTTGGAAAGATTTTCATTGGCACTCAAAAAATATACAAAATAACCAAATTTAGTCTGAAAAATAAAGTTTTCAACCACAAGAGGTTGTCAATGACAGGACTAGTTTTTAGGATGTAAATTCATCGTCACTGCAGACATTATCTGTCATGTTTACCGTTCATTCACAATAAGCAACATAAGCAATATACAGAAATCATTAAGCTTTTGGCTAAAAGTCCACAATCCATAATAACCCTTCCTCCAGTGGAAAAAGTCCATCTCTGTTGTGTCTCACATCAAAATCCAGCCACATATTTAGAGCTGTTTTGGCTTGTAAACTGTGCTTGATCTGTGCAGATTTCTCTCCTAATTCAGGCCAGACTGCTTTTTCACTGGAGGAAGCATTATTATGAATTACGGACAGCCAGGCACAATGGTTTAAAGTTACAATGTCTTAATGACAGATTTGTTTCATCTTTTGTCTTCTCAAGATGTTAACTGATGGACTGGAGTGGTGTGGATTATTGTGATGTTTTTATCAGCTCTTTGGACTCTTATTCTGACGGCACCCATTCACCGCAGAGGATCCATTGGTGAGACAGTCATGGAATGACACATTTATACAAATCTGATGAACAAACAAACTCATCTATATCTTGGATGGTCTGAAAGTGAGGACATTTTCAGAAAGTGTTCATTTTTGGGTGAACTATTCTTCTAACCCATTAAGAACTGCAATTGCAAGAACTGCAATTGTTGTGTCAGTGAAAGTGAAGATAAATGCAGCTTTTATCTTCAAAGGCCTTGATATACTTCAAGTAAAAATGAAGAGCGAACAGGTGTGACATCATTTTGAATGAAAATTTTGCCAAAACAAAGGTGTTTTGGAGTTAGTTTTGGCACTTTGAAACAAAACTGTGGTTGTGTTTGTTTTGCTATTGAGATGACAGCGCACATTGCGTATTTACATGCTAATCTAAACATCACCAAACAATGATGTAACTTAATATGTTACTTCATAACCAGCCCACAAATAAACATGACACATTATCGTTGACAAGATTGTTTTGTTGACAAGTGGTTAGGTTTACTGGGTCAGGTTTGTGGCTTTTAAAATATCAACATATAATAATTGTGCCAGTTATCAGGATCATCTCATGATGACAAAATGATTAACCAATAATACATTTCATGACATTCTAAAGGTTTTCATGTCAGTCTATTGATGCCTAAAGTTTCTCATTGAAAACAATAGCTTGTATGCATAGTGACATGAAGAGCTTTGGAACAAGTGGCAGGATCTTGAGAACAGGTTGGAGTTTTAAGGTGAGCTCACATTAGCAAAATTTAGTGGGCAAAAATGTCCCAATGTTTATTGTCAATAATAATGTAGTGATGTATGAAACACAGCTCACAAAGAAGTCACTTTCAAAGCAACTAGCTTTCTGTTGGTTAAGGAGGTCAGTTCACATGATGAACTTAAAACCATTGGGAATATCTGCGTGTGGAAATATTTCGCCCTCATGTGATTGGATTCCTACTGAAATGACTGAATTTCACGCATGAAAATTTGCCACACTTTGGTAAATGTGACTGGACCTTTAAAAATTGTAAACACGTTAAAGTCTGCATGAAATTAAAATGCACAATTACCAATTTTTTTGGAGCATAGTAGTGTTTATAAAAAAAAAATAGTGTCCATGCACATCCAAAAATCACGTTTAATAAGTTCGGTTTAATATGACACAGTGGTGTTATGGTTTAGTATGTTTTCGATACAGCAAAAAGAACAAAATGCTAGAGAAATTTCAAAATTTAGTTTTCTTTTAACATCATAAATTATTCTTTTTTTACTTTGAAAAATGCAGTGTGCCGAACAACTGTCACATCTCAGATCAGGAGTCGTATTTCATTTATCACGTGAGGAGAGTGAGTCGAGTTGACGAGTGAAGTGAGAAAGACAAGAAGTTAGCAAAGGTTTAGTTTTGAAACGAAAAAGCGACTGCTTTAAAAATATTTTAGACTTTGGAAGCCCTATTGACGTTTGCCGTTTATCTAAAATGATTTTGGAAGCTTTTTTAAACATCCGTTACTTATTATTTGATGTGCTGATTTCAGTGTTTTATATTTAAACTTTGTGTAAGTTATTTCTTATTTTATATTAGGCCTGTATGATGGTGTATTTGCATTAGTTTTGTGAATAAATTAAGCATTCTATGTTTATTATAAGTGAGTTTGTCCTACTGTTTTGTTGTTGTCAATTCAATCAATTGCTGCCGAATTGCAGCTAATTTGAAAGTGAAAGTAAAATGTGCACAGGCATTTACAAGCTATTTAAAAGTGAATAAAAGTGAGGAAAAGAGGGAAAACTGTAACAAACTACCTCACCATCACAACCTGCCTTGTTGAGCACAGTGCCACTGAAAACATGATATTTCACACACTTTAAGCTTTAACTTTAAGCGTACCGAACCGAAAGCGTCGTACAGAATGGTTCGATGCGAATACGTGTATCGTTACATCCTCTAGTGGTTGGTTCTTTGTACTCCAGTTCAAAAAGATAGTACTCTGGTTCATTTTCTACTCCAACTACAGAATTGTCTGACATCGTCGTTTTACAGTTTTTTTTGTAAAGGGCGCTTGATTTTCTTTGCATGTTTGCTTTGTAAACACTGGGTTGGTACTTCTGCCTACGTCACGCGTGACCTTTCCAAAGTGATTATGCAATGCATGAAGTCAAGCTAGTGCAAGACGAGCATTTGTGGTTGAAAAGTATATACATTTTCATTTTTTTTAGAAAATGACTGAACGTTTCACAAGATAAGACCCTTAATCCTTGCCTGGGATCATCTAGAGCCCTTTGAAGCTGCATTAAAACTGCAAATTGGAACTTCAACCTGTTCAACATCTCTTCTATGACGACGTGTACATTGGCCAAGTAACATCCAATCTCTCCCCTCAGAAACCTGTCATTCACGTTCAATAACAGCAATTCGCTGTTATTGAATATTTTCTTGACCAAGAAGCCATTTCACTCAAAAACATGTTTAGATACGAAAAACGATCTTGATTTCAGTTTTATGCCGACTCAAACATTTAAAGTAAACCGATTCAGCAGTACACCATCAACATACTGATGCAACACTGCAATAACGTGACAGGATCCACCGCGCAACTCAACTTTCCTGAGCCGTATGATAATGGCATCTGATTACGGCACTTTACGCTCCAGCACTCGGAGTCGGTGCACCAGAAAAGAGCTACTTTTCATGAAACACAACCCGCATCTGCTGATAGGTTGATGGACACCAGGCAATTAAAAAGAATAAACCGTATACGGCTCAGTGGGACACAGCTGGACTGGGGCTAACACTTCAACACCTGGCACAAAGGCCTGGAAACACGGTGGTCCCTGAGACTGTGCTTAGTCAAGCGCCAGCGCCTAAGCCCAGGAGAGAGGGGGGCGCTGGGAACGGGCCCGGGAAAGCGCTCTTTTTTCTGTTATATTAAAGCCTAATTGCAACGTCAAGTTGCTCAGTGAGCTGTCGATCCAGGATACCGAGACCAAAGCGCTATACGTACACAGAGAGATGCAAATCAGAAGAGGAGGACATGTGCTGAGGGAGGTGAAATCACAACCTGTTGAAGGAAACAGAGAGAGAGAGAGAGACAGAGAGTCCCACCAAAGAAGACTCCACTTCTCCCTGTCATCTTTTAATGCTTATTTTCATCGCTTTGCTTAAAATATTGATAATCAATTAGTGCTACGTCTGTTTTGTTACAGAATCGGTGTCAAAGTCTATCAGGCTGTCAAAGCCAATTCAAAGCTCGTTCGGAGTTCATTTTTCCGTGGTCGCTCTGCCTTTGGAGGAGTCATTAGGCGTGGGGAACATAGCCCGGGGTGCAATCGCCTATTCTCTTTCATTATAGCTGAGATGAGAAAGGTGAGGGAGATTATTAGAACTTTGGAATGATCACAAAGCCCCGCGCAGGCTGTCAGATTCCCCCTCCGTGTAATTCATCTAGGCCCGCGTCCTCCCCGCCACACCCTTCACGAGCTGCTCTCATCCGAGCGGTGGCGGGGCTTTGGAGATGGACATTATTCATGAACATCTGCAGTGGGGTGAATATTCTCCACCTTCAGGGGGGAACCTGCCCTTTTGGCTTTAAAATTAAAATGATGCTGCAAGAATTAGGGGACAAAAAGGTGGAGAGTGCGAGAATTGTGAGATCAAGATGGATTTAATGAGAGGAATGATACAGAGAGATCTGCTCGCCTTTACTGGAATATCATCAGTGGTTTCGTTGGGTTTGGAGGCTTGATTTGACCTGACCAGGAATACTGTATATGGCCTTCCTCTACAATGCTTTCTTATGAAAAACAAAATAACATGGGCTACATAGGGTGTATAGGGAAAACATCATTATAAATATAAACATACATATTTTTGATAAATGGAAAACATATCCAGAGGCTCCATCATAAATTATGCAATATATTAATAAAAACGACTAAAAAAAGGTAATTGTGACTTTTTGTTTTACAACTGTTTTTTTCTCCTCGAAATTGAAAGTTTACGCTTCGCAATTTAGACTTTTCTTTCTCAGAATTATTAGTTTGTATCTCACAATTCTGACTTTAAAACAAAATTGCAAGTTTATATTGTGCTTGTGAGAAAAAGAAAGTCTGATTTGCAACTTCCAGTTGTGAGATAAAAATTACCTTTAAACGTGCTTCAACAATATTTCAATGAATTTATAATGATTAGATTATTTAAAAAAAAATCCCACTAAATTAACATTACATTTGCAGACTTTTTAAGCACCTTCATGTAAAAGTTCATCATTTGTAACAAGAGCTGGGTAGTAATTAATCTGGATTATACAATGAAATTGCAAAAATCAAGTATTTGTAATTAGTCACTTTTTTATGGATTACATGATTACATATTATGCAAACACTGGCAGTAAATCACTCATAATTGACTGATTCTCCCTAATTCTTCGTTGTCTTTATTATATCTAAAGTGGCCTTCATTTACTCTTGATTCTGGAAGTCTGGACTGGATGCATTTGCATATTTACTGAAATGCAGGTGAACAAATTATAGTAACACTTTACAATGTCATTTGTTAACATTAGTTGATGTATTAACTAACATGAAAAACAGTCAACAGTACATTACAGTATTTAATCATCTTTGTAAACATAGGTAATAAAAATACAGTCTTTCATTGTTATGTTAGTTAATAGTGCATTAACTAATGTTAACAAACGCAACTTTAGATGTTAGTAATCCAGTAGTAATCCAAATGTTGAAATTAATAGTAACTAAGATTACTACAGTAAATGCAGAAGTAGAAGAATTGTTCACTCTTAGTTCATGTTAACTAATCTAAACTACAGAACCTTATTTAGGCACGAAACTTGCTAACTAGCATGCTATTAGGAAAGGCGATTGCAGAGATTCATTAAAAAAAAAACAAAAAAACCTTATTCTCACTTCTGCTGTAGGTGAAGCTGGATCACGAATGATTTGCGTGAACATAGACGCATTTGTTTAGATTGGGAGGCGCATTCCCTTCACAAACAAAAGTCTTCCACTGTGCCTTCAGCGGCTCAGATGTCTATGTTTATTATTACATCCAACAACACAACACCTCAATCGCTTAGGAGCCATTCTTGTCTACGTCCCTGGCACTGAAACAATGGTGATCGGACTGTAACAGCTCATTCAAGGCGGGTCTGAGGTAAGACGCTCATGTCAATCAACCATCATGGGAGTGGCCTCTGTGGGTGTGACATCACATAGACAAGATGCTGAGAAGGGCTTGATTTGAAAAAGGGGAAATTATTTGTATAGATTAAATAAAAACCACTGGGTGGGTTATCACTGTTATAGGGTGGTTGTGTACACACACTGCCAACACACATTTATGTTCAAACAACATGACCCCTTGAAACCCAATTTGGGAAACCCTTGGTTTAATGTCATATTGGTAACACTATACAGTAAGTTATATTAGTTAACTGCTTTAGTTAACATGAAGTTAGAATGAACAATTCTTCTGTAGCATTTATTAATCTTAGTTAATATTAATTTCAACATTTACTAACAGATTACTAAACTTTAAAGCTGTGGTTGTTAACATTAGTTTATGCACTGCGAACTAACATGACCTAAAAATGAAAGAATGCATTTTAATCAACTAACGTTTACAAAGATGAATAAATACTGTAATAAATGTACTATTAATTGTTTTTTCATGTTCGTTAATACACTAACTAATGTTAACAGATGACACCTTATTGTAAAGTGTTACTGTAATTTTGAATGCATTTTATGATGTTGATATTAAAATGTATATTTTTCATTCTCTTTGCTGTTTTGTATCAATATGGTACTTTTAATTGTAAGTTTAAAACAAGTTACATAAAAAGTAATCTAAAAGTAATCTACAAAGTAGTCAGAATACATTATCTAAAATGAGTAACCTAGATTACGCTACTAACTACAGTTTTCAACATCTAATCAGTAATCAGTAGTGGACTACAATTTGCAAGTACTGTTTTGCAATAGAGTGAAAAACTTCAATTTCACGTACTGTTAAATTTACAGATTTTTGGAAATGAAAAAGAAAAACTCCCTGTGTGACACCTAAATAACACTTGAAATAATTATGTTTCTTCATAGGATTTTCTTTATCAGGGTTTTATATATCTTGGTAATGCTGCTATGCTGGTACAAGCATATATCAGTTAATGCATTTTTATGTATTTGTTTATAAATTTAAGTTCAGTACTTCAACACTTACAATATTACTACCATATCTGAACAGTAAAATTCTGGCAACCACAGCTACGTTTTTGTTTTTTTTTGTTTTTTTTTAATAATAATCTCAGGTTCCTACTCCAAGTGTTAAAAAACCCTGACACATTTCCAGCCGTAGAGTCAAAAAAATACAAGTAGCAGCCAACAAGGCTGTAAGTCTTTGGATACCCGCACAGTCATTACCAGCACGAGCAACACTGCTTTGCGACTCATTAAAAAACATCTGCTGCTTTTTGCCATTCTGCATCGTGTGAGCACGGCTCATCAAAACGAATCTTCAAGTTTAAACCTAATCATTTGAGGCCGATCAACCGAACATCTGTTTGTGTGGCCTCTGAGCCAATCTATCTGAATTATTATCTCTTTGTTCAATCAAAAGAGAAATGAGCTTAATTACGTAGTTTATACCAGGGCTAAAAAAACGAGGCGAGGGGACGGAAAGCGAGCGCGAAAGCGGCGCTTATCAGCGGGGTTTTGACAGGGCCTGAAATCAGTGTCAGACCACGGGCCCTTTTTATTACAAATGGCAGCCGAAGTTTACCGTGGCAGTTTAAAGCTAAATGAGGCCTGACAGACATGTCAGAGCACTGGAGCTTTTCAGTGGCAGGGCAGAAATTTTGCTCGATTCTCTGCCTTTTATCTTCCAAACGCCGGCCGCCAGCTCCCAACGTCTCTGCCGAAAGAAAAGAAATCATACATTTTGGGCAAAGAGGGAAAAATAATCACGGTCGGACGAGAATGACAGATGATCGTCCACCTCTTCAACATCCAGCAAGTATATTTGAGGCGAAAGGCTGATGTATGAAAGAAAAAAGTCCGCGAGAGCGGCACTACGGGCTGAATGCAGAGCTAACATGTCAGGAGCCGTTAGAGCAGCCATCACAAAACAAAGGAAAATCAACAGCAACAACAATAACGGCGCCTCCCTCCTCATCCTCCTCCTCCTCTCCATCACGCCGCTCCATCTCACTCAGCATCAGAATCCCTCGCTCTTTCTCTTTGTCTCTGGCTGAGGGCTATTATTTCAACCTCCCCTCATCCTGACTCTCATAAGAGAGGAGCAAACGGTGCACTACTGAGAGCTCAAGCAGCTCCCCTACAGGAGAGAGAGAGAGAGAGAGAGAGAGAGAGAGAGGGAGCGGGACGCTCCGGCGCTGGAAAGGGTAAAAATAGAAAGACAAGTGGAGGAAAAGCAAAGTGTCCTCTGGTTACAGCAGTGTTATGTTTGATAACACCGCCTGTTGATTACACACAAACCGGTCAAAGCCGACACACCAAACGCTCAAACTGCAGCCGTGCGCCTCTCTAGGGCAAACGAGTGGCAGTTACGAACAAAAAAGGAATATTTACAAATACTGGAAACATTCATAAAGAAAAAGAAAAGTGCAGTCAGTGATTTGCAGTTTTTACTTCTTGTTGTGCTGGTTCAATGCTGATGAATCTTGAAATACTGACACCTAGCAGTGTGGATGCAGCTTTGCACTAAAGTTTCTGCCTTTATAGAAATCTGCTATGCGCTCCTTTTTTTAAGGATTATAGAAATAAAATATTCAGGATAATTATAGACATGCATGTCAGATTGGTGAACAGCGTATAAGATAAACAAGATATAAAATAAATGTAAGTATGTAACGTGCCAGTATATATCAGACAAGTGAAAGCAGAGCTGCACGGTTTCAGGGAAGATGGAAAAATAAAATATAGAACTGCAATGTATTTAAAATGTGATTCCAGGTTATCTGTGCATGTTTGCAGGGCTACAATGTCATGATTATATATATTTACATGGCTGACAAAACAAAAACAAACTAACAAAGAAAAACAATATTAAAATAATAATAATAAATATTATTTAGTCTATTATTTAGTCAAATTGATTAATCATGATTAATCACATCTAAAACAAATAAAATAATATCTTTTTAAAAAAACAATGATTAATTATAATAATAAGCAATAAATTATAATTAAATAATAAAAAGTAAAAGCATGTAAATATAAATTGTATATATTTACATATTTATAAAAAATGTATACTGTATATAATTGTATATATTTTCATTGTGCATTCCAATTAATTTCATTAATTTTTAGAAATAAACTATATATATATATATATATATATATATATATATATATATATATATTATACACATATATACAGATATATATATATATATATATATATATACACACACACACACACACACGTTTATTTTCGATGTGATTAATTGATTTGAAAACATTATTTTATTATTATTACTAAATAAAAAAAACAAAACAAAATAATTATTTATTCTTTACTGTAAAATAAAAAAATATATATTTAAGAAAAATAAGAAAAAAAAAAAAAAAATTACAATACTAATACATGGCTGTCTTAATTTTGTCATTTCTTTAAATGTTAAACCATCAAACATTTATTTTGATGGAAAGCTCCAGAGAGCTCTTAAACGATCTGTTTTGTTGCTAAGCGCTTCTCATTACAATTATGGGAAGACAATTAAACCAAACGAGCGATAGAGTTTGTGTAAAGCAGCATTTGCTGTGAACCGATATAATGCTCACGTGTAAGTGAACACAGAGCCACACTTCACTGTGAAACACACAGCACACATTTTTATTTCATTCAATTGCAGCTTTATTGCAATTTCAGTTTTATTTTAAGCCATACTGTGATTTTGGTTATTACGATTAACCGTGCAGCCCTAAATGTACCTAAGATGTTTCCGTATAATGCAGCAATGTTTGTACAAATCCGGCCCTTATGTTCAGGCTATTCAACGCCCCTGGTGTTTTCAGTTTGTAAGACCTTTCACAGCTTCTCTCTCAAGCGAGGAAGATGAAGTATGAAATTAATCTTTATCCCTGTTTTGTTTCTTTGCCTCTCTTTTCACAAAGCATGAAGGCAATTAGCTGTGTGGTTTGGTTGCAGGCTTTGTGCTGGGCGCCTCCGTGTGCCAACTCGCTGGCCTTTTGTTCTGCTGGTTTGTGCCGCCCACTTCAGCCCGTCTCCGCTGAGCTTTCCTCCTCACACCTACACAGGGCGTTACACAATTCTACCCTAAAAAGAGCTCCGCTTTAAAACCCCCAGCTCTGACTCCCCATTGTTTGTTGTGCGCAATTAAGACAAATTCCCTCTCCGTTTATTTGCTGAAGTGCATGTTTTCTTTTGTCTTGGCTGAGGATGTGTTAAACGGATGAGAGGAGAGGTACGCAGGTGGCTAATTCACAGGCCTTTTTGTTTTCTTATACACTTACTTTAGGCTTGACTAGGACTATTTAACATGGGACCGGATCCCCCCAGCTAAAGCCCATGAACGGCTTTACGTGGAGGACTGAAACTAAACTGTACGCTAAACTGTTCATTTTAAGGACCAATTGATATGAATTAGAGGAAAACAGACATTTTTAAAGGGGTCACTGGATGCTAAGTTCACTTTTACATGCTGTTTAAACATTAATGTGTATTGGCAGTGTATGTACAAATCTACCCTATAATGATAAAAATTGATGCAGTGGTTTTTAATTAATCTGTTAAAAAATATTCCCTTTTTTAAATCGAGCCGTTCTCAGATGCCTGTCATTGTGGCGTCACATGACAGATGCCGCTCCCACCATAGTTGATTGACATGAGTGTCTTACCTCAGACCCGCCCTAAATCAGCTGTAACAGTCTGACCTCCATTGTTCTGATGCCAGAGCAGGAATGTAAGTTAGACAAGAATATCTCTGATTGAGCGATTTAGGTGTTGTGTTGCTGGATGTAATAATGAACATAGTGGTCATCATTTACTCCCAGAATTCAGTATGCAAATGTGAAATATTTATACAAAATGGATTTTTTTTTTATATATATTTATTTTTGGCACTTTTAGCCTTTATTATATCAGGAAAGATCAGAATGGACAGAAGCGAAGTGGGAGAGACATGGGGGGAGGGATCGGGAAAGGTCCTTGAGTCGGGATTCGAACACGGGATGGCCGGTCGGTTCACTGCCCACAAGACTACCACGCTGAAACAAAGTGCAAATTTTATACAAAATCAAAAACAGACCTTGGGCTTAAATTATAAGTTTGAATAGAGCATGTACTGTATGTTTAGCAGTTTAAGCTAAAATGTCAACACACTCTCAGGCAATTCATTACAATTTAGTGGTGAAATCTATTTATAGCCGACTATGTTTAGGGGAGGGCCTTCATGTTTGTTAGTGTTTTTTTTTTTCTTCTAAAAATATAGTTTTTGTACAAATCACATCATACAAATTCATATGAAACTGCCCACTTGTAAAATAGTTGTGTTCCTTGTGAAATCAGGTAGGATATTTAATAAGTGTTAAGTGTTCGGAACAAATTCAGAATTTTTTTTTCAGAATACTAATATATTGCTTGCATGTCTATTGCACTCAGAAATAAATAAATAAATGTTTATATGTTAGGTTACATTTTATTTTAATGCTCTCCTTAGTCTAATGACTATAAGCAACTTTGCAACTACAGGTCAACTAACTCTTAGAGTATTAGTAGGCTTATGTTAAGGTTAGGGTAGGTAGAATGTTGATGTACTTGCAAAGTTACTTATAGTCAAGTTAAGTCAAGTCACCTTTATTTATATAGCGCTTTTAACAATACAGACTGTGTCAAAGCAGCATTACAGTATTAAATGGGGAATAGTGTGTCGATGATACAAAAGGACAACAATAAAACAAGTCAATTTGTCTTTTGGGGAACCATCAAAATATAGTGTTAGCATACAACAGACATACACTCCAGTGACCGCTAGTTGACATGTAGTTGCAGAGTTACTTATTAACAGCTGACTAAAGGGTACCATCAAAATAATCAAACTGATATTACAGTAAAAACAGTTCAAAGCAAATGTGTCATATTGCACATTCATCTGATCTGATATATGATCTTACGGCTGTTTGAGAAAAAAAAATATATTATTGTTATTATAACTATACTTATAAGTTGTCACTGATTGCTTTAAATAAAGTAGCATACAAAAGATGGCAAGATATGAGACTTATAATACATTATAACTATGAGAAATATAATCCATTGTAACTTAAGTGGATGCAACATGTTCATTGTGTTATAAATCGCCATACTTTAAGCTATAACCACAAATAAGTAAATATTATAATACATTAAAATTATTCTTATTAATATTTATAAGATGATATAACATATTTTATATATACATATATATATATATATATATATATATATATTATGCATTCATTATATGCCTTAATAATACCTTTATAATGTATTATAAATATGGGCTTCATAGAAAGTGTTACCAAAAATCATTCATTGGATGAACTCAGTTTAATTGAGGGCAGAATGTCTATCCAATAAATGTGTAACCCCAACTCATAAAAAACAAATTCATGCAATGAAATGTAATTGAGTTGGGCCAACTCAATTTGATCAAATATAGTTTAAATGAAACTGAATGTTTATGAAGTGATTATTGTATGCTTGTTGAACTCAAACTAAAACTGGAAAGTAAATTATTAAACAGAAATTCTTCTACACTCTAAAAATGATCCATTGGATTTATTTAACTTTTAGGCATTAACCAACTTGTGATGCCATAGACAAACTATTTTTGGTTCCACCAAGAACCATTCAGAACCAAGAACCATGTTCTCTTTCTTACCTTTTTATAATCTGAAGAACTTTTTTTTTTTTGCCAAAAATAACCTTTTGTGAAGTTCTTCAGATATTAAAGGTTCTTTATGGAACCATTTAAACAAAAAAAGGTTCTTCTATGGCATCGTGAAGCACCTTTGTATTTAAGAGTGTAGCCATAAGATGGCTTTATTACATCAATGGTATGTCCAAGGTATTTATTTTTTATTAAAACAACTTTAACTCATGTTAGCAGGTCCTCAACCCAAGCACATGCTCTACATTTCACCACAACAGTAACCCCCAAAAACACTAACATACCAGAAATAGTTTTAAATACAAACATAAAACAGCATTAAACATTAACAAGTATCCCTACTGAATCATCTTGATAAAAGATGCATAAAATAACATTTTATTTCAACATTTACTCTCTCTATCCAGTGCCCTGCAAAGCATGGCATGGGAAAGGAAAATCCACTTCCTAGTTACACAAGTAAAATCATTTATGTACTCTCAACTCAAATGAATTAAGTGGTTGTTAAGAATTGTGTTGGATTAACTTTAGTTACTTAAGTAAATTGAACAAGCATCAAATGTTTTCTTTTTTTGGCCTACTTAATTGAAACATGTTATTTCAAAATGAAAATACTGAGTTGAGCCAAAACACAACCATTTCAAGTCAGTTTAACACAATGCAGTTGTTTAAATGGGAAACCTAACACACAATGGTGTTAAATAAACTGAACAGTGATGTAGAATATTTTTTTGAGTGTGGATGTCTTAATCTATTGCACGATTTAATGCTATTGATCCCAAATACCGCACCTCATCATGCATAAACGTGCTTATGCACAACAGATGATGTACAAGTGGAGAAAACGTGTTTTTTTAGACTACTGTGTGGTCATTACCTGAAAAGATAAGAAAAAATACTGTAGTCTTATGACACTGTATATTCATTAGATATTAAATTGTATTATATCATAAGGGTTAAGACTTATTTGTAAGCTCTTGTAAGTAATCACTGGTATGTCTATTATCTATATAATATAAGTAAGGGAGCCAGGGAAAAGCAGGCAGTTTGGAGGGCCATCTCATGTGGGTCGTACCCCAAGGCCTTTGCACCCCACAGAGCCCTAAACCTCTGAAGATCCACCAGGGCCTATCGATCCCCTTTAAAACTCCTGAATAATAAACTCCAGCCCCCCTCCATCCCCCAGAGAAGCCCGACAGGGCCTGGGGTAGGGCTTAAACCCCACTAATTACATCAGCACTGAAAGGAAATCATTGATCAACAGCATTATGGGACACTGAACTGGGACCAAAAACTCAATCAATGAAATCTATCAACTGGCTAAACTGCTTCTCAAGAAGTTTGACCATATGGGATTAAAATGAATTTACACTACTTTTACAGAGTTGAGAATAAATAAGACATTTGAATGTTTTCAAAGGAATCTCATTCTTCTAATGCAACCAATGTAGCAAAACTAGTCTAAACAGTAGTCATCATCATCATCATTCTAACGTGCTGTACTTTGTTGAACTGCTTAAAGGAGAAGTCCACTTTCAGAACAACAATTTACAAATAATTTACTCACCCCCTTGTCATCCAAGATGTTCATGTGTTTCTGTCTTCAGTCGTAAAGAAATTACGTTTTTTAAGGAAAACATTTCAGGATTCTTCTCCATATAATGGACTGATATGGTGCCCCAATTTTGAACTTCCAAAATGTAGTTTAAATGCAGCTTCAAAGGGCTCTAAACGATCCCAGCCGAGGAAGAAGGGTCTTATCTAGTGAAACGATCGGTCATTTTTTATTTTTTTTTAATTTTTTTTCAAAAAATTAAAATTTGTATACTTTAAGCACAAACGCTCGTATAGCACAGGCTCTGGGATGCGCGTCCACGACGCTACGTACTATTGCATCACGTCGAAAGGTCACACGGAACTACAGACCCAGTGTTTACAAAGCGAACGCCCAAAGACTAAGAAAGTGCAAGTAAGTCAAACGCTGTTTACAAACAAAAAGGTACAATGATGTCAGACGATTCTGAAGTTGTAGGAGAAAAAGAGATGGAGTTTTTCTCCATACTCTACCTTTTTGAGCCGGAGTACACAGACGATGAACTTGGACAGAGAGAGGAGACTGCTGCGGTGATAAGTCTCTCAAGCCTCGGGCAGACCACGTTCAAACGAGACATGGTGGTCGACGTGTGGAAAATGCCAACCATTGCTAACGGAGCAGGAATCTCAATGCTGTCAAGAATGGATCATATCTATTCCACTGTCGGAAAGAATCAGCGAGTCAGGTGGTGAGTCACACGTGACCTTTCGACGCAATTCAATGGTGCGTAGTGTTGTGGACGCGCATCCCAGAACTAGTGCTACAAAGCTTTTGTGCTTAAAAAGTATACACATTTGAATTTTTTCGAAAAAAAATGACCGATCGTTTCACTAGATAAGACCCTTCTTCCTCGGCTTAGAGCCCTTGAAGCTGCATTTAAACTACATTTTGGAAGTTCAAAATTGGGGCACCAGTGAAGTTCATTATATGGAGAAAAATCCTGAAACTTTCCTTAAAAACTATAATTTCTTCACAGCTGAAGACAGAAAGACATGAACATCTTTGATGACAAATGGGTGAGTAAATTACTTGTAAATTGATGTTCTGGAAGTGGACTTCTCCTTTAATTAAGTGGAAAGGGCAACGCAGTTGTTTACGTATTTCATACACTTGCATTTACTGTCAAATTTAAAGTAAACTTTTAGTTTCAAAAATGGTCAAACACACACTGACCAACTGAAATGTGTTGTTGTATGTTCCTTTGAGAGATGAAGGCTATTGCATGCACTACTGTCAGAACACAAACTGGATCAGGACCAGGACAGAGAGAGAAAAGGGCATCCCAGATGCACAAAAAAGCAGAAGTACATTAGGGTGTGTATTTTGAGAAACAGACACATCAATGGTGCTCAGCTGACAACTTCATTAACCAGGACACATTAACACCAGTTTAACATGAAGCAGTGATGCTGGCCCAAAGACTGGATAGTTAATGAAAAATAAAATAAAATAAAATAAAATAAAATAAAATAAAATAAAAAATATATAACATCACTTTAAAAGTACTAATAGTTATAATGCTGTAACTTTCATATATCTAAAAAATAAAAAATAAAAAAATGAATGTTGCAGCAACCGTTCTAGGTGTTTGCTAACAGATATTTGTCCAGAACTGCTGGAATTATAGGTGCTGTTTCACAGATGGCTTGGTAAGTGTACCAGAGCTCTGGTGGTTCGTGTCCAGGGAGGGACCCTGCTGCTTTATGGGCTCTGATATTGGTGTCCCGGGACGCCCCACCCAGCACCCCATCACTCATGCATAATGCACCGGCCCTACGGCCAGCCAGAGGCTTGACTCCAGACAAACACCTGAGATCTCACACAGGTGTGTGTGTGTGTGTTTGAATGTTTGTGCTGCTCTAATGTGGCTTTTGGTACCTCATGTTGGAAACATATGCAATATATACACTACACATGCAGTACATATATTAGATCCAAAGTGACTTACAAAAGAGGAGCAAAAAGCAAAGAGCCAACAATATTTATAAATTATCAGGGGTGCACATATGTTTATCAGCATGATTCTCATAGAGTACCTAGAGATTTGGTTTGGTTCTCACACTGCACATAGTGTGACCCATTAAATATAACTCTAAAAAATAAATTAATAATAGTGATAATATTATTGCACTTTATTTATTTATTTTTAATAATAATAAAAAAGGGAATAAAGTTCAGTAATACTATTATATTTTAAAATAAAAAAGGAATATTAAATAAAAATACAATTAATTTATAGTAAAAATAAAATAATTGAAAATAATTCGATAATATTTACTTTTTAAATATAAATCTTCATCAATTTTTTAACCTAAAATTAGCAAGCTTTTATTTTGTTGACTTGCCAGCAAGTAGGTATATCCACTGCCGAGTTTAGTGCGTCAGAAAAGGAAATGTCACATTTTTGCACTGTGCTTTAAAAATGTCAGCAAATAGCCTAGAATTATGCTTTCAGATCGAAAAGAAATCTTATACAGTATTACAGTTTGTTGATCTAATATTGTAATTGTGCATAAACAGCTGTCAACCATGTCGGTACGCAAATGCGCGCTCTGAACTTATTTAACACAGCGCATTTCTTGTTTTGTTTTATTTCTTTTCATTTCAGCCAGCAAAAATTATTCTAATAATATAACAATAGCTATAATTCAGTAATATGACAAAGCGACAATAATGCAAAAAAATTAACCACAAACAGAACTTTTTTTTACTGAACTCACATGAGAATGTGACCTCTTGTTGAGGACGCAAAATAAGTGTTTTTTAAATAAGTTTATTCTATATAAAATATTAAGAGAGACAGTAAATAAATACAAAATTGTCTACTGATTTTATTTGAACAGCAGTATATTTAACCTAGGGCTGTTAAATGATTGATCACGATTAATCGCATACAAAATAAAAGTTTGAGTTTGCCTAATATATGTGTGTGTACTGCGTGTAATTATTATGCATATATAAATACAAGCACATTCATGTATATATTTAAGAAATATTTACAAGTATATGCATTTATTATAATTTTTATAGAATATTTTGTACATTAATAACATATTTCTCTTAAATATATACAGTAATTTGTGTATTTATATATACATAATAATTACACACAGTACACACACATATATTAGGCAAACTCAAGCTTTTATTTTGTATGCGATTAATCGCGATCAATCGTTTGACAGCCCTAAACGTTCACTACCAATACTACTAGGAAAAACAGACATTATGTTAAAATTGATCTAAATTTATCCAAAGTAATCTATGCTAACTTTGCAAAATAATTATTTTTTGTCTGTTTTACCATGGTTATTTGAATTACGTTCTGTGCATTTATTCATTAGTTATTCAGCTATTTACACTGATGGTAAACAATTAGACTTTCTTATAAGGATTTTCTTATCCTGTGGCCCAAATAGTTTTAGAAACTGATTAAATTTTGCATGTCTTATCCTTTCATATGTACAGTTTCATGAATTTTGGATCTTGTGCACAGAAGATACAAGCATATTACTGTAGTCATCATGAACCACATGCAACAAATATGTCAGATTGTATCTGCTAAACAATTAAATGGATCAAAATAACTTTCATTACGATTGGACAGCTTAGTCTAGTTCTGACCTGGGCCAAATTTGCTGGAGATCTGATGAACGGATTAGTTTGAAAAAATAGGATCTTCAGAAAATTAAATTGGCGAAATAAATGAGTGATACACAATTTTGATCAGATACAGAATTATTATGGCTTGGCTTTACATGTTTAAGTGACCCAAATCCACAAGTTATTTTCTTTCTTCCCATTCGCTGTATTGTGATCAGATTTATTTAGAGAATTACTCTGGTTTGGCAGAGCCTCGTCCTCGCTCCAGCAGAAGAATCGGGGTGTCACAGCGGTGGTGGAATAGCACAATGGAGGTGGAGGACTAAAGATGATCTCCTGCTATCAGAGGATCTTAAAAAATAAGCGATTACACCAAAAAATCAGGTGCAGCCCTCACTAAAGATGTCTGCGGATAGAAGATAAAGCACGGCAAAGGAGAGCGAGGCAAACGAGAAAATGAGGGGAGCCAGGGACGGGTTACAGATTACTTACACAATCATAAATAGTTTCTCCTCCGCGTATTCAATAATGGCCTTCTCTCTCTATTCAGCAATCCGTTTTGGACGGCCAAAGGAAGCGGCTAATACAGTTTTATCAAAGCTGAGTATTGGCAGGCAGGGCAGAGAGTTGATGTTTACAAGGCGAGGGCAAGCAGACGAGGTGCGAGAGAAAAGGAAGGCGCTGAAATCCAGTGGTAATTCCTCTCGGGCGCTAATCCAGGAGGATTACGGCTGCGTGCGGATAGAGATTATATATTTATAGTTAAGATGCTCATCCCTGAGTGAATGGAGGAAAAGCTGGAAGTATTACAAGAGATCTATCAGGCCTACAGGAATCGGGTTCCAGTCTCACTCATTAACTCCTCTATTACTCCAGCAAAACCAACGGCAAGATTAAGAATTACACTTCAATGTACAAACAAGATGTTAACTCGATCCTCGAGGATTTGCAGTTGCATGGGTTGTAAGTATTTGGCACGTTCTCCCGGTGACTTTTCTAAGTTTCTGTGTGACGTTCTGGTGCTCTAACGTTTGACACGCATCCTTCGGTCAAAAAGGCATTTAGCACAGATGCACTGGACAACCAGCCCTTGATTTCATTTTGGCTAATCTTTGTTCCGGACTTGCACATAAAATGAATTGCAATATTTTCCCAAAATGTCATTTGCGTGTAAATTTTACAAAGTCTGTAAACAAAGGCCAGAGCTCCAACATAATGAAGACGGATGCAAAGAGGAAAGCGAAGAAAATACTATAAAAAGCACAGCAAGCTTCAGAAAAACAAACAAACAAAAAAGTTTAGATGGCATTTTTTTTCATCTTACCTCTGTATAACACACTATTAAAGAAATGTAACGTAATGTTGCTTTCAACTCATGTCAGACAAGCTAAACGCACATGAATGCCACCACAAAGTCTTATTTATGACTGAGAAACTCTTAAGCGCTGAGATGGAGATGTGTCAAAAATTATTTCATTTTTTTTCCATTCACAATAAAATAAAAAGTAATAGTACTATTCCATTGCAACAGAACATATGATTCAATTTCCAGCACTTCCACACACACACAAAAAAAAAAAAACAAAAAACACAGATGCACATTCATGTTGAATATTTATCTTATTAAACACACCTGATTTGTCAACTCTTAAACACAAACTTCCCAGGAGGACCTGAATGCAATATAAGCACAGTGCTGCTTTGTACACAGCGGTAACCAAAACGTGCTATATTGCTGTTCCATAAGCGCCACCTACTGTCAGACAGAGAACTTGCATTTTTTGCATAATTTCACAACACTAAAGTACAATTATAGATCATGATGCTGCATGCAAGTAGCATCTTTGTTTGGATTGTGATTAAAATGCAATGGTTGCCTCTAACTTCAAATGCTTTTTTTAGGGGTTCAAGCACAAAGCGCTGAAAAACTGACCGTGCAGACCAAACCGTATGTCCTACAGACTTGAAGTTGGGCCAGAGATCAATTTGGGGAGGCACTGGCAGAGACTCACCCCAATTGGCCGACAGGGGGCACTACAGCGATCGAAAACGTGAAATCGCTTATAACTACTAGGCCATTTGTCATAGACTCAAGTGTCTTATATCAATGGAATCCCTGGCTAGACAAACAAAATGGCTATCTATGATTTTATTTCTGTTACTTTTGCAAACCATTCCTAGGATTTTCCAAATCAGAACCAAACCAGTGCAGAAAAGAATCTAAGTAGCAAAAGCTGTCAAAACCAAGTTGAAGTACCATTGTCTGTCGGAACAGGACGCAAAAACATTCGCAAAATGCAAGGACACAAAAACTTCTACTAAAACAACTGCAACTCTTGAATGAAATAAGCTATTTTCACCACACTCTGAACAGTTATGAATGAGCTCAATCTTTTACATAAAAAATTCCAAAATTGTGGAGTTTTGATGGCGCTATAACAGACAAAATAAAACACGAAAATGGCTATAACTACATACCCATTAGTCTGATTGGCTTGAAATTTGGCATGCAGTGTTGTTGTCCAAGGTTCTACCAATATCTATGAGGGCATTGATTTATCTTGAAAAACATGGCTGCCATCAGCCAATCAATTTTGAGCACCTGTTGGTCGAGGTTAACGGAGGCTGACTGGAACAAAACTTGGTGGACCTGTCTGACTCTTGGCCCTACAGGTCTGTAGGAAATTTGAAAGAAATTTGCCACAAGGTGGCACTACCATGTTTTACGCCTCGTATATTACACAATGTTTCACACACACACACACACACACACACACACACACAGTATTCATATCATATGTTAGATCTCCTCATTCTAAACAACATTGCCTTTAGAACCACTGCTGTCAACCGTTTGTATGATATATTTGACACTGTAAAAAAGCTACATTTTCAACCTCATCCTAGAAGGTTCATCTAGTTTTCACAAAAATTGATACAGACCACTTTCCTAACAAAAAGCTATCAAAAGCTTTCTAATAGACCCAGCCGCTCTCAAATAACAGACAACTGAATTGGACAAAGAGCTCTCCAGAGTGGACATGAGTCTCCATCTCCTCAATGCTTCATCGTGTTTGAACCAAACTTGGGAGTTTGTTATGAAAACCATGTCCTGAGGTTACCTCCCCAATTTTGCCACAGTGCCGCCTAGTGGTCAGGAGATACGAAAAATGCCAAAATGGAATTTCTGCAATTCTTTGGCTGCTGGCACCAAACTATGAGATTCATCGATACCACATAAATTTGTGATCAGCGCCACCTATGGGGGAAAAGTGACAATTCATTAAATAATATATATATGTAATATAATGTAATGGAGCAAACAAACATTTTGTTCATGTACTATTTCATGCACTCTTGACTCTTGTTTAAAGAAAAAAATGCCAATCAGTTGGAAATGGGAATCGGCCGTGAAAAACCGTGATCAGTCCATCCCTATATTAAACGATTAGAAACACTCTATCTTTATCTGGGTCTCCAGCAAACTCAGACGCACTCATTAGAGGCATACAGTACAACACATGTGCCATACAGATGGAGCGTAGACGGCATTACTGTACAGAGAGAGAGAATACCTGAAGAACGCAAACACACAAGCAGCGGAAAAAAATGACACTAACATTAATTCTCCCAGCGTGTTTTCTGCAGGAGATGAAAGAGCTCTGGTGTAATTTCTGCTATTTATTTATCTTAAACGAGGGAATCGGGTGGATACTTATCCGAGGCCCTGATTGCTGCTGGGCTAATTAGATAAAAATATGCAACTACAGAAAAAATTGAGAATTAATTAAATGTTTATTTCTCTTCAACCCCACCCTTTAAATACGGGAGGCTGGGTCTTAAAAGCAGCCCGACAGACGAGAGGGAGAAACGCGGACTGGGGAAAAAAAAGCGTGCCAGTCAGAAAAGACAGAAACGTATCTACGCCATCTGTTCCGAAGAGCCAAAATACATCGACGTTAACGGAGACGGGCGACTCCGTAACGCCTCGCGTGCGCGTCCCGTCCGCTCTCTCCAGACGGCTCCCGTCGTTATGAAAATGTTGTTCGGGGCAGCAGAGTTGAAGGGGTGGGGCGGCTTTCTCATTAATCAGCATGTCTAATAAATCCTCGTGCCTCTTTTCAGACAGAGCATTAGTCACCGAAAAGCGCTCGCTAAGAGACAGAGAAGAATGGGCCGCCTGTGGGACAGGGTCAATCAGAAACTCATCAAATGCGTCATTTCGTCTCTCCATTTAGACAAACAGCACTTGTTTATGGGAAAGATATCAGGTGTTCTGGAATAAGGAGCAGCGCTGAAACGGCACATCCATTAATCAGGCCTTGATTATACACGACGAGGAAGGTTGTTTATCCTAATTTCATTCATTGCGATCAACAAAGAAAATACAAGAGTATACAGCCATTAGTGGCAGCCGCGGATGGCACAATCATTTTCTCGTATTAAATAAAGCCATGATGAATGAGCCAATAAAAACTAAAACAAAGAGGTTTTTATTACTTCAATTTAAACTCTCCCCTTCAATCTTGCTGTAAATAATGGCGTGGGTGTGAAAGCGTCTTTTAAAACGTTTACTAAACGCCGGATGAGATAATGCGTACACGAGACCCTGGCCGAGGCCGAGCTGTTTTTCGCCTCCTGTCCTGTTTTACGCTGGAATCAGTGGGTGAGCTAGTTAGGGCTGTCAGCGAAGTTGTCAACAACCATCTTGGAGGACGGGACTACCGCTTTTTGATCATTCGCGACCGGCCTTAATGTCGGAACGACAGAACCGTCTGTGCCCGCTTAATGAAAGACACATTTCCTTAATGGCTGGAGATGTCCCTCTGCATTAAAACCACCAGACACGGCGGAAAACGTTCAGAACTAACTGCTCAACTGAGAAATGTCAACTAAAGGGACAGATAAAGCAAATGGCTTGAGAGAAAACACCCATCTATTATACCTACTGTACGTAGGACTTTTCACATTTTCATGTATAAAAAACGCTGAAGCTTACTTGGGCCTCAATTTAATTAACAGGAACGTTAATACGGGGGTCGCGCTGAAAGCCCTGCATATATTTTTCGAGACAATAAAATTAGCCATAATACACAAACTGTTTTAAATCCACGCCAGCGAGGGGTTTATCATCTCTCATATAATTAGAGGAACAGTCATAAATGCCGTCGTGGGAATCAAGATGGCACATTCCTCCTGCAGGAGTGCGTTTCAGCAGCTCACAGCAACTTACAAACCCCAGCAGGCGGGCCAAGCTAATTAAATTACTTTGCAAAGTTTACTTAACAGTAAATGGTTAGTAAAATTTAAGGTGATTGCAAATTTTCTTTCATTCCACTTCAGTCGCAGGCCCGTTTGAAACTCGTCTGCAAATAATTAGCGCATACATTTGCATCAAAATCATTTATACCATATGTTGCAGAAATTATGGAAAACAGCATGATTAAAATATTCCCTTTTTTCTGGTATGGTAATTTGTAAATATAGAGACGAGAGAGAGAGAGAGAGAGAGAGAGAGAGAGAGAGAGAGAGAGAGAGGCAGGGAGGAAAGAAATGATTCCATTTGGATTTGAACATACAAGGTTTTGTTTCAAGAGCTCAACAGATGCTGTTTGAAATCTGCCAACAGTTAAAAGAAGCAGCTCTCCTCTCGAACCCGCACACAGCATCAGCTAAATACTTAACGCTGCTCTACACACACCTGAACGGAGGAATAACTCCAAATCCCTTTACAGCATGTAAGAATTAAAGTGGCACCCCTACATAACACAAGGTCACATCTATCCTGTAAATGAAAGAGAGAACTTGAAAAAATAAAATAATGATAAAATTAACAGAACAATAAGAAAAACTCTTCAGTGATCATACTTTATCATCCTTAGTATGAAATTACCACCAAACTAATAATTGAAAAACAATAAAATAAAATAAAATAAAATATAATAAAATAAAATAAAATAGGCAAATTAGATTACTTATGAATGTTCTTAAATCATAATGTAACAAAGTTTGGGATGCTGGATGTTTTTTTGTTTTTTTTTTATAAATAGTCTCTTCTGCTTATCAAGGCTGCAATTATTTGATCAAAAATACAGAAAAAACAGCAATACTGTAAAATGTTATTACAATATAAAATAATGGTTTCTAATTTTATATACTTTTTTACTAATATACTAATTTTATATAAAATATAATTTATTTCTGTGATGCTATTCTGAATTTTCAGCAACATTACTCCAGTCTTCAGAGTCACATGATCCTTCAGAAATCATTCTAATATGCTGATTTATTTATAGAATTAACAATGTTGGAAATGGGGAAAAAAAAAATAAAAAATCATTTGCTGCCAAATATACATTTTTTGGAACCTGTGATACTATTTCAGGATTCTTTGATTAATAAAAGTTAAAAGAACAGCTAACACTAACACTCTTTTCTAAACAGTCTTTACTAATCACTTTTAGGCAATCTAACACATTCTTGCTAAATAAAAGTATTAATTTATTTAAAAAAAAGACTTAATAAAAATTTACTGACCCCACACTTTTAAACAGTAGTGCATATTGTTTAAAAAAAGGCTTTCTATTTTAGATAAATGCTGCTCTTTTTAACTTTTTATTCATCAAAGGATCTTGAGGGGAAAAAAAATACAAAATCAGAGGTTCCAAAAAACAATATTGGAACCACAACTGTTTCCAACATTGATAATAAAGCAGCATATTAGAATGATTTCTGAAAGATCATGTGACACTGAAGACTGGAGTAATGATGCTGAAAGTCCAGCTTTGCATCACAACAATCAACTAGATTTCAATATATATATATACATAAAGTAAACTAGTTTGCTCACATTAGTGCAGGTTTGCAGAAAACACCATGAATTGTCATTTCATAAACCCTCCATCCCACAAATTAAAGCTTGTATATAAATCAGTATAAATTACTAGAGTACTATAACTTCACTTGTGTGGTTTATTTTTCGTGGCCTGCGTCTGGAAATCTGTCAGCCCGCCTCATTATGAGAGTTAAGTGACTCTGACACGTGTTACAAGCGTAGTCCTGTATTTTGGGTGAACGGAAGACTCTTCAGAGTGTGAAGCGTGAGGTAATGGCAAACAAACCTTCTGAACAATAACTACAGAGTTAGCTGTTGTTTTACTGACCCGCATCCTTTCTTGCCCAGGGAAGGTTTACTCAGCATACCGGTGTTATGTCAGCACCGAACGTCAGTGTCACTCATTTAACAAACGAGCCGTTTCACCACTTCATATTTCCCAAAAGCACCTCAGAGGAAATAAAAGCGGCGACAGGCTCCTAAAAGAGCGCTAGCGATTTTCACGTAGGGATACACATATTGTTTTTGCGTGCCGGAGAACAATTCCACCCCACATGTTCTCCTGAGATTGAGTGGGTGGCCACTGAGAAAGACAATGTGAAATAAAGCAGATAATGAGACAAACAGCATTTCACTGGAGTGCTGCTGGAATGAAGCTGTGCGGTAATGAAATATCTCAAGCAGAGGAAGACCATGTCTTTCATCACTCTCTCCTCTCTCTCCGCTCGCACAAAGACAGACTCTGACCCGGGCTTTCCATGTTAGCCTATTAGTTCCAGTTCAGGTATGAGTGAGCGAGTTTGTGTGTGTGTGTGTGTGTGAGAGTGAGGGACGGGAAATGTGACACCCTCTATGTATGTGGTCTGCTGGCCTCACATCTGTTGCAGCAGTCTGGGCAGTTAATGCTGCTTTTTTACGGCAGAAATCAGTCAGCTTGCATTTTGTATAAGCTGCCCACTGCCAAGCTTTCAGTGCTGACGCGCTCTCTCTCTCTCTCTCTCTCGGCAGGGCCTGCAGTACAACACTCCCAAACTCAGCAAAGGAGGAACCAAACAAGCGTGACAGTCTCTAATTAGCTGTGACTGAACACATTTATTTAAAGGAGTTTGTGAAGAACACCAGTGGAGGACGCTGCTTAAGTTTTGATGCACTTTGACCTTGCAGTACTTTAATGTCGGAGGACATGGCAGATGTGTCAGAAACAGAGCTCAAATTTGATTACAGATTAAGAGCATAAAATTGGTCTCCCCGCCCCCTCTCGACTTCTGATATAAGACACACACATCAATATACACAACAGGTCAAAAGTTTGGAATATAACTTTTTTTGTTCATCAAGGCTGCATTTATTTGGTCCAAGGTTTTTGGCATTAACTGGAAGTAAAATTGAAACTAAAACAATAATATCATAGTCATAAGTAGCACTGGTATATTTGTAGCAATAGCCAAAAATACATTGTATGTGTCAAAATGATAATTTTTTCATTATTTCAAAAATCATTAGGATAAAAAGAAAAGATCATGTTCCATGAAGATATTTTGTAAATTTCCTACCGTAAATACATTAAAACTTAACTTTTGATTAGTAATATGCATTGCTAAGAACTTCATTTGTACAACTTTAAAGGTGATTTTCTCAATATTTAGATTTTGTACTCTCAGATTACAGATTTTCAAATACTTTTATCTTGGCCAAACATTGTCCTATCCTAACAAGTGTCAAAAAATTGACACTTATGACTGGTTTTGTGGTCCAGGGTCACATATAATTTTTTCATTATGCATGTTTATTAAAAAAAAAAAAAAAACACACAACAAAATACAAATTAAATTAAAATAATTATAATTATAATATAATTAACTGAAATATAATTTTTTTAGTGTCACATGACCCTTCATAAATTATTCTAATATGATAATTTGCTGCTCTATTTGTATTAATTATTATTGGTGCTCAATTATTAACAATGGTTTATACCATCACTGATGTTGAAAACAGTTTTTGCTGCTTAATATTGTTGTGAAAATTTTTTTGCAGGTCTGTTTAATACATAAAAAGCTTAAAAGAACAGCAAAGAATCAGCTGCACAATTATAAATTAGCAATTTAGCCTTTACTACCACATTTCATCAGTTTAATGCATCCTTGTTGATTAAAATACTTATCCCAAACAATTCCGGCAAAAAAATATTAAGCAGTAAAAGCTGTTGTCAACATTAATAACAATAAGCAAAGCTGGTTTTGACCAGTAATGCATGTATGTTTTTATGGAGCTGTCAATTACAAAGCACACCTAAAATGGCAAAAATAAAATAAAATAAAAACCTGAAAACATCCACACAGGACTCAACAAGCAGCTTGTGTCTGTCTATCAACATGATCCTTTTTGGCAAAATGAACAGGCAGTTATTAAGCCACAGAGTGTTTGTACACACATTAGCGGGTGAGTGTGGTTTTTAGGTGGAGCGAGTCTTAAACGCACGGCCACAATAAGAGGGCGGCCCCGGGGGGTCAGGGCCCCCGGAGGCCGAGGGAAAGACTGAGAGAAGGGACCTCATTACAGGTCTGCCGGGGCCCCTCCACTATTGAGTGTGAGCAGCTTACGCTGGGATGATCTGTTTCACACACACTCGCAGAGTCCATCAACACACACACACACACACACACACACACACACACAGGAGGAGGGGGGCAGCTTAGAGCGCCGGGGCAGGATTTAGAGATCTCAGGAGACCTCGCTGAAAAAGGAAAGCGAGGGAATAGAGAGAGAAAGCTGGAAAGAAGCGATTGGCGGGGCTACAGAGGAACAGAGGGCTTAAAGCATGGCAGGGCTCTCCGTCAGACGACATTACCATTCCAAAACCACCAACATCTGCTCTATCACAGACACTGAGCGCGAGAGATGGGGGTGGAGGTCAGCGCTCCGCTCGCTGGTTTAGCACCGCTCAACTACATACGCCGTTACGCTTCGTTTTACAACATTACGCCAGAAGAGGAACGAACAGACAGGTCTATGCCTACAAACACAGCAGAACATTACAGGACAACAGCTTCTGAAGAGTCAGTCACACACCCATCAACCTGATCAAACAATCTGTGTTACTGTGTTACACACACACAAGAACATTTCATTAAAGAAACACTGTCAACATTGAGAATCACATCTGGAAGTGCAAACCAACTCCAGAAAAGTCTGCAATTTAGTGAATATAAGAGTGAACACTAGGTCAAACACAGTCTGTGTTGAGGAATGGGAGTGTGTTTCTGAGCAGGTGTGTTTCTGTTAAAGTCTTCAGGAGGACGGGGTCCACTAGAGGGCCTCAGCAAATGTCCAACGGCACCACAGGTTCACCACAGAAGTTCACTTCAAGAATAAAAAAAAATCCTGATAATTTACTCATCCCCTTGCCATCCAAGTTCATGTCTTTCTTTCTTCAGTTGCAAAGAAATAAAGGTTTTTGAGGAAAACGTTCCATATAGCGATGTTCATTTCGGTTATTTTTACTAACCGATTATTACCGTTAACTGACAAGATTATTTTAAATTAGAATTTTATTATTTTAGAAAGGACAAGTGTCCCGTTAAAAAGTGTGACCCGTTAAAAATACCAATTTGTTTTCCAGGGATTCATTTTACATGCGCAAAAAGCAGCAAACAACAGAACGACACATCACATCACGCACCTGCAGCTTCACCTTCAGCGAACGGAGAAAAACATAATAAAGCTAGGCTGGACTAACAGAGCCGATCCCTTGCTCTCAAAGATGATTTTGTTTTTGAAGTGGGCCAGCGGATGTGAACATTCATTTCCTTTAATGTGGTGTGCTGTCACCCTTTCTACGTAAAAATCAGTCAAATCATGTAACAGGAATGCCGTACAGTCTGACTGAAGAAACGAGTTAAAGTGTACCGAGCCGCGGAAAAGACATCTGTTTCTCAAGCACTTTCAGTGAGTGTGATTTGAGACCGAGTAAACCACGGACAAATGCGTTTCAATTATTAATATCGGAGTCGTACAGTTGTTTGCTCTAGAAAAACGAGTTGAAAGCGTAGTGAGCCGCAGAAGAGACAGCTGTTTTTCAAGCGCTTTCCGTGAGCGTGATTCGAGACGGATTGAACCACGGACAAATCAGTTTCATTCATTCACTAATACCACAATCGATTATCTGTATGACTAGGAGTTGTTTCCACTGTTAGAAGGGCGGAAAAAAATCAAGTGATTACACCGGCGACGCACGTACACACACAGTTAAGCACTGCTAACTTGACAATGCAGCCTTTCCATTATCATAATAAAATACAGCCAGCCAAATATATAAGGGGAAAAAAAACAAACAAACAAAAAAAACAAAAATCACACTGCTTAATCATTATCAACATACTGCCATGATATTATGCCACACAATTTGTTTTATGTGGATTGGAATGCGAGTGAAGTACAAAACCAGATTTACACAAATAATAAGTTATTTTCTGAATACTGTTAAATTGAAAGGACTTTTTGTTGAGTAAGGGGAAATAATAATGCATTAATTGGTGAAAATTCTTTCTGTTGGTTAAGGGTTAACCAGTTAAAATGAGCATCCCTAGTTCCATATAGTGGACATCAATGTGAATCAGTGGGCTGAAGGTCCACATTGCAGTTTCAATGCTCTACATGATCAAAGCCGAGGAACAAGGGTCTTATCTAGCAAAACGACTGGTCATTTTCTAAAAAAAAAAAAAAAAAAGAATTTATATACTTTTTAGCCACAAATTCTCATCTCGCACTAGTTCGACTTCATGCGCTACGTTGGAAAGGTCACGTGTGACATCGGTGGAAGTGCCGCCCCAGTATTTACACAGCGAACGTGCAAAGAAAGTCAAAGACCCTTTAAAAAAAAAAGGTACAATTTGAAGTTGGAGGACAAAATGAGATGGAGTTTTTCTCCCTACACTACCTTTTTGAAATTAAGTAGACAGACATGGAACTAATCACACATAATTTTTCCATCGTGATTATGTAATGCATGAAGATGTACATGAGCATCGCAGAGCTAGTGTGAGATGAGCATCTGTGGTTAAAAGATATGTAAATATTTTCTTAGAAAATGACAGATCGTTTCACTACATATTACCCTCATTCTTTGGCTTGGATCATTTAGAGCCCTTTGAAGCTGCATTATAACTGCAATTTGGACCTTCAACCTATTGGTTCCCATTGAAGTCCACAGAAAAATCCTAGAATGTTTTCCTCAAATACCATTATTTCTTTACGACTGAAGAAAAAATACATGAACATCTTGGATGACATGGGGTTAGTAAAATATCAGGATTAGTTTATTCTGGAAGAGAACTTCTTCTTTCATATTGATATTATTAATGTTTATTTCATTTATTTATTTAATTAATTTATTTATTTATGTATTTTTTAAAGAACATCATTGAAACTTTTTGAATCACAAAATTAATTTATGGTTAATTAATTTACCTACATCTACACAAATGTCTGTTAATAATTATTAATAACATATTATAGTACAGTCCAACACAATATTCAAAGGCCACCTATAAATTATAATATTAACAGATCTGTAACTGTTTATATATCAAGGTAACAACAAACAGGTTTGTAGATCAAGCATTTAAAAATATTTTAATTCATATAATTATTGCAGTAATGAAAATTAACGTTATTAAGAAAGTAAAACAATCAATCTCAATTAAAACATCCAATTAAGCAAACTGAAAGCATATTTTTTTCACCCTACTGTTTTTATTGAGCAGGCAATTTTTGAAACTTTTGGAATCACAAAATGAAATGTGATTAATTAATTAAACTGTTATTAATATCTTACACTGTCCAACACAATATTCAAAAGTACCTGTAAAACTATGATATTAACAGAGTTGTAATTGTGTATATATCCAGGTGACAATTCACAGGATAAAGAATCAAGCACATGTAAACTTTTTTATTATATTTATATTATTATATATTATTGTGTTGTGGACTTTATGTAAACATACATTATGTAAAGTAGCGTTTTTAGGGCAAAGGTGAGTAAATAAATACATTAATACATCTTTATGATCACTCTAAATTTGAATATGCAAAATATTAATAATTAATTAGTAAACTTCTGACTGAAAATGTATACTACTCAACATTTCCGAGATCTTGAGAGCAGACCTTTTAAGTACAGACGCAAATGTCAGACCGTAACACCATCTGCATTTCTATTAAATAATGTTGAATGAGTAAAACATTTAACTCAATTTCGTCACTCAATCTTGATTTATTGTACTAAAAAACTTGCATCACCATAAATGTGTATTTCACTCAAAAAAAAACAAAACAATTCTGATGCATGTTTCCGACAATTCAGTTCGTGTCTTTTTTTAATATTGCATAACACAGCAGATGTCATATCCCAGATATGACCTCTCCTCTGTGTTGTGCAATATCATTAATGAGAGAGGAATAACTACAACATACACTGACTCACATGTGCTCAAATCACAGAAACTGAACAAGCACACACATGCAGGAGTGAACTAGTGTGTTTCTCATGCTCTCTGCTCTTTCATGTGTGTTTCAGCCGCTGTCACATGTCCTCTGCTTAGAAATGTTGGACCCTGTGTTCTCATGTTTGACTTCAAATTTCCTGGTTTTTGTCATGTGCTTTCTGTCGTCTATTCCTACTAGCAGCAGTGTGTGTGTGTGTGTGTGTGTGTCAGGACTGATGGGTGAGTGGTTGCTAGATGATGTATGGCATGCGGTCCCTTTAATATGTTTCCTGTACGACTGACAGCTGGGTCACAGCACACACACACACACACACACACAGGATCGCACTTTAAAAAGTAATAGCAGACTGTCACATCTGCTGCATAATCAAAGCTCACAAAGGGAGCATTCAGAGCTCAAACGATGAAACACAACTCTGACATGTAGAGAGATCTGCACTGGAAATCACACGTATACGCTGCTGAAACAGCTCAGCATTTCTCTGATCATAGTATGTATATTTATGTGCTGCTGTGTCTTTAAGACTTTGGTGTGTATGGCCTCTTCACATACACTGAAACCACACTACTGTATTGTGATTGTGTGTGTTTTTCTGTTTGTATGTCTCTTTCACACTTGAGCAGATCTGGGGTCAGTTGTAGCCACAGTGCGACACACTTTATCCCAGTTGTCAGGTAAATGAGCACTAAGCAAGAGTTTGTACACGACCGCATTTTTAAGCGCTGCACCATTAAATGAAGTTGAAATGTAACCCTGCATATAAACTAAATATTTACGGAAGCCTTCGACCAGGAACAACGGTTGACATAAAATGGCAAACAAACTGGATTATATCAATGAGAGCATGTTTTACACATTTCAGTGCTTTATGCCACATGTTGAGTCCAAGTGCATGACAGCATTCAAAGGCCCTGCACCGATAGATACTTCTGTCATAATGACATTGATGGATGTTATCAAACTATTTACTTATAACTTTTTACTTCAAAATGAGATTTTATAATTAAAATAGCTATATTACATAAGTCTAGAAGTTCAAAAATGTCAGTTTTCACACTCTTCATAAGCAATGAATTAAATAGAGATTCCGACACCCTTTTTTCCTTCCCGATACCTGGGCTCAGAGTATCGGCCGATACCGAGTACTGATCCGATACCTGGGTGTGTACACAGCTGTAGATACTACTAGCCCTGTAAGAACTGATATAATTATTTTATGGTGTGATTTAGACTTATCCTTTATGAAAACATGAACAAATACATACAGTGAACAGGGCCTTTGAATGTATTTTTATTATCTGACATACATTTGACAGTAATATTATTTGTTTTTGAAAAAGGAACGTCAACTTCTGAAAAAGCACTTCAAATGCAGCCACAAATCTAACACTGTAAACTGAAAAAGGTATTTTAGTTTTACAATATAACTGTGCAAAGAATATAAAAAATGTTAATAACAAAAGTTCAGAGACTATGTCTATGATAAACAACAGAAAACTAGTGTATTCTGAGTCAGTGTCGCAAAGATCCTGACTCGCAAACTCCTCTTTGGATGCACCTTTAGGGAGAAATGCATCTTTACGAATTACATATATACATTACATATATATATATACACATATACATATATATATATATATATACATATACATATAATTACATATATAAATATAATTACATATATATATATATATTTATCATGTCTGTGAGGCAAGTATTCACTGAGGTTTGGTTCATTTTTGTGAAGTGCTCCTGTTCAAGAATGAGACGGCAGAAAGCGCATCAAGTTTGTTTTATTTACTTTATAAAAGCAGTGTTTATAACGTTTTGTTGATATTGTGAGTGCACACAAATAAAAGTAGACCCTTTACAGTTCCGAATGATGTATTACTTTTACCATTGTGAGCAAAAATTATGATAATATTAAATTGTTTCCACTGAAAGAAATGCAGTCGTTTTATGCTTGAACTGTTTTATATCTATATATTTTATTTTAGGCAAAAATTTGAGAAGGCAAACTGACTATGAATAGTCTTCCACTGGCCACTGTTCGTTACTTGAAAAAAACAAAAATGTGTATTTAGCGAACAAAAAATGTTCTAAACATTTTTCTAGATTAATGAAACGAAACTAAACAAAATATAATCACTTTGCCATTACATGCAAAACTGAACTATTTTAATAGCTGAAACAGAAGCATAAGCTGTTTTGTGAGGAGGGGAAAAAAGACAGGCTCGGGCTGGAACATCCCTAGAATTAAATGCATTTTTTACTCAAAAATGCCAATTTTGCAGCAGTGTTTTACATGATAAGATACTTAATTATATTTTAGTAAAATATTAAATGACTAATATATAACACACACTTCAAATAACTAGAAAAAAGTATATTCAATATAGAAATGTCCATGATTTCATAAGATCGTATTAATTTCCATGAATAATTGGATTTTGCAAGTGTAGAAATCACATTTCTAAAATTCCTTAATTTATTCAGGTTTTGCAAAAAACAAATAAAAAAATAAATTAAGAAATATAAATGTCAGCTTCTATCTTTATTTTCATCTTATTTCAGCTGAAATCTTGAGACCCTCTTGGAAATGTGCTCATATCCTCTGAATGAGAACCACGGCAGCTAAATTGTTAATGAAACCATAGATTTCATTCAAATAAATAAAGGGCTGAGTTTGTTCTTCTGTTATTCTCACATTTATATAAATGAATTCATCAGGCCTCACACATGCTGACACCCTTCACTAGTCTAAATGTAGTATAGTATTCATTCATGACATGAGAAATGGAAGTTCACAGGGTTCCCCCACCTTGGTTAACTTCAAATTCAAAGACCTTTCAAGGACTTTCCAAGTCCAATACTCTCAAATTCAAGTGAGAGCAAGGTTACATCATGTTACATTGCAAGATACATTGTTACAGTTTTCATGTGTCAAACACAACTATGCAAAAAACCATTTTATTCGAACTTCACAGCCTATTTTTGCAATGTTTCACGTTTTGTCTGTGAAACGTTGAAGTACCATCGTAGTAGTTTTGTGCGTATGTGAACCTCATGTCAACGTACAACACAACAGTTAGCACAAACAGTTAACTTAACAAGTACATTCACGCAGCTAGTATGCATAGGCCACGAAATGTTGGCGAAATAACACATTAGCGGACCAGCGAGAATAATATGGAGTTTTTCCCAGAAAACGTCTTGCACAAAATAAATTCAAGCACTTTTAAGGACCTGTATCTATGCATGTCTAATTTCATAAACTTTCCAGGGCCTTGAAACCTTTTTTTCAGATTGAGTTCAGGTCAACCACATTGCATTGTGGGATACGGTACCCATCTCAGTGCGCTCAGATGTATACTGAGCATCCAAAACATGAGTGAGCACAACAAACAGTTAAGTTTTGCATTGGTGATTACAGAATGGAGAATAATGATAGTCTTAAATAAAAACAGTCATACCTGCAGCCTGAAGCACCAGCTGGAGTCGAGCTTTGGCCTGTTCTGCAGGAGTCTAGAACGACAGAGAAGATCATTGGAAAACTCTCTAAACACTGGATTAGGAGGAAACAGGATAATAAAAACAGCTCCAACCTGGAAAATCAAGCGCTACATAAGGGCTGGGCGATTTTTCTGATTTTAGCGATTCATTTGAGTAATGTCTTGCCATGATATGCATATTTTTTTATTAAATCAGAGAATAATTTTGGTTTTGAATAAAAGCAAACATTTCAACTAGACATACTGACAATACGCCAATGATAACAGTTAGGAGGAAAAATGATCTAACTGCAAGACATGTGAGGTGCTCTATGAAGGAGCATAACCTAGAAAGAGGTCTCCAAACTTTTTTCATTCGAGAGCTACTTTTTAAAAATGAAAATGCACAAGAGCTACCCATGTTACAAAATAATTAAATCTCTTAAATAATGTTTAAATACAAACTATTATACATGGTATTACATGGTATAATACACGTTAAAATGGTCTGAACACATACTGAAATTATTTTTTATCAGTTTTATGCCAAAAACCAACAAAAAGTAGCAGCACTATGCACTTTGTGTTTTTATAAACATTGAAATAGAAACATTAAAAACAATGGCTGGATTTTAAAATCTTAAAAATATTCATAATATGTTATCTACAACATGTTCAAATAAAGCTAAAAAAAAAAACACTTTTATAAAATGACAAATCTCACATTTCAGCCTTTAAATTATTTTTGTATATAAAAGAATGAGTCAGGATGATAATTTATATTTAATCTGCTTCATAAACAGTTCCACATAAGTTAATATGCATTCTAAAAATCACTTAAGATAATATGAAAGTGTAACTCCACTGTTTGACAGCAGGTGGCACTTATGGAACATCAGAAATAGAGCTGCTTCCCCAGTAATCACTAAAAACAAAGCAGAGCTGCTTTATTACGCATTACAGGGTGGGAGGATGAAAAGAAGATGCCATCGGATTTTTTTTTTTTTTTTTTAAACAGCCGGTTCCTTCTTATGCATTCATACAATTCATTTAATCAGACATTCTTTTATATGACTTCTCTCAGCAGTCTGCCTTCCATCATATTTTCACACAAAACGTAACCTAATCTCCTTGTTGTGTCTGCGTAGGACTCTTACTAACTTTACTTACCGCTGAGCAACCATGGGTTTTTCAAATTGCAAAGATCAAATATCAGTTTAATGATAATTAAATTACTAAAAGGGATAGTTAAAATAACCTCATGGCTGATATGTCAATAAATAAATAAATAAACAAATAGCATTGAAGGGGCTCTACATTATCTCACTCTGATTGGATCAGTCCACAAGCTACTGGTAGCTCATGAGCGACGCGTTGAAGACCCCTGACCTAGAACATACAGCCAGTCCAAAATGGTTGATCACAGAATGCGTTTGTGACAAAAAAACAAGACGTGCAACAGTGAAAAACGCAAAGTTATGAGAAACAAACTAAACTACTTTTAACTTAAAAATTGCGTTTTTAGAATGCCGTTTCATGCTCAAGAAGCTGCAAAAGATACAAGACACAAGTGTAATGGTTTGTCAAGCGCAAATCTTCTTCATCTTCATCATCTTCTTTGTTTTTACAAAACATTTATTGTTAATAATAGCCTGCTACAGCTTTTATAAACTGCAACATTTACATTTGCCTTAACACTGAAAACTGAATGCCTACGTTTTGGCAAAAAAAAATCAGCATTTGTTTCTTCATTTATATGATATGACAACATGTTTAAGACATGTTTGTGCAATATTCGATCTCATGCATCTTTTCTGGAAAGATATTTAGCAATAATCTGAAAAGTGAAGCTTCCAAAAAGGGTGTTTTAAAGCGACACCATAGAAGAACCATTTCTGGTCCCCTAAAGAACCTCTTAGTAAACAGATCTTAAAAGAAAATGTTTCTTTCCTACCTTTTTTGATTTGAGAGCTACTTTTTAAAAATGAAAATGCACAAGAGCCACCCATGTTACAAAATACTTAAATCTCTAAAATAATGCTTCCAATCCAAACTGTTATATTACATGGTACAATACACGTTAAAATGTGCTTAACACATACTGAAATCATTTCACTAAGTTTTATGCCAAAAAAACCAACAAAAAGTAGCAGCACTATGCACTTTTTGTTTGCATAAACATTGAAAAAGAAACTCTGACACATACTGCATGTTCAAATAAAGATTTGACCAAAAGAAAAAAAGACAAACCTCACGTCTGTGCAACATTTGCTCTCATGCATCTTTTCCGCAGATATTTAGCAATAATCATAAAAAAATAAAGATTCCAAAAAGTGACACCATAGAAGAACCATCTCCTCAAGAACTTTTTAGTAAACAGATCTTAAAAGAAAACGTTTGAAAAATCTCTTTACGATCTTAAAAACCTTTTACCGTTATAAAGAACATGTTGTGGAGGTTTCCATGGATTCTTCATGGAACCATCAATGCCAGTAAAGAACTGTTATTTTTAACAGTGAAGTGAATTTGTTTGTGAATCACTTCATGAGTGCTGCACTTTGTGCAGAACTTTTTTTAACCAGATTCTTTTGTGAGTTTTTAATAAAGACAATGCTCCTTGAATCATGTCGTAGTTACATTTAAGCTGACTAGTTAAAATGTTAAAAGAATCTAAACTTTTATGTGGAATAATCAAACATTCTGATTTTTATGTATTGCCCACATCGCCCAGCCGTACAGTACATAAACACATTTAACAGCACAGCTTCAGCGGCAGCGTTAAAAGAAATAATTTTCTTGAGCAAAACACATCTTCAGTCATGTAGAAATGACGATAAATCCCAGCAGATCACGAGGGCGTGTGCGTGTAAACACGCGCACGAGGGCTAAACGTGTCGAAATTTCCAGTGCGGTGGCTCTGGAAGAGGCTGGGATATAATTCCAATATCTCCACTATTAGATTCCAGCCTCTTAATTGTCAAGAAAGAAGAATGATGAGGGAGGGAAGTTATAAAGGGCTATAGATTGCTCTCGAACGCGGGAGAGCCTGGTGTGTGTTGGTGTTATGAAGGTGTGTAGGATTACAGAGAAATTAAATGCTAATAGGATGAAATTTAAATGTGGATCCTGCAAGGCTCACCGTAGCTCTTCGGAGAACGTGGGTGTCGCTGACAGCGCTAACGCACATTATTCAGCATAAATTTGATTTATCAAACTGTAAAGGTGTCACTTTCTAAAAATGTCACTTGGGGTGATGACAGGGAAATATAATGACCCGCTTTAATGTAAAACTGTCACTCCGCCGTGTCTTAGATGACAAACACGTCAAGCTCCTCTCGGAAATCCGCTCGTTTCTGACACCTCGCCTTCGATAACTTTTACGAAAACACGGGCCGCTCTTCTCTGTGGTCTTTCTGAGCGCGCTCCTCTTAGTTTTTCCCTTTTTTTTTCCCCTCCCCTCCTTTATATTGTTATCAGAAGCATATCAGACTGTTTCAGGGCATCAATCAAGCAGACAGAAATAAAGGAAGGATTATTGAATGTTCAGATAAACCCCCTCTCCTCCCATTCAAAGCCATCTTCTATTCTCTCTCCCATTACAATAACATCCAGTCATGCCGCAATAATGAGGCGGAAGAACAGACGGATCACACGACTTAAATGGAGGGATAATAGCTGGCAGGGCAATCATCTTAGTTACAGTTTATTATGAAATTTCTACCATTGCATTTGCATTTGTTTGAAGTGACCCTGAGGCAAGTGTCCGGAGATATTACACCAGCGAGTGTTTAGACAAGAAAGAAAAAAGGAAAACATACAAAAGGGGGAGGAAAAAGAAAAAAAACGAGCATCAATATGAAGAAAAATATAATTAGTTTCAAAGGATGACAAATGGGTGGCGGATTAATAATTAGATAAGTTTGTCAAATTATGAGACAGGCCTCATTCTGGCAAACACTGAGCAATAAGAGAGAGAGAGAGCTGATAAAATTTGACACAGATATAATACAAATAAGCTACAAAACACTGTTTGACACCCACATCCACATACTAGATTCAGATACTAGCCAATCTAGTCACAATCCACGACACGGCCTAGACCTAACTAACACAACTGACCAGTTCATGATGGAAGTGGAAGCTCTAAATTCTAATTAAGACCAATCTGCAGGAAATTGCATAACAGAAATGGGTAAAAGTGGTTCACTGTTGCAGGTCTGCTTAAAAAAAAGAGGGTGTGCACTGCACCGTTTAAAAACTAAAAACTTTTTATGCCTTTTTTGGCCATTCGTTCACACAACAATGGCATTTTAGGGGCTTGAAAACGGGTTTTAAAGTCTATTTCATAATGTGTTCAGTCTATAGGAATGCGTGCAGATGTGTAGTGTTTCTTTACAAAGTGACAACGCCAACTACTGGCCATTAATAAGCAATTTTAGTCATGTTTTGAATGTTGAACGTTGTCGTATTTGAGCAGAACTTCTCAAAGATGCAAAGGAAAAACTTGTCCATTGTTAAACGTGATTTTTTGGTAACTAGCATAAACTTTTTTAAGAGTTTTTTTCCCCTCACTTTCTGAATTGAGGTCAACAATCCAGCCAAAAATAAAAAAAAAGGCACAGTTCATCCAAAAATGAACATTTTGTCATCATTTACTCATCCTAGTCTTCTGCAACAACTCATTGACTGTTATTGTGTGAAGAAAAAGAAAAAACAAAAAGTCTGTAACACTATTAGGAAGAGCACATGATGACTATAACTTAAATAGAAATCATGTTTAGCCCTTGTGCTGTGCTGAAAATGCTTACCAGCCTTTTAAAAATTGCTTGTAACTCTTACTATCATTAGGGCCCTACGATTAAAGGTCTTCACAGCAACCCAACAAAATAAAAGTTCTGTTTGACTTGAAGAAATTGTGACAAATATATTACTTAATGTAATGATAGTACTACCACTAATAATACAATTATTATTAAAACATTATTTTTAAGAAATATTTACCTGAATTTATTTACCAGAAAATGTAAATACACAACACAGTATTTCTGGAAAAAAAAAAAATACTATAATAATAAATTCTTTTTTTATATATATAAAATCATTTAAGTAGAGATGCTTTTGATTACTGAAATTTACTGAAACCAATAAAATTTAATCCAGCAAATTAATGAAAAAAAAAAACTGCGGAAAAAAATACAAATTATTTTGAATATAAATTGCTGTTAAGTTTCATGATTTCAATCAATTAGAAAAAAATATTTATTTTTTGTTTTTTAACCATAAAGACAGTTTAGAAAAAAAAAAATAACAGAAAAAAATGGAATACATTTAAATAAAATAAAATTAAATAAATAAATAAATAAATGGAATTTGGCAAAAAAAAAAAAAACACATTTCACTGGGCCGGATTTAATGTTCTTGTCAGCTTTTTTCAATTAGCACAATTAGGAAAAACAGAGGTCTATAAGCTCAGACCTGTGCTAAATGAGCACCGGCTGACATTTACAACCGCATGTTTGCAGAATAAAAATATGTGTCAATTTTCACTTTGGTCTGAACAGCAGGAGAGCTAATTGAAAATGCTAAATCATTCTCTACCAGTAGGTGGCGCTTTCACAATGGCAGAAATATAGCGGTTTCCCCCGTGATGGCAGTACATAAAGCTCTGCAGAACCTGACTTTGAAATGTGCAGTGCTCATATTTAATCAATGAAATCACAGCCTTTTGAAGTTTAATCATCACATTAAGCCATGTCACATTTCTTGTCTTTCCATCCTCAAATTTAAGACCTCGTGAAATCATAATTAAGACTTTCTTGTACCATTTAAGACTTGTTATGGCCTTCAATTTCATATAACTAAATTTAAGATTTCTTAAGGACCAATGGAAACCCTGTACAAAAATTATCACATCATCATTTTTTGGAAAGTTGTTATACCCTGCGTGAGCAAAGTCAGTAGCTTCTTGTCCAATATATGTGCAAACAAAATACATAACAGGAAAAAAAAGTAATATTTGGAAATATTATAACAGAAAAAGAAAAAGAAGAACTTGTCTATTTTTATGTGATTTCTGTGATCAAAGTTGAATTTTCAGCATCAGTACTCCAGTCTTCACATGATCCTTCAGAAATCCTTCTAATATGCTGATTTGCTGCTCAACAAACATTTCTGATTATTATCAGCGTTGTTCTGCTTCATAGTTTTGAGGAAACAACATTTTCAAAGGACATTTTCTTCAACATTTTTTGACAAATAGAATGTTTATTTTATTTATTTATTTTTTTTTTAAATGGCCTTTTTTGAAATGGCATTTATGTAAATAACGTGCAGAAGGGCACTTGGGTTTTTAGCTATAGAGTAAGTGTATGTGTAATACAGCTGTATGTGTGATAAATGTAGAGAAATCAGAACTGTTCCAGCTGTCTCTCACAACACAAACAGACTTGATCTGTGAGCTAGCTTGGGCAGCAGAGATGATGAGTTCAGGTTTCATGGGGTTTAGTGTCCTGGTGAGCGGTCCTGGAGCAGCATCTATCTCTCATTCACTCACACAGCCGTCCCGCATAAACACTGAGCCAAACCAATTATCTCAATTACCACACCACAGCTCCACATCCACACCACTCAGCGCTCATCCCCACTGGCTTCCTACTGTCTAGACTCATCCTCTGCTTAAACAGTCCACATCCATCCTGGACAGTAATATATTTCCTTTCCTTTTTCATACAGTGAGTCAGATTTGAAGAACTACAGTATTGTACTTTTGGGAAAACATTACCATGTCATTTTTTACTCCCTTTGTTTCTGGAAGAGCAGGGGTTGGAAAATCTTAATTTGTGAAACAGACTGATCTTCTGCTTTCCATGAATCAGTACAATTATGTAGACAATTAACTGTTCCCACGTTTCATTGCCATAAAATTTCAAATGGTCAACGGAACAATGTTTACACATTAGCAATTAGACACAGCTGCAATTCCCCCAAAAATACCATCAAACTATCAGAAACAAAAATTAAACTGGATCTTCTTTACATCCTGATGATATTTAGAAGAATCTTGGTGAACAAACAGTTGTTGGTAGCCACTGACTTACAGTATTTATTTTCCATACTATGGAAGTCAATGGCTATCATCAACTGTTTGGTTAACAACATTCTTCAAAATATCTTTTGTGTGTGTGTGTTCAACAGTAGAAAGACACTCATACAGGGATGTGTTTCCCAAAGAGTTCAATGGAACTAGCAACCATATAGCTAACAACGCTTTTGGGGAAAGCACCCCAGATTTGGAATAAACTTGAAGGTGAGTAAATGATGCCCATTTTCATTTATGGTTGAACTATCCCTTTAAGGACCCTAGAGAAATATTAATATGCTGAAATGTATTTAAAATACATGCTAAGTATACTACAAATACATTTACATATTATGTACTTAATAAAACTACCCTGCAATTGCACTACTACATTGGTATATTTAAGGTCTGCTAAACTGGAACAACTAATTTTGTACTTAATGCACTTTAATTGCGCTGAAGTCCACCTAAAGATATACTTAAGAATATCAGATTGTGCTAAAGTGGAACTATTGCAAGTACTTCAGGTACACTTTAAATATCCTGCATTTAAAGACCGATATTATTCAAAAATCATACAATCCTCATTAATAGTGACATTAAAACATATTTTAAGCTATATATTAAGAAATGTGCATTGTGCACATTTAGTACTCCAAATAAAGTTTAACTACAGTTTTGATTTCAGTAAGTCTCGAGCAATATGCCAATAAATATGTTAATAGACTTGAACTGTACTTAATAAAATAAATGCATTTTAAATCATTCTTTTAAATTCATTCACCTTTTTTTTTTTAGAAAGAAAGAAATGAATCAAAAGTGTCAGTAAACGAGTTTACACTGTTACAACAAATTCTGTTTCAAATAAATGCTGTTTTTAAATGGTCTAATTATCAAAAAAGTTTGAAAAAAATATATATATGATGGTTTCCACAAAAATACGCAGGAGCACAATGTTTTTTTTAATAATCAGAAACGTTTCTTGAGCAGCAAATCAGCACATTAGGATGATTTCTGAAGGATCACGTGACACTGAAATCAGCTTTTGATCACAGGAATAAATTACATTTTAAAATGTAACCAAACTAGATTTTTAACTGCACTAATAAGTGACACATTTCGGATTAAATGAATTCAGAAATGGTGCAACTCTAAACTTCTGCACAACGGTATATGGAGTATATATACAGCTTATATAGTATAGACAGAGTTTATTCCATTACTCATCGCTCATCTGATCTCATCTGACTTCTTCATCCTCATTTATAGTCATTTTTCATTTGTTATTTGCAACCTCTGGCCCATTCCTTAACCTAAAAAATAAATAAAAAAAGAAATAAGGACTGCAGCATTACGTTACAGGATCCCCCCTAGAAAATGCAATATTCCGTTTTTAATATCCAGGTCTATAAGATCAGGGTAGAGATGGGCTCCAGTGCAATATGTTTATTTATATATTTATAACAAATACTGCATATCAGGAGTTCTGGGCCGGGCGTCTATAAAATATAATGTTGTGTATGGATATCTTTTTTAAATATAATCTCAATATGAAATCGGAGGCCTTTTTACAATGTGCCATACTTCAGGACGGCGCTAACAGCATTTAGGAAAGCAGAGGCTGTTCATCTTTGTGTCTACAGTAGGCACTGCCGCTGCATAATAATAAGCTTTCCTGCCCCAAAATGTTATTTAGCCGCCTGACGCTCATTTCTCAAACTTCACCACTTTTACAATTTTCCCAAACTTTTATTTCCTTGATTATTGCCAACAAGATTTCATTACGTATTTAGAATGTAAACAAGCGTGAGTGATGACAGAGGTTTAACCGCGGCGGTCCTCGCCTTCAACCGCGCAATTCACACGAGCCCTCCCTCCTCCCGCTCCTGCGCGCACACACACACACACACGGCAGAGTCAGGCCAAAATGGAAGGCAATTGTATTAATAGACTTTTTTGACATGCACGTGTGTGTATTAGCGCACGTGCGTGTGCGTGCGCGCCCGAGCCGGAGCCGGAGCAAGAGCGGGCTGGGCGTTGGGCTCACACTCAACTCACATAAATCATGTAGAAGAAAAATGAACAAATGTGGCGGCTAACTCATCTCCTCGCCATCCGGAGAAAATGAAATTCACTGGAATACCTATCAAAACTGCAATCATCAGGAGATAAAATCGCCTTTGCTCTATCTGCACTTTCCGATTTAATTTCCTTTATGCCCTTGACATTCAGAGATACCATTTAGATAATGCGTATACAGTAAGGGACCGGTTCGCCCGCCGTGATATATATATACGCCGGGACCTCGTGCTAAATCCAACAGCATCATTTGGAAATGGAGATGCGATATTTCTTTGTTGTTTTTGTTCCGTCGCCACATCTATGCAAAGAGGGACGCGTCTTAACGGAGAGCGAGATAAAGCGGCGGGATATGAAAGCCGTGCCCGTCCCCTCTATCAGTATGACATGCAATTATGTCTGGGCAGGCGTCAGGTTAAAGGGCAGCCCGACGACTCCATCATTTAGCCGCGCGGCTTATTTCACAAATGCGGGGAGACGGAGGCCCGTGGCAGACTCGCAGACACCTCCGATCTGATGAAATCATTAGTGTAATAAGCATGTAAATCTGCTCGCAAATTATCCTCGCGCAGCTCCTCGGCTTTCATTTAGCTGACGCTCGCCGAGGCGTTGTCAGATCACCTCTTTATCCCACGATCAAATTACCGGCGCGCACGGCGGAGCGAGACGGGGTCCGCGGACGAGCGCCGAAGGCCGTGTCCGGACGCCGCCCGCTTTCTGCCGCTCTATTGATTTCTGAAGGCCTGATCTTCCCTCGTTCTGTTAGAGGAAGACAGGTGCTTTTGATGATGTTATGGGATAAATCTATTATTAAGCACCCAAAGATCTGCTGGAGCCAAAACAGAGCTGCTGCTAATACGAAGCGTAAATAATTCATTACACATAAACAAGGCCTCAAAAGCAAAAACCCATGGGGAAAATCAGTTTTACATATCATTTCTGCATTTTTAAAGCTGATGGACATGAGATTAAGACAGAATGACCCAATACAGAACGCGGTACATAAATTCAACTTATCAGATGGAGGCTGCTTTTTTCACTGTGATTATTTACCCGTGCATCCGGTCTAGCTAGATTCAGGCCTCTATAATGAAGAAAAATTGTACAAGAGAGATCAGTAAAGCAATAAACTAAAAAACACACAGAAAAACAAATAAACATCCTCAGTTCTTCTACACAAAGCTAATAAGCATAACCATAAAAGTCTCACAAAGAAACAAGGTTAAATGAGATTCGCCATCTAAACTGTGCTCGCCATTCGACAAAATTAACAAGATCCGCATTTTCTCGAAAACACTGTTGAAATACAGTTAGGTTTCAGTAACTGGATATTTTTGGAGCTAATGGTGGCGAACGCAAGATTAGTAGTAGCTACTTTTAAGATTGTTAAGAAGTTGCCTCTGTCTAGACTTTGTAAAGTTGCCCATCTTTTAACACTGGCAGATCTGAAGCTTGTAAATGCGGGGCTGTTTATGGCTCATGTTTGCAGGGTAAATGTGTATGTATTTCGGGGAGGGATGCGGGGGGTGTAGACTTGCTGTTCGTCGGCACAAATCTTAGTAAAATACTGCAGCACCTGGTGTCTGACGAGCGGATGCAATCTACCCGCTTTTATAAAGGCGACAATAAATTCTCAAGTACAATTTTCACATACTCAAATTTTCAGGACTCGTAGATCTGAACACGGGCAGACTCACGCATCTGCATGTTTTACTGAACTATCACCTTATTGCATTTAAAGCCCAAAGTACTTTGTTTTAAGACATTCACTAGAGTATACGTACACCACATACCTTTTAGGGATGGGTATTGACACACATTTCATGATTCGATTAGATTATGATTCACAAGCTTGTGATTCAGTTCAATTTACGATTGATAATATCAGTTATTTTGGATATATATCAGGTACAGTATCTGCCAAATTGGTCTCAAGGAAAAAAAAAAAATATCTTAACTAATGGTGTAAAATACATGAGAGTCAGTTTGTACTATACTACTTTAATACTGAAGGTTAAAATTAACTGATTTGTATACAAGAATAAAGTTTACTGTACAAACTTGACAATTAGAGAATTATATTTCTACTCCAATTCGGTTTTTGAAACATCAACATATTAATGGTAGCTTTCATAAAAACTTGACATATTTATTCAAACAAAAATTCAATTTTGAAATATAGCTGCAAGCAGCAATATTACGGGGCCAAGCACTACAGAGGCTAAATGAGGAGCTAAGCATGGCATAGGGTGTCAGACCAACTGAAACAATGAGGAATTAAAGCCATTTTAGGATAATTTTATTCAAAATTGGTAAAATAATAATAATAATAAAATAGTCATAAAAACAACCACAAGTAATATGATTTAATAAATTATCCAGGGCTCAACGCTAAGGATTTTTTCTACTGGTTTCAGGTGGTTCAAATTTTTACTTGCCCGGTCAAATTTTTCACTGGCCCTGCCACAAAAAAAAAAAAAATAGTTGCTGTTATCATTGTTTTTGACTTATGTTATCTTTTATTTTAATAAAAAAGCTTGTATGACACCAAAATTTTACATACCAATTCAATTGTACAATTCTCGATTCCAATTTTGATACCACAGCAAAACCTGCTAGACTAACAAATCTAAATTTCAAACAGGTGGTGCTGGAATAACAGTGATATTACGTTTCCTTGGTTACCGCTGTAAACAAAGCAGCGGCGTGCTAATGGATGCAACTTTCAATGCGTTATACTGAGGCAAATGAAAAGAAAACACCATGTAAACTTTTCTTAAAACAGTCAGTTGCCCTCAGAGACACATTCATATACACCCCCATTTTAAAATTTAGGATAATACTTCCAATATTTCACACACTGAACCGTGATCTTCCTTTGCCTGCTACAATATTTTTTTTCCTATTTGCGTTCGTCTTCAGCGTCTTTGGCCTCTGTTGACGGATGTTTAAAGAGTTTGTAATATTTCCACACATAAGACATTTTGAAAAATGACTGCACGCAATCAGAACAGAGATCGGTTGAAATATGTCCGGCCAATTGGTCCATCTGTACTTCACTGTGTAAATTAAATACAGATTAAAGCTAATGTTACAAAGTTATTTTGACGTACTTTTGTAGGCTATTTGTCCGTCAGAGATGTATCTCTCTGTGATTGCTTGAAATTTTCAATTAACAAGGCTTAAAACACGTGCAAATGATAAACTTTAGTGACGGCGATCAAATTCGCGACAAATTCGTCTTTTTATATTTAAAAAACTTTCCCGAGCGTTTTCCCCGTTGGCCCCGGGTCATCAAGCACTCCTTATTGTCGAGTCCAGGTTTATCCCTTTTGACAAATTGCCTATACAAAGTTCGGTGTCAATATGTCAAAGCTTTGCAGAGCTACAGCCTCAGGCGTAATCTGCCTAATGCAATCAAAAGTTAGAATTTTTGGAAATTTCATAATTAATGGTTTATTAATGAATGGTTTATTATTACTCTTGACCAATAGGTGGCACTGTTACCAAATTGATGTGGCGTGGTCAGTGAGAGGTGGTAATGGCACATAAAAAAATAAATAAAAAATAAATAATTGGCATCAATATGTCAAAGCTTTGCAGAGATACAGCCTCAGATGCTGTTTGGCATCTTTCCAGCAAATTTGTTGATGCGTTAAACGAAAACCGTTTCCTACTGCATATCAACACGAAATCCATAACTTTTTGTCAGCATGGTCTGAAGATGATCTGAGTCAAATTTGGTGAAAAATCGAAGCAAAGGTCTATGAGTTCAAAAAAGGAGGTTTCAACATAAATCAAAATGGCGGAAAGGAAGTTCATCCAATTATGGCATAATTGACATCAATGTTCTCGGCATGATCCAAGGAATATATATCAAGACCAGTTTCATTAGAGTAGGTTAACTTAAACAAAAGTTATTAGCATTTTAAAACATTTAATTATAACTTTTGACCACAAGGTGGTGCTGCCTCCAAACTTTTTGAGTACTGTCAGGGTATGAGTCAGTGAGTACATACCAAGTTTTGTAAAGATACAGCAATGTGTTCATAAAATATAGCATTTTTTGACAAAATTCAAAATGGCCAATGCCCAAAACGGCTGTCATTGAGAAATTACAAGCAAAAATAGCCATTTTTCATATCTCCTGACCACTAGGTGGTACTGTGCTGAAAAGCTGCAGGTAGCCTCAACTCCAAGTTTGGTCTCCATACGCCAAACCGTCGTGGAGATCCATTTAGCCTCACATCCATTTTTGCGTGCTTTTCATTAAATCTGTTTGCGTGTTATTCGAAAACGGTTTGACTAATCAACTTGAATTCCATAACATTTTGCCAGTATGGTCTGATGATGATCTGAGCCAATTTTGGTGAAAATGAGACAAACCGTCTAGGATGAATTCAAAAAAGTAGGTTTTTAGAACAATTAAAATTTGCAAAAAAAAAATACAAATAATAAACCTTACGATTTTTACATTTTGGTGTTCATTTGACTCAGCATAAGCCAAGGAATCAGAGGGCATTTGCTTCTGTGCCTTACAGATTAAAAGTTATTAGCATAAACTTTTTTTTTTTGAACAAGTGGTGGCGCTAAAGAGTTTGAGTTAGAGACTCCAAATTTGCTGTGATTAATGTTGAGACTGTCCTCTATCAGTGTACCAAATTTCACAACTTTCCTGCAAGCGGTTCTATGGGCTGCCACAGACTTCCAGAACAGAAGAAAAAACGCTAACGGATACAACAGGTACTTTCAGTGCTTGTCCCCTAAAAACAGTAAAAATTATAATGATGTTGTGTGTATATTTAGCAAAATGCTCTTCTCTAGAGCTGATTTTTCTAGCTGACTAACAAGTTTATGGTCACAAAATATGTTGTTTTCTGAGGCAAATGTGACGTTACATGACATTGTTTAGAAGCTGTTATATTGACATGTGTCACAGTTTAAACACTGATTGAGCGATTACACGAGACAGGACACGGATTTTGCCAAGTTTTACTCTTTCTATTAACACACCGTCAGACGTTCATGTTCATTTCATGCTGTAACTGCTATTAAAGTGAAGGAGATGATCAGTTCACATGCACTTCTCTTGAACTGAGGTGCTACACCCACAAAATGTGTTTCCAGACTATTTTTTGTGACATTCAAAGTATCGACACTGTGTTAAACAAAAAATATATTGTCTTGATAATATAGAGAACGTTTATTCTGTAACCAAAATACCAATAATAACCAGGAAAAAATGATGCATAATAAAGGACTTTTAATTACGACCAAGCCTGAAATACGCCAGGACCCTTATTTTGACATGTCTATGATTTACTATTGCTGGCTGCTCATTTCAAAATATACCCAAATATACAATATCACCAATTAAAATAATTAATAATTAAAAATAATAATTACATATATTATACATTTAAGATAATAAACACTGATTGTTTTTTTGTGTTTTTATTTGTACTTTTTATTTATCCGCACACATGCTCCTAAATACGTTTCACAGTTCGTACACATTTATATTTAGTTGCAAATGCAATTGAACTGCTCACCCTGTGTTTGTGAGAGTACACAGACTTTTAAATATTATTTAACCCTACTATTGAGAGAACCAAAAAAAAGTAGAGTCTCTGAGGGCAGAATGACCTTTGCTGGTGTCTGTTCATATGTCTGTGCTCTCCGAGGCTTGGCACATCGGTTTGGTCATGTAGAGACTCTTTTCAAACAGACATATTGATTGAAGAGGGTTATGCATGTAATCTTCTTTTCAATAATTCACTGTGCTTTTATACAGCTGTAGATCAATGCATGCGCTCATAAACTCTCCTCCCCTTTCACTCTCTCCTCTGTCAAATCTCTCTTTCCATCAGCCCTGCTCAATCTTTCCTTTCATCCTCTGTTCCCTCTACATCTGTCTGTCTCTCTCTGTCCTAATGAAGACGAGTTAATTACACATTAACCTGCGACACACAGTCAAAATCAATAAAAATGGTTCATTCTCTGGAAATGGTGCCATTCCGATGATGTGATACTGAACCAAGTCATGTGATTTGAAAGATATTACAGCTCAGGGTGTAATTCCAAAGTAAAATAATAACTATGGCAATACTACAATTTTAATATACCATAGCCATTATGCACTAACCTAAACATTTTGACTGTAACAGCTGACACAAAAACATGTTATGAAAAAGAAATGTTGTGGATTATTAATATTGTTTTTGCAAATATAATGTGATTTATTAAAAGGCATACCAAAAACGCCAGAAAGTACTTTGTTATCCATTCACATTATGAATATTTTATCACTTTTCTGTGATGAGCACAGCACTGCATGGTTGAGCATGGGGCTAGTGACAATAAATAACTATTAGTATTTTGTTGCAGTGTCCACAAAATTATAGTTCAGGATACACTAGCAATATACAACGATGTCCCATACATACACAAAAATACAATATTTAATACATAAGTAAAAAATAAATAAATACATGAACGAACTTTTTCTGTCAGAAAAACTCCATTTTAAAGGTTTATTAAACTATTGAATGTAGAAAAAACTGCATAAGACATTTTTAGCCAATTAGTAAGTTTCAGCAAGTTTCATCACTGATGATGCACTTGATTAATCAGTATTTTGGTGAAACTTATGATGACATAAATATGCTCTTCAGAAATAATACATGCATTAGCTTTATGTAGTGTTTTTGATTATATTTTGTTGTAAAAGTTGGGTGATCAGAGACACTGTCAAACACTGTCAAAGATTTAGGATGTCAAAACAATTTTTATTATTGACTTGATAAAATGAAAATTAATATCTAATATATACATATATATATATATATATTTTTTTTTTTTTGTTGTTATTTTTATTATTATTATTTTTTTTAATAACGATGACATGATTTTTTTTTTTTTTAAATCAAAATGTGGCGTGGGTGTTTTATATGAATGTAGGCTATCTTTGAAGGGAACTGACTGTTTTCAGGAAAGTTTCGATTTTCATTTTATCTGATAAAGTAGCGTTCAACAGTGGAGCACTGCTTTGTGAACAGCTGTTACCGGGGAAACCACCGTTTCTGCTGCTCCAAAAGCGCCTCCTGCTGGCAGAGAATGAACCTGTATTTTCAATAAGTCCATCTCCAACAGCATGTTTTTGTTGTTGCTCACTCTTTTTTTCTCTCCTTCCTGTCTGTTTTCTGCAGGAATTGTGAGCACTTTTTATATTCTTTATCCTGGCTGAAGAGAGTCTTATGTTTGTTTATTTGACAGTGATTTCACATTTCTTGTTTGTAAGGCTAAATACAAATAAAAGGTGAACATTAATTTATTTGTACCATTTTTATTTCTAAAATATTATATAGTTTTATAGGAGGAGGTTTAATAGACTTGGCAAATTCATTTTCAGAAGTTTGTCACTAAAAAAAAATGATTCTGTAGTGTAGCAAATACTACAGAAAAACAAATGTAATTTCTACAGGAAAAAAAGTTAGTTCAGGCAATAATTGAAAAAAAAAATATATTCTATATTGGTACTCAATTCAAGCTTTTAGAATTTAAAGCGTAAATATGAAAGCTATAAAATTAAGTAAAACCTACTCAACACTGGGCATGAATAATTAATAAGGTTGGTTTTTCCCATGTTTTCCAGCTGTATTTACACAGTTTTCTCATTGTTTTTGTTGTTAGATGCTATGTAACATAGACTTTAAAAGCATGGTTTAATTAAGTGCTATATTAAGTAAAATCAAAGTATTGTCAATAAGCTCTGACTATGTAAAAAGTACTCAAACATTTACTGGCCAAGCTAAAGTTACTTATTTTCTTTGTTAAATTTACTTAACTTGGGTAAGTAGATTTTACTTAATTCTATAAGTGAAATTATATATCATTATGTAATATTTACTTAATTTCTCTTATGAATGTTAAGTTTAATAGTAAGTAGACTGTACAGAGCAGCAGCAGTAAAATTTACTTAAAATGTGTTAGTGCAAATTGTTACAAAGATTTTTTAAGTAAGTTTTTTTTCAGCGTAGGTACAAACGTCTGTTGTGGGTGTTCATGGCAGTTTTTTTTTTTTTATTCATTTTTTTTAAAAATATTGTTTATATCGATATTGGAATTGTATTGTATCGACCTGAAATATATATCGTGATTATTCGTACATTTTGGCCATATCATCCAGCCCTACGTTCACACAATTCAACTGAGCCAGTTAAAAAACTTAAATGCCTCAAGTCAACATGCAATTTTAGGTTGAAAAGTGAAAGCACAGACCAATCTTAAAGTCCCCAAGAAATCAAAATTGAAGTTCGGCTTTCAGTATGAATATGTTCGCCTTAAGGTTCTCTATAAGCTACTGTGTTTCAAAACTGTGACAAAATTAGCGCAGGTACACTTTTGCTATTTTAAGGATTGGAAAAAGGGTCGGTGGTCTTCTCTTAATGAGTCGTGGGTGTGTTTTGGGCGTAACGTGCATTGAACCAATCAGAGTCTCATCTCCCATTCCCTTTAAGAGCCAGTTGGCGGATTCGCTATTTACATGGCGGAACTTGCTAGAACAAAGACTGAATGCTTCTCTAGAGAACAGGGCCAGCACCTAGAGGAAGCATTCACAGGCCGAGCCCCCTCAAACGAGTTACTGTGCACCCCTTTTCCATCTCCTCCCCTCCTTGCTGAACGTGATCGTTTCCAAAAACGAAAGTGAAACCAAAAAACAGCTCACATATGAAAGCGATTGACTATCCATTATGACATTTTTATATTTATGTACACAATAATAATTTTTTACATTGTAATGCTTTCATTTGTAATATTTGTCATGTTTGTGTGCTGCTGTGCGTCCCTGTGTGTGTAATAAGCAGCGTGTATGTGTATTGTGCACCTGCCTATAGGCGCATATTACTAACGCACTCTTTAAATGGCAAAAAAAAATAAATAAAAAAAACTATTGTGCCATTTGACTTTAGACCAGGTTTTAGTTGGTCAATGGCACAGTTTATTTCAGTTTCATTAAAATAGCAACATGCTAACAATGCGCCTGAACACACCTCGTTTTCAGACCAGCATGGCCAAGTGTGCACAAATGGGCGCAAATGCATTTGCTATTTAAACAATGTGGCGCAGGACGTGAAAATGATACCTGCGTCGGGCTGAAACTAGCACAAACGTTGTGCCGGGTGCATGATAAGGCCCATGTTCACAGAATTTTTTTTTAACCATTTTTAACTTTCTTATAGAATAAGAAAATTCTATTCCAAGTGCAGCACACATAAAGTTGTTAACATGATGCAAATGTTCAACAAATCACTTGTTAAATATCTTTGCAGAAAAGATGCATTTACTACAACTACATCTTGTACAAACTTGTCTTATACATATTTTAAAAAAAATACGAGGAAAAGGCTTTAAAAAACTCAAAAGTCAAGGTCATTCAAATTCAAAATGACTGAAGGTATAACACCAGTAGATTATTATTAACTATAAATATTCTGTAAAAGCAATGAACAGCAGGTTACAGCCTGTCACCATGATGATGCAAACACTAAATATCAGTTGTACAATAGTAGTTCTTCACAGGTTTCTTATTTGCTGCTTTTCTATAGTTTTTTCTATATAAACATCTATGTTTGACCGTTGCATTCGCATCTCTTGCAGCGCCTCGTGCAATTTGATTGCAATTTGATTGTGATTCCTTGATTTCTTAAAAATAATTGTAGCAAAACATTTAATTCGAATTAATCAATAAAATCAGAAAAAAATGGAAAGCCCTACACGAACCGCCGCAGCGCCACAGTCTGCTCCGGTCCAAAGACACGATGGCATATTTGCGTTTCGGCGCAGACCATAAAACGTATTGGACCCATTTGAATTCTACACTGAATGCTACATTTTATAGCAATATGGATGAGATTGTGGATGTCATACACTGTCAAACGCGGCTTTACAGAGCTCAACGGCTCCAGCCCAAGCTGCGATACAAACGAAACGCTACTGGCCATTTTAAAAAGGGGGCGGGACTGCTTGATATTATGTTGAAATTATGTCAACACATAGAATAACGCAGCGTGTTTCAAAGCACTTCAGTGGACCTTTGACCAAGTTTTTGAGTTTACTCAACTTCTGATTTGTTCTAAACCCAAACACCAGTGTTAGCAGGATCACCAGTGAGAGATCTTGAGAAGGAATGAGCAGGAATATGTGAAAAAGACTTGATTTGAGAATATAAGCATGATAATTGATAAGGATTAAGGTCAGGTGTGTCGAGTGACCCTTAAAGGGCCAGGCCTGCGTTTAATATTCAGGGTGTGGAGCTCAGGGAGGTGAGTGTACATTCAGAGAGTCAGGACCCCGCTGTGACCTCTCTCCATTATTCATCCCGCACAAAAAAAAAGCAGAAATGGAAACTCGGTTCCACCCAGGAGGAGAAAAGCATCCCTTTAACTCCAGTGCATGGCACTCTGACCCCAGATTAGAAAACCCAGCAAATGTTGGACGTTACATTTTTAAACACTCCCTAGGGCTCATTTTAAGGGCCAACAGCGCGCCCTACATCCAGAGAGACGGAGGCAGGAAGGTAGAAGAGGGAAGAGACTGTGATCTCTCCAGATGTGTTCAGAGGTAACGTGTGCTTGACATGAGTCTGTGAACCGTACGACGAGTTTATACGTTCAACTGGAAACTGAACAGCTTGAGGATACAGATTAAAACAAAAACACTGCACCGGTGAATCTGGGTACTTCGTCCTACTGACTCTAAATGCACTTACAAAACACACACTTCATCTTTACAGGGGAAAGAAATGATTTAACACAACACCTTTTTGTAAGGGAAAGGGGACAAACTAAAGAGCAACTGTCATGAAAACCCAGGCACTCATGTGGGAGTGAGTCTGTCTGACAGCTCAAGCTACTCAAAGGCAATTGCTGAACATTCATTTTGGATGCAGATATCAAAGATTGAGAAAACGCTGAAGGGGGGGAAGAAGCAGAACTTACCAGATGTTCTAATCCAGCTTTGATGTTTCCCATTTCCCTGCAACACAAGAACAAATTTGCTCCACTGTAAATAACGCAAAGACAGCAAGCGTCCCGTTCACCCTGAACTCCCACTCACTCTCCTCCACTCATGGATCGCCCATGTTTTTTAATAGATTTACTGTATTTATCCATATATGCTCACTGGGTTCCATGAGGGCAAGAGATTTCAAAAGGGCTTTTACTCCCTTTAAAACAATCACACATCACGAGTGGAGAGAGTTAGAGAGAACATCAGAAATGGCAGCGGTTAAAGACAGCTGGGAATAATGATGCACACAGATGCTGTGTGGGTGTGTGTTTACATTAAATAATACATTACATTAATACATTCATACACATGTTCAAAGTATGAAACTGTGATAATACCTTACAGTATGTAAACACTGTCTAAACTGACAAAATGAAAAAAGATTTTATATATATACACATACATACATATATATATATATATATATAGTAAGGAATCACAGGAAGAAATTACATTTGAAATTGTGGCTATACACTGCCTGGCCAAAAAAAAAAACACATCTGGATATAAATAAGCAAATATGTAAGATTTTAGGATTAGATCATTATTACAGTGATTAATATGTTTCTGGCATGTTGTATGTTTGGCAACAATTCATTTAACCCTAAATGATGCAGTGTGTAGCTTTTCATTTCTCAAGAAGCCATATCAGAAGACGTACACATGTTCATATTCCAGGATGACAATGACAAGATTCATCAGGCTCAATTTGTGAAAGATTGTCCACAGAGTCGAGACCTTAACCCTATTGAAAGACTTTAGGTTATGCTGGAGACTTTACACAGTGCGTGTTGCACACACTAATATTTCATTTGAATGCCTTTAGCTATAATAACGTGCTTTTGTTGTGGCATTGTTTCAGCAACATATCATTTATTTCTATAAAGATGTGCATTATTTTTTGGCTCGAGATCTTGTACTGGAAGTGGGAGAGTCAAGCCACTCTGTAAAGTCAACTTCAGCTCCTCCTCAAGACTTTCAATAGAGTTATCTATCTATCTATCTATCTATCTATCATCTATCAGATTTTAAGTTTTGAACTGATACTTAATTTCTTATGATATCTAAAGTGTGACAGGGAAAAAGGCAATGAAGAAAGTCTTTTGTGACAAAGGTCAGAACTCATGTTATGATGTAGATTTTTTAAGTTGCACTCTTGACATATATTAATCTATACTTTTCCTACATAATTTCTAACACACAAATATGGTAAAATATCTATTTAAGAGTCTTAGACCTTTCCAACCATGTATAGTTTGTCATGATTAGATTAGGATTTATTTGTAATATGGTGAAGTAAATTTAGGCAACCCACTGGGGGGACGGTGACAGTTAAAGGGTTAAATTACATTTTATTAATTAAAAAGCATGTCTAATTAACTGAAATCATTAAACGTACACAATTTAACAGCAATTTATTAAAAGTTTAACAAAAATATACACTTTAAGGACCTGTGAAATAGTTCCCCCAATTCAGTTTTCCATGAATTATCGGAATTCCATTTCAGTGGTTTAATTAAATTTAACAACCAAAAGCATCTCAAATTAATTGATTTTATAAATTTATTTTATTTTATCAGAAATAATGTGTTGTGTATTTACATTTTTCTGGTAAATAAATTCTGGTAGATCATTTTTCAGCTAGACTCTTCAGTATTGGCTTATTTAATTTCAAATGGTGACTCTTTTTTTTGGCCAGGCACTGTATTTCACAATATTGCCGTTTGACTGTATTTTTTAAACAAATAAATGCAGCCCTGGGTGAGCATAAAAGTCTTGACATAAAAAAAATCTTACAGACCCCAAACAAAGATTTATATTTGGTTTTAATAAATAGTATCAGCTAGTATATTTAGTATATTAACATTCGTAATGGAATGTTAACTAGCCTGTGGCAGCTTAGAAATGACTTCAGTAATCAGCCACTCTCCTCTCCACAAACCCGTCCATCCATCCATCCTTCTCCACAACGACTTACTACAACAATTCTTTCACTTCCTGATTACGGCTTTTCTGGGAGACCGTTTGCATCTCAATACAGAAATACCAGCGCAAGCTAACACATTTTCTAATGTAAAACACAAATGCAGTGGGATGTGGTACAGCACTGGCTAAAAATAAGTTACGTTGGTGACAGAGAGCTGGAATCCTTTAATGAAAAACAATTAGCGGTAAACCATTCTTCACAAAAGAGACAAACACTCTTCTCCTTCCTCTGACACTCCCGTTCCTTTCCCCTCATCACGCTAATTCTGTTTTCTTTCTATAATCACTTATTCAATTTCACAAGCGCTTATTATATTTGCACCCTCCCTCCGTCTCTCTCTATTTTTTTTGGTCATTTAGCGGCTTCCCCTGTCTATGGCTAAATTACTGTATTCTTCTAATTGTATCTGTCTCTCTTTGGTACACGTCTGCGCTGAAAAAAAAACATCCTAATTCAATTAGAGCCTTCAAACCAAATCCCAGCACTGCTGAGTGCAGACACAGGAAGACATTATCGGCAAATGAATATAAATTTTTATTGAACTGGTACATCTTCACCTTTTCATTTTTTTTTTAGCTTCATCTTTCTGTTTTTTCATCGGTCCATTTCCTGCAGGTCTGCGGGGAGCAGAGATTTTCATCCCTCTCGTTTCTCCCCGAGCACACGCTCGCATCGATTCCTGAATTACGGTGCGATATTAAATAATTAATATACTTGCCATGATTGATGTTTTGCCTTAGCCCAATATTACATTATCAATCAAACTCGGTTTAATGTAATAATATTGAAAATGTGTCAGGGGCTGTTTGGCTGGTTTACAATTTGCGCGCGAGAGAGATGCATGTCGTGAAGCGTTTTATATTGTTTTAATGGACAGTGGTGGAAGAAGAAACAAGATGAGTGTTGACCTTGAGCTATGACGTCTACAGATCATCTTATAATGACCTCATTCAACATAAACCCACTCCAGCCACAACACTGCAGGGTGCTTCAGCGTCACACGTTGTGTGCTGTTATTGTAGCAAAAATATTTGACACTCAGAAAGCTGTCACTGGGGTGGCACTAAAATGAACTATTTAGATACTAAAATGTATACTTAATGGTACTAATGGGTTTAGATTTTATTTTCCCCATTTCTGTCACCTGAATTTATTGATATGACTGCACTGACTGACATCATTGGATGAAAACAAAACTTGAACTGAATTAAGCTGGATGATGGAACTGTTGTTTTCAATCACATCCTGCAACACTGAACTGAATCAGTATTGAACATATTTGAGCTGAATAACAACATTGCTGCCTACTGTAGAATTGCTTATAACTGATCAATTACCTTCACACTGTTATTGATCTGAACTAACCTGAGCAAAATAATGACACTATTGTTATTTTAAAGCTGTTTTACAGCAGAATCTGTATGCAGGTGAGCTTGTTGACTTTGGATCAACAAAATACAACAAAGGATCAAATAAGAGAAAGAGCACAACTCAGAAAAAGTACAGGGAAAGAGGAAAAATGCCAAATACAACATTTGTCTTCTGTGTCTGTGTTTGTAGTTGTACAAACTTTTCAAACATAGTAAACCCTTTTCTATGCAAAACTGGAAGAGACAGTCATCCACATGCCTAAGGTCGCAAAACTTTGGACTTTTGGTAGTTCCTAGGATAGCAAAGTCCACTAAAGGAGGTAGAGCCTTTTCGCATCTGGCTCCCAGACTCTGGAATATCCTTCCAGATAACGTTCGGGGTTCAGACACACTCTATCATTTTTCAAATCGAGCCATTTTCAGATGTCGTTATGGCGTCACACAGACAGAGGACACTCCCACGATAGTTGATTGACATGAGCATTTTACCTCGGATCAGCTGTAACAGTCCAACCTCTTTGTTTTGATGCCGGAGCAGGGATGTAAGTTAGACAAGAATATCTCCGATTGAGTGATTGAGGTGTTGTGTTGCTGGATGTAATAATGAACATAGTGGTCGTCATTTACTCCCGACATCTGAGCCGCTGAAGATGCAGTGGATTACGTTTGTTTGTGAAGGGAATGCGCCTCCCAATCGACATATATCCGTCTATATTCGTGCGAATCATTCGTGATTCAGCTTCACCTACAGCAGAAGTGTGTATAAGGGTTTTTTATGAATCTTTGCGATCGCCTTTCCTAATAATGTGCTAGTTAGCAAGTTTAGCGGCTAAACACAGCTAAATGCGGCTAAAGTAAACAGGCTCGTCACTCCACAGAGAGAAGAGAGGGGCGGGGCGAGCAGAGCTCATTTGCATTTTAAGCAGCCTTGACCAGAATGAGATGATTTTTGCAGAGCTGATTTTGGCAAGGTGAAAAGGGTGTTGCTTTACACTACCATTGAGAATTTTTAACCAAAGTATATTAGAGACTTTTCATTAAGACTCTAAAGAATCACATCAACTTGAAAAATGGGCATCCGATGACCCCTTTAAAATCTTGCCTAATTGCATTAATTGTAGTAAGAGGTTCTGGTAAGGTTACATTTTGTTTTGATAGTCCATTTGAGACATTCTACTAACTACTATATAAGTAACTTTGCAATGTCAACTGGCAGTCAGAGTATTAGCTGACAGATAGGTTAGGGTTAGTAGAATAAACTGGCATGTGCTTAAAAATTGCATATAGTCAGTAGAATGTCCATCAAAATAAATTGTTAGCAGATTTTAAAGGAGTATTTCACTTTCAGAACAAAAACTTACAGATATTGTACTCACCCCCTTGTCATCCAAGATGTTCTTCATATTTATCTTTCTATCATAAAGAAATTTATATCTATCATAAAGCAATAATGTTATAGTCTCCATATAATGGACGTCTATGGTGCCTGTGAGTTTGAACTTCCAAAATGTAGTTTAAATGCAGCTTCAAATGGCTCTAAACGATCCCAGCTGAGGAAGAAGGGTCTTAACTAGCAAAACAATTGGTAATAAAATAGTGATATAGTTTTTAATCTCAAATGCTTGCCTTGTCTAGCTCTGCGTGAACTCTGTGTATCCCGGGTCAATACAGTTAGGGTATGTCGAAAAACTCCTATCTCATTTTATCCTCCAACTTCAAAATCATCCTACATCGCTGCAGAAGTAACGGCCCAGTGTTTACAAAGTGAACATGCAAGAAGGGTCAAACGCCCCCAAAAAAAATGGTAAAACAGCGATGTAGGATGATTTTAAAGTTGAAGAAGAAAATGAAATGAGAGTTTTCGACATAACCTAACTGTCATAAACTAGATAAAAAGTATATAAATAGTCTTTTTTAGATTTTTCGAGATAAGTCCCTTCTTCCTCAGCTGGGATCATTTAGAGCCCTTCGAAGTTGCATTTAAACTATATTTTGGACGTTCAAAATCGGGGGCACCACTGAAGTCCACTATTTTACGCCTGAAGAAAGAAAGACACGAATATCTTGGATGACAAGGGAGTGAGTACATTATCCATAAATCTTTGTTCTGGAAGTGAACATCATCTTCAATCAGACAATCATTAATACTCTAATGACTGTTAGTTGACATGGAGTTACAAATTTACTTACAGTAGAATGTCTGAAGTGGACTTTTAAAATAAAGTGTTTACTATGGGAATGTTGTTTTACTAAATCACACAGTGTGTATCAACCAGTGCTGGGGAAAGTTACTTTTAAAAGTAATGTATTACAATATTGTGTTGCTTAATAAAAAAGTAACTAATTGCATTACTTAGGCTACGTTGACATTAATCCAGATACATCTGAAAATGGTGTTTTCATTTTAAAATACTTTTCATCCACACTAGCGTTTCTCATCCAAAGTAAAACATCAGGAAGCCTTCAGTTCACTTGTGCGTCCGTAAAGCCTCTGACGGAACAGGCATGATACGTTTTCATGCAATTCTTCTGGCAGGATTGTGGTATGAAGAGTGTACAAAGTAACATCTGTAGCATTAGTGTGAAAGTGAATAGCACATAAAAGGAACAATACGGGTATAAATATATTGGTACAATATGTGTCATACAACTAAACATGTCATCGTTTTCACAGACCAAACTACAACACGAAAAGGGCATTTTTAAATGTATCCACTTTAGAGTGTTTTCTCAAAAAAACTTTCCTTGACAAAAACTCAGTGTGGATGGAAGACCAAAATTGAGAGAAAAAGATTTTCAAAAAAAAAAAAAAACATATTAGTGTGGACAAGGCCTTAGTTACTTTTTATGGAAAGTAATGCATTGCTACTTTTTACATCATCAAAAATCATCAAAAAATAAAATAAACAAATAAATAAATAAAGTTAGATTTTTGGCAACTCTTTCACACCAAAAAGTGACATTAATAAGCCTCAGGCTGAAGAAAGTGCCTCTGCACATCACTACCAGCAAAGTAAACAAAGTAACTTGCTACTTATTACATTTAAAAGTAATTTGTTACTTTACTAGTAAATTTGAAAAGTAATCTGATTACATAACTCACACTGAGTACAAACTTACTACATTACTTGTTACTTGAGTAATGTGTTACCCTCAACACTGGCGATGACTGTGGCTTTGTGATTGATCTGTAGGCACAAATTGAATGAAAAGAAAAGTTTTGAATAGTCTTGAACGTTTTAGATTTGTACAAGTGTGTGGTTAATGTTTTTTAAATGTGCTTTTAAATTTCAGAAAATGTGAAGTCATTATTTTGTGAAAATCCTACCCTTCATCAAGCAAATACGGACAAATAAGATTTGAGACAGCTAGAGAGGAGGGTTTCAGGTGTCTGGACCATTATACATAGTACTATGGTTCATTGTGAACATTCTACTTAACTTCCCCTTCTGTGTTACACAAGAAAAAAAAAAAACAGAGAATACATATTTAGAATGACATAAAGATGAGTAAACGAGAACTCTTCCAAATGATCCAAATTCAAACTGAAACAGAATGTAAACAGGAACTGCAGTTCAAAATTCACCTTCAAAACTGAAACCTAACATGAAAAGGAAAGACGGAGAGAGCCTCAAAAACAAAGAGAGCTAATAAAGAAGAAATCGCTCAATGAACGAGGAGTCAGCATGGAGGACGGGAAAAAAATGTTCCCTCTCCATGGCTTCCCGTAAAGAGGTCATTATTTATCTCGACTTAATTAAGTAAAAGAGGACAAACAAGTCAAAGTGTTAACAGAGCTCGATGCAATGCCAGCCATTTGCTTACAGGTCAATAGTGCCAAATAGGAAATGTCTGACCAATCTGTCAAATACAGGAGGCCTTGATTGACACGTGTGTGTGTGTGTGTGTGTGTGTGTGTGTGTGTTTATTCCCGCTACATCGTCTCCATGTGTTATTATCCTTTTCTTCTGAAAGCTCCTGTTCTCCACCTCTCTGTCTGTCATCTTGTTCTCTGCACTGGTATGATAGAATTAATTAAAGCCCAAGCAGCAAATGAACACAAATTTGTGGTCGAGTTTAAAATAAATCCATCACGCTTTATTTATATATTTATTTATTGAAATTCCTCTCTCTCTGTTGTTTAATCACAATACTTGACATGACCAAGAGGTGTAAATGAGTTAATGGCAGAGAATGAAGGAGTTCAAATGCAAAAATAGAGATCAAGCTATCAAGCTGTTGTTTGATTAAACCAAATTGTTGGTTTAATCTCCTGAATTATTTCAGTAGCCATCTTGATTTTTGGCATCGAGTGAGTTTTTAGCAAGAGTGTCAATCATTTTCAATGCAAAGCCAATCATAATAGCAACCAATCACATTAAAAGTCTTAAAGCGCATCTATTGTGCTATTTTAAAGGTACCTGATTTTGTTTTGGAGGTTCTACAGTAGGTTTACATGCATCTGAGGTCAAAAACACTTGAATTTTCTCATAATATACTTTTATTTCCTCAAAGTGCAGTCAATACAAACCAAACTCAGCTACAACTACAGCTGTTCGCCAGCAGCTAATGAAGACCATTATGCAAATGTGTTACAAACCTACGCATGTTTGTGCAGGAAGTTGGAAACATTGATGACTCGTTTCAGGCACTGCAGAATCGGTTCTTTCTTTTGTCAGATTATAACTCCATATGTTTTTGATACTTTGCAGACCTTTTGCATTTAGAAACAGCTATATGACATACTGAACGAACATTAATATCCATAAAACCAATGGTGATGTATTATTAAAATAAGACTGCTTTTTTAACAAAAACCTTTATAAACCTTTTAAAAACATATTAAATAAAAAAAACAACAAATAAAACCCATTAAAGATGCCTCCAACTAAACAGAGAAGATGGACTGAGCAACAGAGTTTGCAAGCAATACGACAAATAATACGAGTCACATTATGCCTCGTCAACGATGTCAGTGAGAGCTCATATGCGGTCTGATGCCTGATTAAAAAAAACAACAAAAAAAATTCACGGTGGGTTTATTAAAGGAGATGATGATAATGGAGAGATGCATCCTTCATCCATATGATCCACTCATCAATGTCTCTTCCTGTCTCTCCGGCTTCCTGTGTGGCAGGGAAATGACAGGAGAGCCGAGGAGAGCGTGGCAGACTGATAGACTTGGCTGTGCAATAAAATGGAGGACAAGAAGGTTGATTGTCATCTCCATATCACGTACTTAGCAGCGGCAGTGAATTGAAATTGAAATTGTGTTCCTGAGTGTATAGCACTGCTGGCCCTTTTGATTTTTCTGTTAAACTGTTCAGAGAGGAGGGGCAGGCGGATACACACACACACACACACACACACAGTGTGCTGGTGTAAGGCTGCCGCCATCACATCCCAGCACAAGTAGGTTGATAATAGCAAAGGCTGGCCAGTGAGTCTTTAATCAGATCAAAACCTTCCTTATTTAAGAGCTCAAGTCCCTAAAAGAGAGCGAGAGACACGGAGAGAGTGGGATAGAGAGCTTTAGAAATAACAGAACTGGGCTCTTAGCATAATCCCAGCACAGCAGAGATTCAAAATCCATTACAAACTAGGAAAACTCTCCACTGGTCCATCACAGGAGACAAAAGAAGAGAAAGAAAGACTTGAGGGTTAGATGGCAACTCTGAACACAAGACTACAGCTTTCTTTTGCTTCTCCTGTGTGGTCAGAGCTGCTCTTTTTCTTGGCAGGTTTTGGACCAAATGTTCAAGTGTCAGATGACTGTTTGAAGGGATTTGGTTATCATTTACTCACCTTAATGTCATTGTAAACCTATTCCTTTTTACTTTCAGTCTACCGCACAACACAAAAGAAGATATTATGAAGAAGGATGAACCAAACAACATCGGGCCCCACTGACTGAGGCATTCATTTGTTCTTTTAAGAGCTGTTATGGGTTTGGAAAGATAGGGTGAGGTGAGTTAATCGGACCGTATTTTAAAACTTAATATGTAGTTCTGTCAAAATAGTGCGTTAACGCAGGCGATTAACAGTGTTACATATGGAGGAGCTAAGGTTGGCCACCCCACTCACAACTGCTGGTTCTGTCTCTTTTTTTTCTTGACAAGAAGTGCATTTATTTAGTCGCAGAATGTCTTTATGACCACATCAAATAGGAGACTTTTTAGACGCGCACTCCAACTTCACTTCAGCGTCGGGCGCTAGTCAAACGAGCGCAGGAAAAGTACTAATGACGAGACCTTCAGCAGAACAACAGTAAACTGTGGTCAGATGAGATGTTGTCAGGCGAATTTTCCTGTCCTGTCAGCTGTTACACTGTGCACGCACAAATGCGGTGGTGTGTGCCGTAGCCTGTATCATTTCATGTTACAGGGGTCATATTATGTTTTTTCACTTTTTGAATTTTAGTCAGTGTGTGGTGTTTATGTTTGCCATAAAAAAGATCTACAATATGACAAATCTTAAAGTGCACTCCAAAGGGAGATATTTCGTTTTTAAAAAATCTCTTTTCAAGAACTACAACGAACGGCTCCTTTGGACTACAACATTTGTTTTCTGAATGTTATGACATCACAACGCCAATTAGAATATCACTAAAATAAATCCCGCCCACGGAAATTCGAATTGTTGGGGGGTTGGTATGGAAGAGGTGAAGGATTAGCCTAACTTTAGTGATGCAGCATGGAGAACCACTTCAACGAGCTGCAGCGCGGCGGGTATAAACACAAGCATTGACTAGAGTGGCCGCTTCAGAGCTGTAACGCACCACAGACGTGTGCGGTAAGAGATTGATTCATCATACAGTGTAGATAGTTTCACTTATAATGCACGTGTTTTTTAAAATGCATAAACTTGCACTAGAATAGGCTAGGCTAATCAGTGATGATGTTCTTTGATAATGTTAGGCTGCTTTTAGCCTTATGCTGGAGCTGGTTTCGGGCAATAAAACTAAGTATGTAAATAATTAAATACATTAGCACAATAATATCATGTATCAGTGATCTCGCAGGTTGATGATAGGACCCAGCACTGCTGTAGCGTATTATTTACTCACTCTCCATGCATCCTTGGTGTATATGAATTCCCTCTTTCAGACAAATGCAATCGAAGTTATTAAAATAATTTAAAAAAGTTATTGATTAAAAATGATCCTGGCACTTCCGAGCTTTAGAACAGCATAGATGAGTGTTTCTCTTCATCAGTCCAAAACAAGTCCATTAAAGTTCATCCATCCATAATAAAAAGTGCCTCACACGGCTCCAGGGGTCAATAAAGGCCTCCTTTAGCGAATCGATGCGTTTTTGTAAGAAAAATATCCATATTTAAAACGTAAGAATCACTTTAATCTAGCTTGCGCTAACAGTTGTACATGGAACTTGCTTCTTTGACAAGGGGCGTGGCAGTACTGAAACACCATCTAAGCTGTCTAAGAAATGTATTGCAATAACGTAAACTATGTGAAAAATAATGTGTTTTTTGAACCACCAAGCATGAAAGCATGTTCCAGTACACCCCCCAAAACAAAATCGAGACTTTTGTAAAAGAGCATAATAGGACCCCTTTAAAGTGCAAATGAAACTACGTGTGTGTGTGTGTCAGATCCGCGTTGAGTTCAGCAGCAGCAGCTCTTAAAGTAATAGCATCCAAATAACCTAATAACCCAGCTGCTGTTAATTAAAGAAAAGAAAAAAGAGGAAATCAATAACTTTTGTAGCTTGAAGGATTCTTTAGTATTAATTTAGTATTTAGAGTTTGATAACTTTATTCAATTTCTGCATATTTTCTACTTGCTTAAGGGCGCAGATAATAATGGGTTTATGTGAAGATTTGTGAAGATTATGTTAAGTTTACTTAAATTAGAAGTTTCATTTTTTAAAGTCTAATAAACGAGACAGTTAGAGAGGACAAATATTAAAAATATATCGGGTACGAGTCTCGGTACAAAAAAAAAAAAACCTGCAAAAATGGCTGCCCATTACTCCAGGTGTATGTGTGTGTGTTCACTACTCACTGCTGTGTGTGCAGTTGGATGGGCGAAATTCAGAGCACAAATATAGCACTATTATTTACACATCTTGTGCCATTCCAAACCAATTACCTTTACCAAAAAGGTAACACTTTAGTACAGGGAACAATTCTCACTATTAACTAGTTACTTATTGGCATGCCTACTTTTAACATACTGGCGGTTTATTAGTACGTATTAAGCACCTATTCTGCATGATCATATTCTACATCCCTAATCCTACACAATACCTAATCTTAACAACTACCTTACTATTAAGAAGCAGCAAATTAGGAGTTTACTGAGGCAAAAGCCGTAGCGAATGGTTTGTTAATAGCGAGAACTAGACCTTAAAATAAAGCGTGACAGACAAAAATACATACAATAACTTGAGAAAGAGGCTGAAATTAAACCCATACTCATTTGAAATATGTGCCTCTACCTGCACTTCTGCAAAAAAATAAATACATAAATAAATAAATAAATAAATACTATTACTACTACTAATAATAGTAATAATAATAACAATAATAATAAATTAGTAAATAAAAACATACCTATTCAAACAAATCACTGCAGTTTCCAGTTGAAATGAACACTAGAGGCAGTAAAACTCGAATGTTTATACCTTTTCACACAAATTATGATTTACAGGGCCAGAATTTTAATTAAGAAAGCCTAATCTTCTCACAATATTATCTTATGATTTTAAAACAATTTTAACCTGCTGTTCAAACTCAAGAAAACTCAGAGTTTTGAATGTTATCGTCACATCCAGAGCTTCATATGTAGGTTTTTCTAATATAGTAGGTTTGTGAGGTAACTCACACAATGCAACACTGCACTTGTGAGGAGAATCGCTACGAATTCTGTGAAACGAAAAAAAAAAAAAAAACACTGCAAACCTGCATATAAGGATGATAAAATAGCTGAATTGCATCAGCTAATGCATTTTATATAACTTTTTTATATCATGTTTTTATATCACTTTTAATGCTATCGGGTAGATTTAGAGTTAGGTTTGGTATTATTTTCCAACATGATAGAGCATTAGCCTTTTAGCAACATTCATGGGACATTTGAATTCTGAACCACTGCAATACAGACCTAGAGCAACATAATAAAAGCGCTGCAATACGAGCCAGGACCAATGTAATAAAACTATGCCAGAGTTACATATCGAACGTGTGTTTTAGCACCACTCACTGGACATTTCACTTTGAAACTGCCATGAAACATGCAATAAGGTACGTAATATCAGTGTTGCAGAAAATACATTACAAGCATGTGTTTTCAATGAGCCTTTTAGTTGCCATTAAATAAAAATAGTAAAACAAATAGTAAACTGAAGAAATTGACACTGAATAAAGTCTTATTGACTGCTTTTATAATACTGCGTGACTTTTCCTTATATTATGTCCACTATGTTGCTATTTCTGTGGCAGCTGAAAGACTGTGTAATGGTTTGCCACTGAAGATTACATCCACTCTGCTGATGCTTTCAAATACAGACTTAAGACATTTGTTTTCACTGGCGTTTGGGTACGTAATCATGGGTATTTTGATTTAGGTTAGTTGTGTTTAATATGGTCTTTTTGTGTAACCTTGGGTAATTCTGAAAGTGCTTTATAAATAAAGACTGAGTTTGCTTGGAGAATTTTTGCAGACAGTAAAAACTAGGCTAATACACCAGTGCATTACTGCAGCGTTACGATCAGAAATGTGGAGCGCTGATGTTAACTGTACATTCTGCCCTCAGGCTCCTGCATCAGTTGCTTTCCCTTGCATCAGGGAGCCTGCTATATTATTAATATATATTAAAACAACTTACCAATACCTACAAGAAAGGGCTAAACTGTTATTCTAAATATTAAATAATGAACTATACTAACAGTCTGGATCATGTCACGATAGTACAAAGAAAACATGCTACATCTTATTCAGGGGCCTGTTCCCGTTTCAGTGGATACGCAGGTAAGTTTGAGTTAAATTTTCAAAAGACTGAGCTTACATATAAATTATTTTTTAAAACTTTATTTAGTGTATTATTTAAATGAAATTTATACAGTCTATATTCACTTGCAGAATTGTTTTCTTAAACGTTCAGTGAACTACATGTATGCCTTGTAAATGTTCATTTATTGATTTTATAATGATTTTCTCAATCTCAATCAGGAGAGAAATGAATTGTGCCAACTCTTTGAATCAAGCTGACTCTCTCCATGTTTAATGGCCATTTGCGGTAGACGTCATACTTTCAGATGCATGTGCTGCAGACTTAATCAAAAACTCATTTAGAGTGAGCATGGGTTGAATTCCTTTGGTTTTGTCAACTCTTAACCCCTCGAATGATAATGGAATTATTTGACTGTTTGATTCACAGATTAAGTATCCCAAATGGGCTGCATATTTACATGTTTTTGACTGTCTTCTGAGAGCTTCTTACTTTTAGACTAATCTGTTGCAAAATTTCAGTTTAAACGACTTTTGAAATTAGTCATGGCGCACATCACTACTACAAAGGCAAAAAAGGATTAGTTCACTTCCAGAATAAAAAAATCCTGATTACTCCCACACTTACTCACTCCCACATCATCTAAGATGTTTATGGCTTTCTTACTTCAGTTGAAAAGACATGAGTTTTTAAAGACAATATTCCAGAATTTTCCTCCATATACTGGACTTCAGTGGTGGTTAAGGCTGGGTATCGAGTTCGATACTTTTTAGGCACCAACCGAAATGCCTCGATACCATCGAGTATCGAAATCCTCTTGTCGTTCGGTACCAAACTAAGGGGTTAATCTCATCAACATCAGTGTACCAATAAGCCTGCAGCACTAGGTGCAGTGGTGTAGTGCAGGGTACGCAGGTTTACGGTGTATACCCATTTCTTTATCAGTCGGCTTTGCATATACACTCTTCTAAATCCCTTCTGATGCGCATCATTCGGTTGTGTCGTACATTAGCCAGAGTCATGATAGTCCACCACATGAATAGCTATTTCAATCACATGTGAATAAATGCAAAAATTCCCGAAAATCATATGTTCAAAGATCGCGCCTGTGCCCACTCCCTCCACTCTTCCACCCCAGATGCTGCCTGTTCATATGCGAAAGCATGTCGGGGATTATTATTGATTACTAATTTGAATTAGTACATTATAACAAAAAAATAATACCTTAAAAAGGAAAAGAAGCAGGTTTTTACGATCAGAAATTTCTTAAACCAGTGAATAATTTATTCCAGGGGGATAAATTATGCGTATACCCACTTCTCCAGGCACCCCCTTAAGGCTACGTTTACACTGGTGCATTTTTTTTTTTTTAAATTAAAACAATCCTCATCCTTATTCAAGGAGTCTTTGCATCTGTATAATCGTCAATAAGCTGAAAACATAAAACAATTTTTTTTTTGTTTTGTTTTTTTTTGGAGACAATGTAATCTTGTTAAAACTGATTTCATAAAATTTGTATCTGAAAAAATATCGTTCTGGAACTGGTACCGCAGTCAAGGTATTGGCATCGGTATCGAAAATGTTTGAATGATACCCAACCCTAGTGGTGATCAAAGTCCAAACTGCATTTTCAATGCAGCTTCAAAGGGCTCTACGCGATCACAGTCCAGGAATAAGGGTCTTGTCTAGTGACATTTTCTAAAAAAATAAATAACATTTATATACTTTTTAACCACAAATGCTCATCTTGCACTAGCTCTGTAATGCGCATGTACGTCTTCAGACATTGCGTAATCATGTTGGCAAAGTCACGTGCGGTTAGTTCTTTGTCTGTACTTCGGTTCAAAAAGGTAGGGTAGGACAAAAGACATCTTTTTTCCCCCCAACTTTAAAATTGTCTGACATCACTCTTTAACCTTTTTATGGACGTCATTTGACTTTCTTTGCACGTTCACTTTGTAAACACTGGGTCGGTACTTCCACCTACATTTGTGGTTAAAGAAGTATATAACTTTTTAATTTTTTTTTTTTAAATGACCATTGGTTTCACTAGATAAAACCCTTATTACTTGTCTGGGATCGTGTAGAGCCCTTTGAAGCTGTACTGAAGCTGCAATTTAACCTCAACCCGTTGAGCACCATTGAAGTCCACTATATGGAGAAAAATCCTGGAATGTTCTCCTCAAAAACCTTCATTTCTTTGCAACTGAAGGAAGAAAGACATGAACATCTTTGATGGCAAGGGGTTGAGTAAACTATCAGGAAATGTTTCTGGAAGTGGAAGTGAACTAATTATTTATCTAAACTAATGCTGAATGTAAGAAAAAAATGGCTCTGACCACAGATGTACCCATGTGTCACAAAACAAGACCTGATTTGAGACTTCATTCGCTCAACCCAAATTTTGAGAAAATGTATAGGTACAGTGATTATTTTGTAGTGCGCCTCACCTTTTTGGAGAATGTTACTCTTGCTGTATGAACGTTCATAGGAACATCATCTTTTGTGTTTCAGGTCATATGTGTTTGGAATGACACAATGGTAAGTAAATAAAGACAGAATTTGTATTATGAAATTAATATTAGATTAGTTCAGGAGTTCCTGGAAGGCCACAGTCCTGCAGAGTGTGGATTCAACCCTAACTAAACACATCTGACCCTGCTAATAAGGTCCTTAAGGATTCATTGGAAACTACTGGTTTGTGTGTTGGATCAAGGCTGGAACTAATCTCTGCAAGACTGTGGCCCTCCAGGAGTTTGATACCCATACTTTAGTTAGCGTGAATAATGGTAACTGGAAAAACAAACAGAAATTGTGGAGGGAGATTTGTAATTACTATTACTAGTCACTGCTATCGAAATACTACCTGTTATCCAGAACAAACTATCTCTAATGGCAATTTCATGTTCTTTCTTGAACATCTGATACTTTAGTGTGACAACAAACCATGAAGGGTCACAGAGGAACTGATGTCAAAATGATAGTGAATTATAGTGTCTGTAAATATACAAATAGGGTAAAAATACTTCAACCTTGACATTTTACAACCGTGGTCCAAAATCAGACGAAACTTTTTCTTCAATGAAGAGAACTGATTTCCTCTTTTCAATTGTTCAGAAATATCATCTGTGGAATATTAAATCTCTACTGGGATTTGATTGCAGTCGCTTTCACTGCACCTCAGATCATTTTAAATGAAAACATTTAATTTCAAAGCCACAATTCAAATAAAATATAATTCTCATTAAAATGAAGAAATTAACATAGAAAGAGAAAGACCTTTAATTTCTCTCTTTTCATCTTTGCCTAATTATATTTAACTATATTTAAATAATCATAATGAAAAAGTTTTCTGCATGTGGTGGTGATTGTTTTTCAAACATTGGGCTGTTTTGTCTTTTTCTGAGGCAGTGCTTAACTGGTTAGAGCACAAGGTGCAGTGCAGGATGTACTGAAACAGCTCATGGAAATATTCTGGCTGCCAATTCAATGCAATCAGACAATGTTGTGGCATCTGTCACGGCAGAGTATAAAAAGATGACGCGGATACCAAATCAAAACATTATCAAAGAGCAAGAAGGAAGGAGGGAGAAACAAGCACTTATTTGCAAATGGCACCCATGCAGTCAGACACAGGAGTTAATAAGATAATTGTCTGCAGCACTGCTCTGATATTGTTTATCACACCACAAACTGATAAAAAGAGATACATCGCTTTCACCTTTAACATGACACACACACAGTATTTAGGAAAACACAAGACTGTGCAACTCTTTTCCAAAATCTCAGATCATAAATCTGTAGCTGAAAATAAAGCTGACAAAAGATGAACAAACCAAACAGCTTATTCCCTTTATGCATGCAACACAGATCAATGTTATTTGACAGAAAAATTGTATATTCCATGAATAAGGATTGTTTTAGGCACAAAGTGAAGTATTAATTACTGCTAATAGCTAGTGCTGTCACAAGAATTGACACCAGCACCAAGTTAATAATGACATTAATAATGACACAAAAATATAATAATACCAATCTTTCTGCAGTACTTTTACGTGGAGATTGCTGATCCTTGGCCATTCTAACAATTACAACAGGGTTTCAGTGCTACGTGCTTGAACCCCAAAAATAGTGTAAAGGAATACCAGATCTGCCACCTATCATACTGCGTGTAATGCTCCTTTGTTTAACTTAACCTTCTGAAACCATATTATATTTAAATGAATCATTTAACAGTTCCAATAGTTTTTGCTATGGTACTGAAACTGGTAGAGAGAACTGTGACACTACCAATCACGAAGTAAGAAATGGTAGTGATCTTACATGACCTAATCTTCAGGAAAAAAAAAACACACTGCGGTTAGTGCTATGGTCTACCAATTAGGGTACAAGGGGGCTAAAGGTGCCTTTGATATTGTTTTCCTCTAAACCACTAGATGGCAGAAAAATGTGGCGTAGCACTTTCCAAAACATCCACTTTTCAAGATACATGTGCAAATTTGTCTGATACAAGTCAATTTTGTGCCTAGTTGATCTAATATTATATGTTTTTAAAAATGTTGTAGATTTAAGTAGCAAATGAGAATCATTAAAATTATTCAATGTATCTTGAGACAAAGATCTTCTCTTCAATTTTAAGATAATTAAAACAGCAGTTTTAAAATAACGAAAGAATATGTAAAAGTATGGTATTTGGGGTAAAAAGCACCCCTGTTGTTGGAGCTAAAAGACACAGTAATTAACATGATGATTAACAGAAGGCTGACTTTTCCATTTGTTGGCATGTCATGGTTAGATTCAGATGGAAAATATCATATATTATATTGGGTGTCCATCCTAGAGATAATCACCGTGTTTAGGATGACACCATTATATTTTAAAAAAAAAAATCTTTTAAACACATCATATAATAAAATATCATTTGTTGTTACTACTGTAAATCTATATTCAATTATTATGGGATCTCCTTCAATGCTTTCAGAATCCTTACATTTTAAAATGATTTTGTTTCTGTATTTTAAAACATTTTTTATATTAACATTTTAATGACAGTATATTTATTAAACTTTTTTTTTTTCAAAAGAAGCAGAAAATAGTACAAACTTGCTAAAGTGCTTGTTTTGATTAAGTATTAACTTAGACATTATTTAAAAAAAAAAAAAAAACATTACTTTAGCTAAAGTATTTGTAACACTGTGTGCCCTTTACCCAATGCTGGCGAGCCTTTTACCTCGTGTGTGGGGTAAAGGTCCCCCTCATACATTTATAAAATTTGAAATCAAAATAAACGAGTTGTAGGATTTATTGTTACACAAATTCTATTGCTCTATAAATGTTCAATACAAACGTATATATTTTTTCTGCAGTTTCCCTATTGTATTCTACATGCGCTGTGTCACATTGAGCCATTTTACTCATTACACCATTCACTGGGGTATTTAGATGGCATTAAGACAGGAAGATGCCCTATTACTCAATTATCTCTGCTCTATTTCTATAAATATACCAATGAAGTGCATGAATACACATCATGCATTAACCTAGTGATCTGTTTCTCTCTCTCTCTCTCTCTGTCTCTCTCTGTCTCTCTCCTTCCATCTGTCTGGAGGTTGACAGCGCTGCTAGCTTCCTATTAGAATAATCAATATGACACCTTTCTTGTTTGGGCCTAAAACGGGATTTGCGCGCAGAGATTTGTATGTGTAAGGCCAGCTCTCAGTCATGGCCCTCTTTTAACCTTAACTAGATTAGAGCGATTATCCGTATGAGCTCCCAGCACTGTACAGACAGGATAAGTGCTCACAAAGCCGTCTTTGTCAGGACGCGAGCGCCGGGCAGAGGGGCGCTGGCCACCCGCGGGTTATCGGAGCCGGACGCCCGATTCTTATTCATATCTGAGCCCACCTTTATGAATATCTGTCGCCGTCCCCTGCTCGAAGGGACAGTAAGACCCCCATTCTGTCTTTCCTCAGGACAGAAAACAATCCAATCTGGCCCGGAGCGCCGCGCTGCCATGTGGCGTCTGCTCTGTGGCTACGTGGGGAAGCTGAGAGGTGTTTCTCTGGAAATGCACAGAGAGCTAGAGGAAAATACGGCCTACTGATTCTAAACATGCTTCAATTACAAAGAAAATAGCATGCATCAATAAAATAACTTGTTTATAATCTACAATGGAAAGTCATCTGGAGAGTAGATGTTTAATAGATAGCTTCAGTTTAGGTCATGTCATATAAATTATGCAGTCTACTCTGACAAAGACTTAGTTCAGACAAGCCGTGTTAAATGCGAGGGACAAAGACTAACGCACATGCACACGGGTCAAAGATGAAAAGGGCTTTCAAGACAAGCATCAAGACAACAGAAGATTAATATAGCTTTAAACTTTTGGTAACACTTTAGTATAGGGATCAATCCACCCTGTTAACTAGCTACTTGTTAACATGTGTATTACTAGCATACTGGTTGTTTATTAGTACTTAGAAAGCACATATATTGCATGACCTTATTCTACATCCCTAATCCTACCTAATACCTAAATTTAACTACCTCACTACCTAATAACGAGCAGCAAATTAGGAGCTTATTAAAGCAAAAGTCGTAGTTAATGGTTTGTTAATACCGAGAATTGGACCTTAAAATAAAGTGTGATCCAACTTTTTTTCTTACATTAGAATGTTTATTTTATTTTATTCTTAGCAAAAAAAAAAAAAATAATAATAATAATAAAATAAAAAAAATATATATATATATATATATATATATATATATATATATATATATATATAGTAATGTCATTAAAAAATAATGTCATTCAGTGTAACAAATGTTCATATATGTTCAAATGTTCAAGTAATCTTAACAAGAATCATCAGATCATACTTCTTAATGAGATTTATCTTTAACTGCAATAAAAAAAAATAATAAAATAAAATAAAAAAAACTATATATATATATATATATATATATATCATCATCATTATTATTGTTATTATTATTAAGAAAAGGTTACATATTTTCATTAAAAATCATTTATCAATCAATTAATCATTTTTGAAAATGATTAATTAAATTAAAAAAAAAAGGTTTTCATTATCTTGAATGACCAATATGTTACAAAAAATAACAATAATAATAATAAAAAAAAAAGTGACTTTTTTTGTCAAGCTGTAAAATATTTAAACATGTAGATATTGCTATTTGTGAATAAAAGATTATTTAAAAAAAATGTAAATCACAAACTAGAAAAGTCGTGTAAATGAACTGGTAATAAAAAGTGTAAAAGTCTAAACTCATTAAAAAAGCATTCACATAATTAATTAATTATAATATGTTTATTAATTAATATGAATTAATTATTATATTATAATAATTATATATATATATATATATATATATATATATTATTATTATTATTATTATTATTATTATTATTATTATATTATAATAATTATTATAATATTATAATAAAGAGTTTATTTGCAAAAAACATACGTTTTTTGTTGTTCTTTTTTAAATCATGTTTTTTATTATGTTATCATGTTTTTATTGTTTTATTGTTTTAGTTAGCTGTTTTTTTTATAGTAACTTTTACTTTTTAACCTAACTTCAATTTGATTGAAATTGATATGAATGCACAATGACAAAACATGACTTTTGAAAACTGAAAAGATTTATCTGTTTTTGCAAATGCACTTGTCTTAACATTACTATTATTATTATATTTTTTTGTTGCCAAAAGTTTAAAAAGGAGCAGCTGTTATTATTATAAAGTATTATAAAATATCTTCAAGTATTGTTTTTAACAATGGGGGCTTTGAGTCATAAGGGTCGCGAGGCATTCTCACAGATTCCTTTGGGAAACACTGTAATCACAGTGAATGAAAACATGAAAACACACCCCAAACACACAATCATGTTAGAAGTGTGCGCTGCTTTTTGACTTCACCTCTAATAAGCCTTTCAAAGGTCTACGCGGGGCAGTTTGGTGAAAATAGCAAACGGACTGATGTGGAAGTCATAACAATCTCTTGTCCATAATTTATCAACGTGATTCATTCGGGTCTGAATGGTAAACATGGCACCCACACACTTCCCTGCCCGTGTGTACGGCTGCAAATTAAACAGCTTTCAAACACTCGTACGCTTTCAAAGCTCTTACACAGTGAGTGATGTCAACAATCTGTCTATCGGTACAGAAACGTACACTCGCAGAACAGGGAAAGTACAAGAGAAGCGGCCGCGCGTGCGTGCCAGCGTTTACGGGACGCATGATTAAACAACGCAAGGTAAATACAAACTGTAACATAAAAGACGGATCTCAATATCTCAATCAAACGGCGCACAATAAGAGCAGGGAGAGTCGAAACGAGGAGCTGTGGTAGGAAAATCTGACAGACAAGAATGATTGTCATGTTATTACTAGTTTGCTACCCACAAATAATAATGTTCAAAGAAAACATAGCTATTTGCTATTTCCCCCAATTTTCTCAGCTGAGGATATATTGATTCTGGACTGATCCGGTTCATGTTTCACACTTCTTCATTAGAGTATGTATTGATGAAGGGCTTGTCATAATACTGGAATACACACATCCACACACAGTTCAGTCAAATCAAATCAGACATCATAATCTGCATTTGGATCAGATGAGAGCAATGTGATGGTTTGTCAGCTCTTCAGATTCTCACCAGTCATCAATATTGTGGCCGGTGTAAAGATGAAAAATTAAAAAAATAAAAAATAAAAACAAATAAAATAAATCACATTATTTAAAGATAGACTTAATATATTGTGGAAACAGGATTCTCTGATAAATAAAAGGTAAAAAAAAAAAAAAAACAACTGTTTATTTCAAATACAAACTTTTGCAACATTATACACTACCAGTCAAAATAAGTCTCTTCTGCTCACCAAGCCTGCATTTATTTGACCTAAAGTACAGCAAAAACAGTGAAATTTGGAAATATTTTTTTAATTTTTAAAATACCTGCTTTTGATTTGAATATATTTTAAAATTTAATTTAATCCTGTGATCAAAGCTGAATTTTTAGCATTACTCCAGTCCTCAGTGTCACATGATCCTTCATTCTAATATGCTGATTTGCTGCTCAAGAAACATTTTATTATTATTATTATCAATATTAAAACAGTTGAGTACATTTCTTCAGGATTCTTTGATGAATAGAGAGATCAAAAGATCAGCATTTATCTGAAATAAAAAGCAATTGGAGTCATTTTATCTTTTCTTTTTTTTTTTTTATTCATTCATTCATTGCGGTAAGAAATGAATGTTTTTATTTATCAAGGATGCTTTAAATTGATCAAAAGTCATGATAAAGGCATTTATAATGTTACAAAAGATTTTTATTTCAGATAAATGCTGTTCTTCTGAGCTTTCTGAAAAAAATTCTACTCAGCTGTTTTCAACAAATTAAAATTATAAATAAGTTTTGAGCAGCAAATGAGAATATTAGAATGATTTCTGAAGGATCACGTGACTGGAGTAATGATGCTAAAAATTCAGCTTTGATCACAGGAATAAATTACATTTTAAAATATATTCAAACAGAAAACTGTTTAAACTGTTAAAATTCAAAATGTTACTGTTTTTGCTGTACTTTGGATCAAATAAATGCAGGCTTGGTGAGCAGGAGAGACTTCTTTAAAAAATATTAAAAAACTTACTGTTCAAAAACTTTTGACTGGTTGTGTACATGTTTTTACTCTCACTTTGGATCAATTTAATGCATATTTGCTAAATAAAAGAATTAATTTCTATTAAATGCATACACCCCAAACACATGAATGATCGTATATCATAAATATTGGGCTGTTTTCAACAATGATAATAATCATTGAGCATCAAATCAGCTTATTAGAATGATTTCTAAGGATGGTGTGACACTGAAGACTAAAGAAATGATGCTGAAAATTTAGCTTTGATCACAGCAGACATTTTAACAGATATTAATACAGTAAAAAGCGATTTGAAATGTAAATAATATTTCACAACATTACTGTTTTTACAGTATTTCTGATTCAAAAAATGCAGCCTTGGTGAGCAGAAAAGCAGAAAAAACAATGTTACCAAACTTTTGAGAAGTACTGTACTAAAAAAAGAATAAAAATGACAAAAACACACAACAAAATTCAAAATATTAACAAAAACTATGGAGGTATCGCAATGATACTAAACTAAGACTGATCTGAAGTGTTATTCGGCTGTCTTTTGAAAGATGTTTGCTGGAGAGATCACGAGAGGAGACAGTGATTAAAAACAGCACACGCCGTATCTAAACGGGGAAGTGGATGTGTTGACAAGCACATTTCCATAACGCTCCTAAATCCAGAAAGAGGTCTGTCATGTCGGGATCTCATAAGCAGCTGTTCCGCTTCTAATCAGTCCTCGCTCTGTCTGTCTGGACCATAAAACAGCGCAAACGCATTACGGGCCCATCAGGCGCAGCTCGGCGTGCGCGCGGCCCCGCGAAACGGCCGTAAAAGCAGGCCGGAGCGAGGCTCCGCTGATTAGATATGAGTTTGTTGTGGATGGCGACTGCACCGCTCAGCATGAGCAGATCACTTTAATTGGATTGCGGGATTTCATTTGGTTTTGCCGGAGCGCCGTCATCATGCTCCGGGGCTGGATCTCCGTGTGTGCGAGTGACTGCGATTGTGGTTATGATTAAACTAAACTAATAAACCCCCACAAGGCAGTAAAACAAGAATTGTGAACATAATCAGAAAATGCTTAACATGTTAAAAGCTTGGAAAGCTCTGACGACTTGTGCCCGTCCTCCCGGCGGCTCCAGGCGTGTGTGTGTGTGTGCTTTAACTACCTCCTAATGCTTAACCAGATTACAGAGGCCAGTAAGTGGATTGTTCCAGCTTTCCTTCGCTCACATGGGGTGTTTCCATTGTGATTAGCAGGGGCCAGAGCAGTGCGTACACACACACACACACACACACACACACACACACAGATAGAGCTAGGGTGGCTAATGTCCATCCCCATATCAAACACATTAAACAGCATTTCAAGATTTTGTAAGTGCAACAACCAAAATTCAGATGCAATGTCTGTTTAAAAGAAAATCAGCAGCATTATTACTAAAGTCAGCAATCATATTGCCATCTAAAATGCCTCTTTTAACAAACAAGTCAGTATCACGGACATGTATGGAAGCTTGTTTCCGCCACAGAATTAAAAATAAAAAAGGCAATTGCATTATCTTACAATTCAGACTTTTTCTTGCTAGGGTGAGTTTTTCTTACAATTTTTCTCAAGTTTTTTTTTTACAATCTCACAAACTCACGATTCGCATCAGTTCACAAATTTCAAAAATTGATTTTCTAGTTAACATAATAATAATATTAATAATAGCACGACGTTGTCAAAACAAATCAGCAACAGCAATGGAGGAGGAAAAACAAACACATCCTGACCCATTTTCAATGAGGGCAAGTTTTTGGAAAAATATTATATTAATTATAGACCTTTGAGATTATGGGAAGTATTTGGAAAGAGACGGGAAACAAACAACATGTTCTGTTGGAGCCACTAAAGGGACATGGTTAGCTGCCGTGCTAGCGGTAGCCTGTTACATTAGAGTGCATAGTATATATTTCACTTACCACATAAATAGAGTAAGGAGAGATGACTGATAGGACGATGATGAATGATTTGCAGATCCTGAACACCACTGACAAACATCTAATCTTGTAAAATGTATGGTAAGTAGGCCTACTGTCGCTCCATTTGATCGCAAATCTTGAAAGTGAAAATAAAATGCAATCACGTTTTCCTGCCATCTTGTATTTTGGTTTTTATAGTACATGTCATTTCCTTTCTGAACACAGTATGATCAGATTCGGACACATCCCTAATGGAAATTGTAAAATATTTCTGATTTATTAGGAAGTTAATAGTTAATTGGAAACATTGATTTCTTCAGTCAGGACTTCCCATACTATAGACTGGTGTGTTTTTGTATTAAAATACTGGTGCGTTTGATGTCCAGTGTGCACAAAAAAATCTGATGAAAAATTGTGAATCGTGATTAAAAACGGACTGAATTAATCGACTCGTGACCCCAAGAATCATTATGAATCAAACTGTGAGGTACCGAAAGATTCCCACCCCTATTTTATAACACATTTTACAATTGCTTAAAAGCAAGCAGTTTTACAGTATTAAAGGGGTGGTTGACTGGGTTTGTTCTAGGCTTGATTGTGTTTATGGGGTGCAGTCTAACATGCGTCAATGCTTCGTTTAAGAAAAATGCATTTTTCACATAATTTACCTTTATTCTACACCGATCTGATAAACGATCGGATGATTTCCGGGTTTGTGAAGCCCCTCCCTCAGAAATACGCAATGGGCTTAGATTGGTTAGCTGGCCCAGTGTGTTGTGATTCGCTAAACCGCTACAGCGCGTTCATAAACATCACTCCCCCCCCACATACGATCCGGTTGTATTGTAAACAATGGTGTCGTCAATATTGCTCATCAATTTGAGCCCGGATGAGACCCAGAGAATATTAGTGAACAGGATTGCGGCAGAACCTGTGCAAGCACAGGATGGTATGTGTTTTTGTTTGCTGTTGTATCAAACTTTTAGATACTCTGTGATTTGTAAATGCTATGTTAGCTTTTAATATAACTGTTACGATATTATCCTGATTAAAGCTTTAATACAGCAGAATACATGATTGCGTTGTAAAGTAATTGTTTATTTTGTAACAGAAAGAAGTGTTTGCCAGCAACCATTGCTGGCTACCACCGCGTGTGCGTCCATGTTTAACGCTTCTTGTAGCTATGTGGAAAATATCTGTCTGCACACATAAAGTGTATAATACGAGGCCACAATCGCGGGTCCCCCTCGGCAGAAATCGTGAACCTGGGTCACCTAGACCGGACCAAAAGGGCAGTTTATCTGGGATTATGATGCATCCAACCCGGAAAGTAGCTCGTTGTAGTCCTTATGAGCCATATTTGTAGGCAATAAATTTTAAAAGACAATATCTCCGTTTGCACTGAACTTTCAGCCTTGCAACTTTGCAGATATTGTTTATGCTCAAACAGCAACATTACACACTAACTAAAGTTAAAAAGTGCAATCACAATCGGCCACCCCTTTAAACATGAAAAAAAACAGCATGTGTCACTTTCAGTTAGAATTGCTGTCAATCATGATGTCACACTGCCGTTTTTATAGCGTCACATAACTAAAACCAAACTTATTTAAAAAACAAACACTTGAACTTACATCAGCGTGATAAAAAAAAAAAAATGGCAAAAACCATCTCTGGAAAAAAACAATTTGTGGTGAAATTTAATTATTTAATTTGTCTCAGGTCCCATTAGATTACATAGAGAGGGCAGGGTTTATGACCTATACTGGGACCAGCCACCTGGGGGCGACTGAAAATTTTGGCTTCGCTTTTTAAGATTCGTGCATCACACTTGGTATGTGATTGGAATGTTATCCAATATTTTAACTAACTGCAAAAGCTGATTAACTGATCAAAAACTACAGATTAATCAGTGAAATAATCTATGATTAGCCGATTAACTGTTCTAATAATTGTTAGTTTATCAAAATAATTGTTTGTTGCTGCCCTACCAATATTCAGTAACACTTTAGTATAGGGAACTGTTCTACTATTAACTAGTTGCTTATTAGAATGCCTATTATTAACATATTGGCTGTTTATTAGTACTTATAAAGCACATATTCTGCATGACCATATTCTACATGCCTAATCCTACCCAATATCTAAACTTAACAACTACCTTACTATTAATAAGCAGCAAATTAGGAGTTTATTGAGGTAAAAGTCAGTTAATAGTTTGTTAATAGCAAGAATTGGACCTTATATTGGACCAACTATAAAAAAAAAGGTTAAAAAACTCATGTTTTACATGCACACATAACTGTATCCTGTTGTTGTTGACATTATGTACATCACTGAGACCAAAACAAACAAACAAACAAACAAACAAACAAACTTATTAGAAAATGATATAAAATGCATATTAAAGATATTCATATAATGTGTGTAAAGATAATGTGTCACACAGGGACTTCTGGGATTTCTTGGGGATTTTTTTTTTTTTTGAGTTACTTTTTTGTTTGTTTGTTTCATTCTGTAGCATTTTTGCAATCTTGTCCTCTATATTAATTACAAACACTTTTTACAGGGTAACTTTCTAAAACCTTTCACATTTTTACACTAATAATAAAAAAACACGTATTTACTGTTTTACACCATTCTTACAAATGGAGACACCCTCAAAAGATGTTGTGTCAAATTTAGCTCACATCTGGGTACAAAACCTCCTCAAATAAATGTGCTCAAAATATGATTACGTAGGTACACACACACACACACACACACACACACACACACACACCACAATAACTGCTTTTGCCTTAATAGGCAACAAGATCGCTTTACAATGTCTCGTCTTTTTCAATAAATTTTGCATGGAAACACATTGTGCTGGGTGTGGAGAAGCCTGCTGTCATCCTAGAGGTCTGATCAATCTTTCATGAAAACAACACCACACGTGGGTCTGTAAGCGTCCCGCCACGCCGCTTCCCCTTTGATCCGTGCACACACACACACACACACACACACGATCTTCTGCGTGGATGCAAATCACTCACGAAGCACTTCAAATGTGTCTGTGTGTCAGACTGCATACAGCAGGTTAACAAACCACAACATGCTAGAAAACCAAGAAAAAAGAAGGAAAAAAGGCTATTTGAGGAGAAAAAGCCAACCGGAAGCAGCAGGGAAGATCTTTTCATGCACGCCTGTCCCTGAGCGTCTGCACCGTAAGAGTGATTGATGGGTGTGTGATTCACATAAACACATATACTGCATTAGCATAATCATATTATCATAATCCTCATTAGTCATGTTGTTTTCACATAACTTTATACTGCTGTCATTATATCGATTATCGGCTCTTTATGATCATCTGCATCCACCTACATACAGCAAATGGATTCTTTGCTCATTTACTGTAAATACTTGTTTTTCACAGAACTAATTCTGAAATGGCTCTCAGCGTTTGAATGTGTAAAAACCTGTGGTTACCAAGCACAGAAATATCTGAATGCAAATTCTACTGATCAGCATTAATAATCATGATTATTTTTGTCATAATCAAGCAGCACTCATTTATAGAGCTGCACAATATATCGGCCAATATACTGCTGTTATGTATAACTGGCCGATAGGGCTTGTTTTAATCATAGGCATCTGCTGTAAAGATGTGCCAAACATAAACAATATTTAAAAAAGCATCATTTCACAACAGATTTTTGCAATTAAATCAAGCCCAAAAACAACACACGAGTTTAACCCTCTCATTGTAATTGTGACATTTTGACCTGGAGAGGATTTTATTGTTTCTGAAAATGCTTGTTAATGGTCCTGTCCCAAATGGCATCCGTTAAGTCCACAAGACCGTAGCGTGGCCCATTTGTCATTTTAGCATTCAGAAATAAATAAAACAGAACCCAATTTTAGATTGATAGTGAAGGTGGACACAATTGAAATGGACAACAATTATACTTAAAACAAATATTTAATACGTATAATCATTTTAATTTACACTACAAGTTACAATAGTATGTCTTGTGACTTAAAGTCCTAAATTCTTCTCTGTCAAATGTCTGTGTTTAATTGACAGCAGGTTTATAAATACTTCTCATGTCAAATCTGGTAAAATGCTGTAAACTTATGTGCACAGAAATTTTGACGATTGTGTGAATGCAAAAATAAGCTGCATTCCTAAACGCAAATTATAAGTAATCATTCTGATTTCAATTTTATTCTGATTCATTATCCAGCTCCATTTTTTTTAAAACATTTTTAAAGTTTGTTTAATGATTATTAGACTGCAAACTGAAATAAAAAAATACTTGAGAAATCACTGCTGCATAGAAATTAAATTTATACAGATGCAGATTTTTCATCTGCAGCTCAAAATTAAATACCTAAAATCATTTAACTTACATCGATAAATTACGAAATAAAAGAAATATCACATCAAGATGTGTGAAGAAACATATTTAATGAATGCGCTTGCATGTGTGTAGTGAAAACAGACTGGCACCTTTTTTAAACAAACACACTTCCAGAACAAAAATTGACAGATAATGTACTCACCCCATTGTCATTGAAGATGTTTATGTCTCTTTTCTTCAGTCGTAAAGAAATTACATTTTTTGAGGGAAACATTTTTGCATTTTTTTTTCTCCATATAATGGACTGATATGGTGCCCCGATTCTGAACTTCCAAAATGTAGTTTAAATGCGGCTTCAAACAATCACAAATACGGTTGTAACCGATCCCAGCCGAGGAAGAAGGGTCTTATCTAGCGAAACGATTGGTTATTTTCATTAAAAAAAGAAAAGAAAAAAAAAACACAATTTAAGTACTTTTTAATCTCAAACGCTCGTCTTGTCTTTCTCTCCCTGGACTCTGTGTATTCTGGTTCAAGACAGTTAGGGTATGTCGAAAAAACACCAATCGTATTTTCTCCCTCAACTTCTAAAATCATTTCAAAATCATCCTACATCGCTGCAGAAGTACAGACACAGTGTTTGCAAAGTGAACATGCAAAGAAGATCAAACACCCTTAACAAAAAAGGTAAAACAGTGATATAGGATGATTTTGAAGTTGAGGTAGAACATGAGATGGGAGTTTTTCGACATACACTAACTGACATGAACCGGAACAAAAACAGTCCAGACAGAGTAAGACAAGATGAGCGTTTTTCCTCGGCTGGGATCGTTTACAATCGCATTTACACTGCATTTTGGAAGTTCAAAATCGGGGCACCATATCAGTCCATTTTTAGGAGAAAAATCCTGAATGTTTCCCTCGAAAAACAATTTCTTTACGGCTGAAGAAAGAAAGACATGAACATCTTGGATGACAAGAGGGTGAGTACATTATCTGTCAATTTTTGTTCTGAAAGTGGACTTCTCCTTTAATGTTTCGCTTTATCTAAGTGCATAATATCAAAAACACTAGAACACTTCAGCAACTGTTTAAAAACATCCTAGCAACCATTTAGAACACAACAGAAGCCACCTAGCAACAACAACTGCTTTGGGGCAAGTTGCACAAACTCCTTACACTAGTCTAAAAAAGTTAGAATGTAATTTTTTTTTGTCCTAGACTAGTCGTAACTTTTTAAAGTCCACCTGAACCGGAAGTTGCTGCCGACTTTATTTAAATGTAGTGACGTATTTCCGACTGAAATGGAATACTGAATAGACGGCGGGGTTTTATTTTAGCGCTCCTCCACTCTGTCTCTCACTTACAGCTGGAGGGGCGTGGTTTGCCCAAGCTGTTAAGCTGACCCTTATGAAAATTAACCATGGTTTTACTACAAATAAAACCAAAAAAAAAACAACTATACTATACTCAAACCATGGTAACTACAAATTACCATGGTTTTGGTATTCTAACCATAGTTTAACCATGGTATTTGTAGTAAAACCGTGGTTTTACAAATGGTAGGTCTGGGTGATTTTTCTGAATGATTAATTCAAATGTAATGTTTGGCAATATATATATATATTTTTTTAAATCGAGGAATCACAAGTTTGAACAGAAATATTACCAAACGTTAGATTTTCAGATTTTTCAAGATTACCAAGACAATATATTTTTTTTCAGTGGATTCATTTGCACAAATGAATTGTTCTCCTCAAGACTAGAAATGTGCGCTAACAAAGTAAATAAAGTCAGTTTTGATTTCATGAGGACTTTAAGATCAGTTACGAAAGGGCAGACTGATCTAATTTGAATTGAAAAGTACGACTGGTTACCCTTTGCCTAACTAGTTGTTCTAACTAGTTTATAAGACACTGTCTTAAAATAGTGGCTATATTTATGCAACTGAACTCCCTGGCAGCCTAACAACTATCCTGATCATCCAGGTCGTACATCCAATTTGCACGAAAGTTGCTGTATACCCACACTCATAACAAAAGAATTGTGAAAAATGTAAACCAAAGCTATTGTGTTCTGTCCTGCAGAGTTCATCACACTCTAATCTATCATAAAGTAGTTCATCAGGATCATCAGAATTACTGGAAAATTACAGGCAGGTGTGTGTGATTACAGTTAGTCATAAACTCTGAGGAACAGGATCCACACACAAATTGATTTTTGGGGCTTTTGCCCATTTTGACTAATTGACCTCATATCTACCAAACAAAATATCCAAACTTAAAATTATCCAAACAAGGAAAATGTCATATTTTGACACAAAAACAAGTTTCAGAACTCATAACTTCCTCTCCAGTCCAAAAAGAACAAATACATTTTTGCAAATACCTTGCAACTTGTTCACCATTGTTGTAATGTCAGATTGAGGCACTCATCAGCACATCTACATATAAAACCAGTGCAGTGTACTGATAAACAGAGGGTGGTCGAGGTACTGAAAGGGTTAATATTGGTAGTGCCTTTTTTAACACTTTTTAACACTTGAGAATCAACAATAGTTATAGGATTTCCAGGCTGGATGTGTGTTACTCAGCAGCAGATTCGCTGGCTTTACCAGCAAGTCAGTTCACACAGGACTACTATTACTTGGGGTTGTTTGATGAAAGGTGAAATACACTTTAGCCGTTACTGGCACATGAACGCTCAGTTCAGGAACAAGTCTGGAACAATTACCGTGATGGTTGATTAGGATTAATACTATGACACAGCTATTGAAATGTTCAGATCAGCTCATTATAATGACAATTGAGTTCAGTACCTTTAGTCTTATCTTCACTGGTTACCATTTTCCACCTGCATCACATTGCATATGCTTGTTGACCGCTTCTGCACCATCCTATCACCGTTTCAGATCTCTCTTTCCTCCAGATGTCATTAAATAGATATTGTAATAAACCAGCTTTGACATTAGTCATAAGTAGAGACTGTTTGAAGGTGTACAGGGCAGTGTGTAAGTGACCAAACACATCAGTGTGAATGGAGTGACTGGAGACTGAAGCTCAGATTAAGGCAGCGGGTCCCACGGGTTTAAGGTGTTTAAGATAATGGCCTCTGTGTTTGCTCATTTGTGTTTGTCCCTCCATTATGTTAATGTCATCCCCTAATTACAGCCACAATTACATCTATTGACTCCCCTAGGACGCATACGCTGCAGAGAAACTAAATACACAACACAGAGACTAACAGAGAATAACAGCCTGTGTCTGGGGATCAAACTGTGTGTTTACTGTTTACACTCATTCATCTCTAGCTCTTTGAAACACTTTTATATAATTCTATTAAAATGTGACTCATCCAATAGTTTCACCAGTTCACCTGAGGAATCAAGCAGCTCGGCAAATTAACCCTTGTGCTGAGTTAAAAACCCTATAACAGCTTTGGTGTTCCCAGTCAAACATAACCGGCCTTTAGAAAAATGCTTGTAAATTTCTTGTTGTGCTATACAATCACCAAATATTGGATTCAATCTTTTGTCAGCTTGTTTTCTTTCAGTTAGAACATGGTTTGTACCTATTTAATCTGAGCTTGTGCACTTCAGTTTTGTGGATTTGTGGATAATTTTGTCAACATTCAATAAAATCATACTAGTGTGCTTTAATGTCTAACCAGGAAGTTTGTTATGAAATGCTTTTAGTTTGTACAAAAGTCACACTTGTGGTGTTCCCAGTCAAAAATTCCTGGCTTACAAAAAAGCCTACAAAGCTTATAAATTTCTTATGATGTATTTTCACTAAATATTGGTTTGTTTGTGTACATAAACGTGTGTGTGTGGTAGGGCTGGGCGATATAGGCATATCAGTCGATATCGTTAATTATCACAATAAATGTCAAATCTTTCTTTCTTTCAAGTTTAAAGTCAGATTTTTGCTCCAAAGTGAAAGTTGTAGAAACCAGACTATTCATTTTTCTTAACAAAATAAATATCTAAATAGAAAAATCAATTTCTGTATATTGTTATATTGTTTCAAATCAAGGAACTGGTTTGGGTTGTCTGATAAGGATAATGATGATAATAATAACAAATAATAATAATAATCACTTTTGTGTCTCTTAGAAATGCACATTTGATAGTAGCTTGAGGATGCAGAGGTACATTTTTGTTCATTATCAGTCAGTAACATCTGTAATTTTTTTTTTTTTTTTAATTAAGCATCCTCCCATAGTAACAAGCATACATTTTAAATCAAGATAAACCACACATAATGGTACCTCAATACCATGGTAAAAAAAAAAATTATTACAAATAATTCTATAATTACATACCGTTACTCCTGTAATAAATAATATCCCACAATGCTGCCACAATACCATGGTGCAGTCATTTGTGTCCCCAGTTCCCAAAGATTTTCCAAAGAGTTTTTTTTTGTTTTGTTTTTGTTTTTAAAAGCATAAAATGATATGTGATTGTACAAAGCTCATAAGGATGACTTATCTAATACAGTAAATTCAATATTGACACAGTGGTAAATTTAAGTGTGGGCAATATGACCAAAATCTTATAAGTTATGATAACTGCACAATAGCAATATATTACTCTTTTTATGTATTTATTCCTTTGTTTCTTTGTTTTGTGTTTATTTCAACTTAATAAGCAGCAAATGAGGAGTTAACTGAGGCAAAAGTTGTAGTTATTAGTTAGTTAACAGTGCGAATTGGACCCCAAACTGAAGTGTGACCCTGATTATTATTCAGAATGCACATTTGGAAAAGAAAATATATTTATAGGAACATTTCAGCAGGCTCAATATGATTTATGTTAACGCAGAGAACGTGATTCATTGTTTTAAACAACTGACAGCCCTAAAATGAAGTAATAATAATAACGCATTCTGTCTGTACGTAGATACAATTAACGCTGTAATTAAACAGAATGTGGAAATAGTTGTGCAAGCAGTCCGTTTCTCCGCAGAAATTGTTTATGGGCATGTGACCATGTGCTCATTAGCGGGTTACTTCACAGCCAATCAACGCTCACGGACAGCAGCTTCACAGGCGTCGCGAGGGAAGCGGCCCCACAAATTATTACACCTAATGATGAATGCTATGTGTAATAATTACTGCCGTCACTTAGTCAGATGTATACCTTTATTTGGAAACATTTCCAGAGCCGTCCAAACATCAGAATGTCAGAAATCTGTAAAGATCAACAACATCTTGAACAGATTCCGCGTAATTACTGGCGTTTCCGTCTTGTAAGCTAGTTTACCCAACGGGTTCGGTCTTGCTGACTGTTGTCATTGGAACTGGAACGGAGAGCGCTTTGTCTCTCTCGAGTCGAGGAGGGTTTGAGAGCGGGATGGAAATGCAGTTAGCTCTTGCTCACGCATATTACACTGGGGCATAAATCAAGACGGTGAGAGGGAAGCAAACGCATTAGACGCCCAGCGGGACGGTGTATACACCGAGTTTGAAGGGCACATATCAGGCTGGATGGATGAGGCCTACCACACGATTGAGCTAAACTCTCAGCTGAATCCAACTATAAGATTTCCTACACGGACGTGAGACGGCTATATTGATGGGTCGCTGCAGTCTGGGAGAGTGTTTCTAGAGAAAACAAAAACTAGGAATTTGAATGTCACAAAAGAAAGTATTACCTTTGTTTTTCCTTGTCTTTGGCTTTGTCCGTCTCTTTGTCTTTAGTTCTGTCCCGTGTCCGGTCTTTGTCTCTGTCTCGGGTTCGGCGCTGGCCGCGATCTCGATCTCTGCTGCGGCTGCGCTTCCTGCTGGATCGAGCGCTGCTGCCACTGCGGGACCTTCGGTGACGAGAGCGAGACCTTCAGGAAACACACAGCACAAAAGCACATCTAAATTAACTTGAAAAAGCAAAAGCAGCCATAAGTAGTGGTTAAATATCCAGGTAGGGCAAAACGGACAAAAGGAGGATTATTATTGAAACTCCAAAAGGTGCAGTTCATTAAAACACACTTTTATTTTAAAAAAGAAAAGAAAAGAAAAAAAAGAAAGACGTTAAATTTGCCATCACTCCCTCAGATGTTGTGTTTGAAACACTCACACAGCAGTGTTAACTTTACTGTAATTTAATGGCAAGGTAATATAACACAAAGTATAGTGTTTTAAATGTACAAATGTAACCTACATTGTGAGAATCAAATGTCTCCACAAGTACAGTAAAACATGAAATCGTCTTTACATTATGGGGACCCACAGCAGACAGACGTCTTTTATTGTCTTGCACATTCATTATTATAGACCTGTTACAGAAATAACAAACATTCTCAGCATTAACCAACTCTTAACTATGACATTTGTCTCTATAAACTTCTAATTTGCTGCTTATTAATAGTCAGTAAGGTAGTTAAGTTTAGGTACGGAGAAGGGTTAAGAGATCTAGAATATGCTCATGGTGAAAAATGCATTAATTCATTCTTTTTAAGTACTAATAAACAGCCAACATGCTAGTAATATGCATGCTAATGAGCAACTAGTTAACAGTGAGAACTGGTACCAGAAAAACTAACACATCGGGCCCTATTTTAGCGTTCTAACACATCTAGCACGCGATCTAGCACGGCGCAGGTGCACTTGGGGCGTGTCCGAATCCACTTTTGCTATTTTAAGGTCGGGAAAAACGGTTGCATGCCAGGCACATGGTCTAAAAGGGTTGCCCCTATTCTCTTAATGAGTCGTGGGTGTGTTTTGGGTGTAATGTGCATTAAACCAATCAGAGTCTCATCTCCCATTCCCTTTAAGAGCCAGTTGCGCTCGCGCCATGGCGGATTCGCTATTTACACAGCTCACATAAGAAAGTGACTGACTATCCATTATAACATGTAGGCAGTTTAATATTTATTTACACAATAATAATAATCTTTTACATTGTAATCCTTTCATTTGTAATATTTGGCATGATGCTGATGCGCATCCCTGTGTGTGTAATAAGCAGAGTGTATGTGCATTGTGCACCTGCCTATAGGCGCATAATACTAACACGCTCTTTAAAAAACAAGAAAAATATTGCGCCATTGACTTTAGACCAGGTTTTAGTTGGTCAATGGCATTTGCTATTTAAACAACGTGGCGCAGGACGTGAAAATGATACCTGCGTCGGGCTAAAACGCGCTGGATGCGCTGGATGTATGATAGGGCCCATTATGTTGTCATTATGTTAGTAGGGATGTAACAATATCAAAATCTCATGATACAGTAATATCACAATATGAAGTTCATGATACAGTATTTATTTGCGATATTTAAAAAAAAATGACAAATAAAACTTGGGGGAAAAAATACAATTTTGCACATTTCAAAGTTAAATTATTCTATTTAATGCACTTTCAAAATTAAGAGCCACAACCCATGTTCTTAACTAAGAAAACTTAAGTCAGAAAAAAGTAAAATTGACTTGTACATGAACTTTAAAGGGGACTCAACCCTCTTTTTATTTGTGGTATACTGTCTCAGTCTAAATCACATTCACAATGGTGTTTTAGGAAGCCAAACAAATTAGAATATAATAATAATAACAACAACAATTTTATATTTTTGTTATTCCTATGACAGCAACAGCCATATTTTGTACAACAACTGCACTGTAAAATTAATGAAATGGCATAATATTTTTGCTTTACACTACAGTAGGGAAATTACAATACTTCTTTCCTAATTCCTACACTTGAAAAAGCTGTTTTGAATTTGGACTGCAGTAACGCTACCCATTTAAACCGCTCGCTGTCAGCAATTCAGCTTTTATTTTGACAGAAACGGCAGTAGAGCTTTTATTTTGAAGGAAAACTCCAGCTTGAGTATAAACAGGCATACAAAATCGCATCTCACTACAGATCTAGTGAAATGCTGAAATCATCTGCCGCAAAAATAAACCATAACTGGTTTACAAGTTCACTGCATTCATTCACTGTGAGCGAAAACTGTCTTCATGAAGGCAGTAAGCCACATTGTGCTTTTGGTTTTAGTTAGATTGACAGATACTGTGCCAAAGCATAATGACCCAAATGCAACTTAAAAGACCATTATGTTAGAATATTGTTAAAATCTACACTATTTGCCCAGAACAGCTTTATTGTTTCATATCGTTTTGCTATCGCGATACCCCAATATTGATAATATCGTTACATACATGTTAGTATTTGCTGGAAATCTTATGACACTATGCATTTCTGCCCTTCATGAAGACTATCATACTTATGTTAAGGATAAACTACTATTTTTAACCATGCATTTTCATGAAGGAGCTGGTCATGTTTTAAAGACCCATCTCAAGCCCTCACGTTCTTTTCCTTTTAGTTGCACCCCAACTGGATATTTGTAAGAAAGAATGGGCATCAGAAGCTCTTAGTAAAAATAAAGGACGTTTGGACTCTCTATCCTCACTGACCATGTGGTTGGGTGCCAGCTGACTACAGAAATACTTCTTTCCCACTAGCCACAAGCTAATTGGTGCCTTACACAAGATTTTAAGCGCAGAAACAAAATTCTATTATTAAGTAATTTTCCTTTCTTTGATTCACATTAAGTCTTAAGTCAATGTTTTATCCTTTGAGTGATCAGGTTAGATTTGGCAGGAAATTTGAGGTTTGTGTCATTTGCCCTTGTGTGTTTATGTCATGTCTGTAAGTAAATAAAGTCTGGCTGCTATGATGTGGGAAAAGATGATGTTTTGCAGAACACTGGTAACCAAACAACACTGGTGCCCACTGACTTCCACTGTATGAACAAAAAACACTGAGACAGTCTTTAGTCTTTCACACAATAAAGCAAGTCACAGGTTTACAAGGACATGAGGATAAGTAAATGACATTTTCATTTTCAGGTGAACTATCCATTTAAAGTGTTGGTGTCACCATTTACTGGACCATGCTACACACTGTACCCAAACCTCACTTCATAACTAACAACAAAAGTAAAATCCAGTCCCCGTTTTAAAGTGCATGTGTACAGTTGTTACTGTATTTTTAAAATTCAGGTCTTGACTGATCACTGTTTTCATGATTGATCATTGGTGTCACTTACAAGCACTCGTGCCAAAGTCTATTGGCTGTATGAAGTGGCCATTAGGGAGGAGCTCAGTATGACTGGACACATGCTGTATTGATCCTTCAGACAGCCAGAGAATACAGTGAGATTTAAAGGATTTTACTTACCAAAGTAAAAGACTCCAAAGCCATACATCCACACCACAACACACACACACTCACACCAACACACATAGTATGGGACACAGCAGGGAACTAAACAAGTCGAAGACTTCTGTACTAATCCTATTTTTAATAAGAAATGTTTGCACTTTTACTGTACAACATGTCAAATACGTCAACAACTGAAATTAATGTAAACAAAAAAAGTAAAACAATAAATAAATAAATATATATATATATATATATATATATATATTTTCAATTAAAACAAATTAAATATATATATATTTAAAAAAAAAAACCTTCCCAGCTAATATTTCATATAACCTAAATACACAAAATGTTTTGATTTTGGAAAAAAACAAAAAAAAAAAAAACTCCAGCTTGATTTGAAGTAAAGGTTCTACTCACACATTTTTATTATTAATTAATTAATTTATTTTTGTCATGTCTCATCTCAAATAGGGCTGTCATGATTCCTCAATTCAGTTCGAGCACTTGATTTCAAAAAATCCCCAACTGCATTTTACCATGTGGAGTAACCGTGGCGCATTCCACCAGAATCCATTAAATGCATTATTAGGCCATTTTCCAAGGCTGCCTGATTTATTAAACCCATTTAAAAATCATAATAAAGCATAATGCCATTGTGAATTCACAACACTACGATTCAATTAAACAAATTTATGCGTTTTAATTTTTTACATGCATGTAGGTTACATACATGTGTCTCAGAGTGGCTCTGTTTACAGTAAATGCTGCTCCACACAAACTGTTATCATTCACATGTGTGGAGCAGATCAAACTCCATCTTTGCATACTATAACATTCATCTGGGAAAGCAATGTGCACCATTTCATCAGATTTGTGAAGTAAATCATTTATAAACCTATGCAAACATAAGTGAATACATCAATATCTTTCTCAATACTAACTCTTATTGAGTTTTTCAGAATAAAAGCTTTATCTGAGTTACACACTGTGAAGGCATGTGATATAATACATAATGTACATTAGTTCTATTGTTTATAATATATTATGTATTTTAGCAGTTTTGTTCAAGATTACTTGCTTTTGATACTTTATCTGATATATTTTTATGTTTATACTTTATACACATTTACTCAAATAATCTACAGATTACTCAATTACCAAAATAATCATTAGTAACAGCCCTAATCTCCCTGTTGTCTACTTGATAAACAAGTACACTAGATTTTGCTAAAACATCATTCAGGGCTCTATAGTGCGACCATTTCAATTGCATTTGTGACTAAAAACTATGGCGATCAGCATATTTGTGTTTGCGCTGAGAGGAGCTTCAAAGGTTTCTACGTGTTTTTGGAACGTTGAGTAATGTATCACAGCTATATCTCACCAATCCTTTCACAAACAAAGTGTAGAAAGAGTCTAAATAAGAGATTATAATGGAACTTTGTGCAATCGCGATGAACTAAGATGAGTGACAGCTTTGAATGATTTTTAAGGGAGTTTGTAAATGAGATATTGATTTAATACAACAGTTAAATAAACAGGAAGTTAAGTGACTTACATTGTCTGACTATAACACTCTTGCCTGATTTTGCTCCATTTCATCATCAAAATTAGTTTGAGACAAATCACAACTGAGCTGCTGCACATCTCCTTTTAAACACAGCTGTTTCATTAATAAACGAACGTGCGTTTTTAAACATATCTAGTGAGTCAATGATTCAATTTCCCATTCATAAAGACTTGAATGAATCAGCTGTTTGAACAAATCATATGAATTAATGATTCAGTAATAAAATCAGTGACTTGCCGCCACCTGCTGGCAGTTTTAGTTTCATTTTTAAAGTATCTTTTCAGTTATTTTAATCATTTAATATTCCTATATTCAAAATTTTACAATTAAAACATTAATCTCAACATGAATTGATGAATTTGATTGCACGCATGCCACCTCTGAGCTTCATTAAAGTATGAAAATACACCTACAAGACACTTTTGTGTTTTTCTGTGCCACCTCTGTAGTACAAATTAATTATACTGATTTCATTTGATTGGTAACCTATTCTACCTGTTCTTATTCTGTTGTTTAAATAAGAATTTAATAAGAATAAGCTTATAAATTGTACAAAATTTGACATAATGCCATAACAAAAGGTAAAAACAAAATTCCCCTGTAAATCACTTTAAGGAATCAAATATCACCTCGTAATGGGAAGGCTAAGTGCTAAGGCAAGTGCTCCTAAAAAGAAATTAAGAGTAGAGCCCTGTCATTAAGGGCAAAAGCATTGTTTAGTGTGATGCAAATGATGGCATAACTTTCAGGGAAGAATTTGTCACTGATGTGCTAAAATGTTGTCATAATGCAGCACTGATGTGCATTGCTTAGGAACAGTGAAAATGAAAGCTGGCATCATTTTCTCACCCTCATGTTCCAAAACCGCACGTCTGTTTTTCTTTTGCATTAAATACTAAAGACGATATTTCAAAGAATTTGGACCAGCGCACCTCGGTGGATCACTGACTTCCACTGTACTGACAAAAAACAGAGACATTTTGTAAAAATAATTTATATAAAGGTTTATGACAACATGAGCTTGAGTAAGTGATTTTCATTTTCATGAATCATTTTCAGCAATGGGAAGGCTGCCTAAAATCATTTCACGAAGGATGTAGGTAACTTTGTTTCAGCAGCTTGAACAATATTCCTGCGATTACAGACGGGCTCTAGAAGCAGATCGCCATTTGTAAAAGCCAAATCTGGAAAAAAGACTAAATCTGCAGTTCTGCTTTTTTTTTTCCCTGCAGTTTTATCTGATCGTTTAGCAGGCCGAGCAAAAGCAGTTATAGTTACACGAGAGAACACAAGAGCGGTCTTATTTTAGCAAATGTACTTGTGGCCAGGCGCATGTAATAAACACCAGCGCCGTCGCTTTGCCCGTTTTTTCATCTCTTTCTCTCTTTCCGCAGCCCAGCTCACTTCTGGGCCTGTTGCAAATTAAATTTATTGTAGTTAATAGACTGTGGTGCGGCTGCTAAATGTCAATTTCATTACCAAGGCCTTACCCTTAGAGAATTATGAGCTCATTTAAGGCGAGGGGGTAAATGTGTTAATGCAGGATGGCCAGATAAACATCCCCTGCCACAAGCACACATGCGTCCAGCAGCATCATGCCAAGAGTGGGCTATTTTACATGACTTTCAGCTATTATCGCCGGAGGAAAAGCCTTCCCCTATGGCCTAAAAATATTTAAAATTCTTTTGAAAGGCGCTTTTTTTTGCTAGTTTTTTTCTCCAATCCATTAAATCTAGCAGCAACGATTGGCTCAGGCAATTTTCCCTGCAAATTATCAATAAAGTAATTACCAGTGTGTGGGAGCGCGCCGGGCGCTTATCGCCGATGCCCCCTGCCCAGCCGCGGATCTGATCCCTCCCCGTGCCGCATTTGGGTAATTATGTGAGCAGGATGGTGTCCTGCTGTTATCTGACCATATTTTATTCCTGCTAAACAAGCTTTCTTGCTTCATATGAAATTGGATATTAATGGTGGCGAATGATAGCACTAGTGCAACTAACAGACGCAAGATACACCACTGGAATCCTAACCTGGCCAAATGATTATTTATTCCTGCCGCGGCCCTTTCTCTCTTCTCCTGCTCTCTCCTCGTTTCATTCCCAAACACACACACACACACAAAGAGTCCATGCCGTAACGCAGTGAGACAGTAAACACTAATTTATTATACAGACGTTTGACAAAAACTTCAGTTCTCACTTCCAAATCACTGCCCTTGTTTTCGCACTCTATGACGTGAGCTGATAAAATATGAATTTAAATTAAAACATGGCAGTGAAAAACACTGGGTGTGAGGCTTAAAACACAATGAGCTTTAATGTAAATGCACAGTACTATACCTTTACACGATTGATGCAAGTAGGTTTTTTTTTTTTAAAGAACGTACGTAAAATTAAATTCTAAATAAAAGAAATGTTTAATTAAGATGAGGTAAAATAGACAAATTAAATTAAAACTTAAAGGTGTTTATAGATGTTTTTGTAAATGCCTAAAATGTATCAAACATGTAATAATGGCTCCAGACAGAAAGAAACTCTCCAACCTACTGACCAACATCAGAAGAAAAAAAAAAAGAAAAGAAAAAAAAAGAGTTGCTTAAGTTCACTGAAACTAAACATTTGAGTTAATACAAAGAAAAGAGATTGGTTTAATGAACAGAAACTCACAGTATTATTGTATCTGAACAATATTATCCAAGTTGAATAAAAAGGTTAAATATATATATATGTAATATTGAAGATGTTAGATTTATTTTAATGCTTTAACATTACCACAAAAGTGCATTGTTTTCCAAATTCAGTTTTTTTGTTTTGTTTTTTATTGTTTTTTTCTGTTGTTGTTTTGTTTTGTTTTATTTGTCTGGATTCAGTTTTTTTCTGTTTCAATTTTGAATAGTTAGACTATAAAATATATAGACTGTTAGGCTGTTTTAATAGTTAAATTAAAAAATGTTAATCAAAAAGTGTGTCTAATTAATTGAAATCCTGAAACAGCAACATATTAAAGCAATGTATAAAGTTTAACAAAAATTATTTTTTAAGGCCATGTGAAATGCTTTTTACTCTTTTTACTCTATTATATTATTTCTCTTTTTTTTTCGACAATATTGTGTTGCATATTTACATTTTTCTGGTAAATATTCCTTTAAAAATTTATTTAAATATTGCATTATTAGTAGTAGTTCTATCATTACATTAAGTAATATATTTCTGTCATAATTTCTTCAAGTTAAACCAAACTTTTATTTTGATGGGTTGCTGTGAAGAACTTTTAGTTTCTGTTTGTATTTGATATGACAATAGTTATTCTCAAAAAAAAAAGAGCAGTTCTAGACATGATGTTCATGTATTCATGTTCTCATATTGAGGCGACAGAGGCCGAAATTGTCATGAAAGTGTCACGTGTGCTTCAGTATGTGTGTAACTTAGAAAACAAAACTGCACATCTATCCCACTCATTCACACAAAAGACACACAGAACATGCAGGATTCACATTTAGTATAGTATAGTAAATATTCAGCCCTAAACACAAAACACAATAACTGCGATTATTAAGTCTCCTAAGCTGACAGTATTATGTGGTGTCTGTCTGCTGCTGCATTACTGTGCACTGTACACAAAACCTACACTTCATCTACAGCAAGGTGACAACACTCACAGTTGCTTAAAAGAATCAGCTGAAGAAGAAAAATACAATGGACATGTGAGGAGGTCAGAAGGTACGCGCGTTTGAGGTTAAACAAATGTAAAGATGAAACTCTGTCCTCTGCAGGTGAACAGGAGAACCACTAACTATAGTCGTAGCATGTTTACGGCTCATCTGCATATATACAAGTTCTCAACGGAGGATAATCAAAACAACTCATGTCAAATACCTGTCCTGTTTGTGATCACTGATCTCCAATTACATCAATATTCAATCCAAAAGCTGTGCCGCAATTTGTATTAAATAAGTTACAAACAATAACCTGATGTTTTTGCAAGTCCCAATTCTGTTTCACAGTCTTGGCCCAGTCTACACTGACAGCGAGCCATCTTTAGTGATCACAGTTTGGATCTGCTGCTTATGTTGTAAAAGTGGAGTGACTGTTAAAAAAAGAAACAGACAGCTACAAGTGTCAGAAAAAACTGTATTAGCAACTTCTAGTGTACTCATGAAGAAAAACTCAGACAGAAAGAAGCAACAAACATCTTCCGGTTAATTAGCGTGACACAAGTTCTCGCTGTTTTTATTCCAGAGCACCGAAGTTCACCTTGAATAAGCAATGTGGGTTTCCTACAGGCGCCGGCGCTCCAAACAGCTGTTCCTTCTTGTTCCCAAGCGCTTGAACGTAATGAAAAATGTTAACAATTCAGGATGTTCTGAGTGCTCTTTAAATGCAGCGCCACACAAGTGTAATTTATGAGATTACTCTAATTACCAGAGCTGATGAGAACATTTCCCAAGCTGCTGCTTTCTGCGCATGTTCGCCGCTCCTTTTACACACACCACAATTTATCACACAAAGCTAAAAGGGAAAAAAAAAAATTAATAGTGCTATAATTAAATGTTTTAATACAATTGCAACCCCACAGATTCCTGTATCCTGCATGTTCTGTGTATCACTGTGTGAATGAATAGCGCAGACATGCAGCTTCGTTCGCTACACTGAGTGCACCGGAGCACTTTACGAGCATTTTACCATTTCTTTTGAGAAAAACTATCATCATAAAAGTCTTCACAGCAGCCCGTCAAAATAAAACTTAAAGAAATGGTAACAAAAATATTTTATGAAAATCACTTAATTTGGGGATGTTTTTCATTATTAAAATTTAATGAAACCATTAAAATGGAATCCAGAAAAGTCTATGCACAAAACTTAAAATGTGTAAAAATACACAGAATTTGAGAAAAAAAAAATTGCTGTTAAAATTTTGTGTTTCATGATTTCAATTAATAAGGCATGCTTTTTGATTTATATACACATATATATATAAATACACACACACACACACACACACACACACATATATATATATATATATATATATATATATTTTATTTAACCATTAAAACATAGTCTAAATTAAATTAAATAAAAAAATAAATGGAAAAAAAGGGAATTTGTGAAAAAATGAAACACGGTTTCACTTTATGGTAACACTTTATTTTACAGTCTCTTAACTAGTTGCTAATTAGCATGCATATTACTTGAATATTAGCCATTTATTAGTACTAATTAAGTACTTATTAATGCCTTATTCTACATGACCTTATCCCTTACCTCCAATACCTCAACTTAACAATGACCTTACTAACTATTAGTAAGCAGCAAATTAGGAATTTTTTGAGTGAAAAGTCGTAGGGGTGCGTGCGGCACAAACTAACGTGGGGTTATAACCTAACACTAAAGCGTTAGGTTGTGCCCCACACTCCCCTAGTTAATAGTGAATAAGTGTTCCCTATTCTAAAGTGTTACCCAGATTTCATAGAGCCCTATGTGAGGCTACACTTATCAAAAACTGAAAACTGAAAATTAAAAATGCCATTTTTGCTTTGTAGCATGGACTGTGAAAACAGATTTGGTAACACTTTAGTTTAAGGACCAATTTGCACTATTACCTAGCATGCATATTATTAACATTTTGGCTGTTTATTAATACTTATAAAGCACATATTAATGCCTTACTCTGCATAAGCATATTCTAGATCCATTAATCCACCCCATACCTAAACTTAACAACTACCTTACTAACTATTAATAGGCAGCAAATTAAGAGTTTACTGAGGCAAAGGTCATAATTAATAGTGAAAAATGGACCTAAAGTATAAATAAAGTATGTCGACAGATTTATTTGAAAACGATGATGCATGTTTAGCTAAGTGATGCATATTGTACTGATAGATATTTATGCTTATATGTGCCTGTTATGTGTTATACACTTACACAGTGTATTTTGTACAATCCTCATATAATTACATTTCTGCACAGATGGCATAAAAATGTACTTGCATTTGCTGCCCTGCAGCAAAACATGAAGGCAAATGCATGTTAGACCAAATATGCAATGGTGCTTGAGTGTGACCTGGACGCACCAGTAAGTAGCGTGATATTTTGCTAATAAAATGAGCATGAGAACTTTATTACATCTGATCTCTCCGTATCATCTCAGTAAGCTTGTATTATGTTTTTTGCAAGCAATGCAAGATGATTTTAGCAAAATCTGACATTTGAGAACGCTTGAAAATGCTAATTCAATTAAATGAAAACGCCATTTTCAAATGTATCTGGATGAATGCAGACGTAGCCTGAGACGAGAGGAAATCTGCTCACACTTGGGCCACCCACACTTACAAGGCTGTGTCATTTAGTGGAGTTCAAAGGTCTCAGAGAACGCTGTGATCCACACTCAGTCATTCGTTTCAAGAGTTCAGGGATAGAAATAAACGTGTAAAAAGAAGTGTGGCAGCATATGTGACCGCCATCACTCAGCGAGAACACTGACACCCTAAACGCTCCTATCGAACTAGCACTGAGACTGTATTACGTCCCTATTAGTGGCACGGAGGGCACCGTTACCAGAGGTCAAAGAGAGGTAAAAGGTCATGAAGTCAATAGGTGCTAACTCACCACTGTCAACACACACAATCATATGACCGACTGCTCCTGCCCAAGACACACATCTTTGAAAGATGTAGTACATAGCAGATTTGTACTAAAACAATGTTTTTCTTTTTTTTTCCCCCTTCCATTTTGACAAATATTCAGAAAAGCTCAGTATAAATCATTAGCAATAACCATTTTCTGTTTCTCCATATAAAGGTTCTTTCAAACAGAGTTTGGGGGCAAAAGAAGAGTGAATTTTAAAATAATGTCGGAGGCATGTGTTTTTAATTAGTAGGTGTTCTCATGATGGTTTTTCTGTTCTTTTTATGATAAGGTATTTATGAAGTGACGGTAGATCTGAAGGTCGGCCCTTGAAGACTTTTATTGTTTAAATGTGGAGGGTTACGTTTCAATTTAAGCACTCACACGAGAAAAAGCATAAATATTGAGACTAAGTGGGCCAGCCATAAAACTACAGCACAGAGACAGCGCTGTGACAGAGAGCAGACACTCATTCCACTACTGAAGCAAAAACCACACTTAATTAAACACTAAACGAGCATCTGAAAGAGCAGCCGCATAAAACCCACCGATACCTGCGCAGAATGTGGTCTCCGAGCAAAAGGGAAATGTTACGTTTAATAATATTGTCAGAAAAGAGATGTTTGATCATAAACAAACCCTAGGATCACTACGTCCAAACGCCATGAATGTCCTCCGCTGCGGACTAACTCATCTGTTGTGTCTAATCACAGCTCAGTCCAGCTCTAATGAGGCCATGAAAGAGAGATGCTCATGTTTTAGATTTTACTAAGCATCAAGCAAAAAAGTCAGGACAGGACGGCCTGTGTGTCTGCCCACAGCCCAATAATTACCTCAAATTACTCTCCATTTCTCTTACAAAACTCAACAATAAAATAAACAATTATTGACCAGTAATGCATCATATAAGTAGTGAGGGTTAGAGAAAATAAATATGGTATTTTCTTTTTAAATGCAAAACATTAATGGTGACGACTTCTCACAATTCTGACCTCAAAATTGCATGATATACACTTGCAAATGTGAGTTAAGAACTCAGAATTGTGTGATATATTTGCAATTCCGAGAAATGAAGTCAGAATTGCAAGATATGAACTTGCAACTCAGAATTGCGAGATACAAACTAAAAGATCAGAACTGCGAGACAAACTCAGTTGTGAAAAGAGTCATAATTGCGAGATATGAACTCGCAACTGCAAAAAAAACTCAGGATTGCAACAATCTATACTGCTTATCTTGTACAACTCTGAGGAAAAAAGTCAGAATTGCGAGATATAAACTCTCAATTGAAAAAAAAAAATCAGAATTGTGAGATTTCAGTCTTTTTCCTCAGAACTGGACTTTATAACTTGCAATTATGAATTTATCTCTCAAAATTCTAAGAAAAGTCTAGATTGCAAAAAAAAGAACAAACTCATAATTGCAAAAAAAGAAAAGTCAGAATTGCGAGATATAAACTCTCAGTTGTGGAAAAAAAAAAAACCTTTTTGAGAATTGTGAGATTTCAGTCTTTTTCCTCAGAACTGGACTTTATAACTTGCAATTGCTAGTTTACCTCTCAAAATTCTAAGAAAATAAGTCTGAATTCCAAAATAAGTCACAATTGCAAAGTATAAATTTGCAAGTCAGAATTGTGAGAAATAAACCCATAATTGCAAAAAAAAGTCAAAATCCGAGACAAACTCAACTGCGGATAATCAGAATTGTGAGCTTATATCGCAAAATTCTAAGTGAAGAAATCAGAATTGTGAGATATAAACTATAAACAATTGAAAGAAAATAGTCTTTTCCCCTCAGAAGTGGACTTTAAAACTTACATTGAATTTATCTCTCAAAATTCTAAGAAGTCTGAATTGCAAAAAAAGTCAGAATTGCAAGACATATGCTCATAATTGTGAAAAAGGTCAGAATTGTGAGATATAAACTTGCAACTACTAAAAAAAATTGCAAATTCATATCACAAAATTCTGAGATAGTCGGAATTGTAAGATTTAAACTGTCAATTGCGAAAAAAAATCATAATTGCGAGATTTCAGTCTTTTTCCTCAGAATTGGACTTTATAACTTGCAATTATGAATTTATCTCTCAAAATTCTAAGAAAAGTCTAGATTGCAAAAAAAAGAACAAACTCATAATTGCAAAAAAAGAAAAGTCAGAATTGCGAGATATAAACTCTCAGTTGTGGAAAAAAAAAAAAAAACATTTTTGTGAGAATTGTGAGATTTCAGTCTTTTTTGTCAGAACTGGACTTTATAACTTGCAATTGCTAGTTTACCTCTCAAAATTCTAAGAAAAGAAGTCTGAATTCCAAAATAAAAGTCAGAACTGCAAAACAAACTTGCAAGTCAGAATTGTGAGATATAAATTCCTAATTGCAAAAAAAAAAAAAAGTCAAAAATGCAAGACATAAACTCAACTGCAAAAGAATTGTGAGATTTCAGTCTTTTTTTTTTTCAGAACCGAATTTTATAACCATCTTTCATAACAATTGTGATCTTATATTGTAAAATTCCAAGTAAAGAAGTCAGAACTGTGAGATATAAACTTTTTGTAGGAAAACAGTCTTTTTTCCACAGAATTGGACTTTGCAACTCTCATTTCTAAGAAAAAATGTCAGAATTGTGAGATATAAACTTGCAACCGTGAAAAGTGTTAGGTAAAATCGCAACTGTAAATCAGTATTGTAGGATTAAAGGTTGTATTTGTTTATTTGTTCATTCATTTGTTTATTTATTTGGTGGAAGTGGGCTTCCATACAGTGTGTCAAACACTAACGGACTAAGAAAGTATGAAATAACCATAGCAGCTCCCTGATAAAAGTTGTTGGTGACATTTTCTATCACAGTACTGATAGATATCATATTATAGTAAGAGTTATCCAATCTGAAACAATGTATATTGTATGAAGTTTATGCAGTTAAATTCAAAGGAAAATTAATTCACAAGAAAGAAGTCTACATATACAGTATACCAGTCCATACTGATTAATTAATATGTTAGCACTGCACACATTTTTACTGTTATTCTTCTCACAGACGAAAAATAAAAACCCTCGTCACTGGTTTATGTTCTGCTGCACAGTACTATAACAGCAGTCTGATTTTTTTGTCCTTTTTAATTTTTAAAATGGTCAGAAAGAGTTGACGTATGAGGTTTGGGCCATATTTTGGCGCAGGGCTTCTCTGTTACATGTTTTAGAAAAATGACTTGCAAGTATCAGGAAAGTGTTTCATTATTTTCCATGGGGTGTCACAGTTTCAGTCAAGAAGCACATAATTCAGCTAGAAGCGTTCCCTCTTTCTTCCTCGTGCTTGAATATGGAGCCTGTAACCGGATCCACATCCAGACTTTTGTCCGAGGTGCAGGCTCGCTGTGAACTTGATTATAGCACAATTTGCTAAAGTGCTTTTGAGGAGAGAGGGTGATGGCAGATCCGTGGCTGTAAGGTGGCTTTGAAGCAAGACATGAGCACTTCTACAGGTCAGTGGATCTGCTGAACTCCTCAACACCCTCCTCCAAATGAAGCCGGCTTACACACGCAGCGGAGAGACGCACAGGAACTCACAGCCTCATGAAGGGACTATATTAAATGTCTTTGATGCTCACTCTCTTCCCTTACTTTTGTCCTTTTTTTTAATGTACCAACTGCCAATGATGTATATTCTGGTATGTAACCCGAAGTATGTCTAGAAAAAGAATTGACCAAGCCTTATACTTACACTGTTAATTAATAAAAAATAGTTTAATATGTTTGTCAGTGCACACTCAGCAAGAAGGCAAACACTTGAGAATGGGTTTCAAAGTGCAAGTTTTTACATCTTGAAGTTTTCTGTAGTATTTTCATCTTTCAGGTTTCAAATCTTCTCACATTATTGGTGTCTCATAATTATTCATGAATCTGCATGTCCTTATCCTATCAGAAGATGCTTCTCCTAATAATTCATGACGGCACATGTTGCTTTCCTTTGACAGATGCTGTGGCAGAACTGTAAGATCATGTACAGTACAGAAGTTAAAGTTGCATTCCTGGATTGCAAGTGACTAAACTCTTCCATAAATGCAATTTCTCCATACAGTCAAAATGTTTTGGACAGTAAGATTTTTAATGTTTTTCAAATAAGTCTCTTCTGCTCGCCAAGCCTGCATTTATTTGATCCAAAGTACAGCAAAAGCAGTAAATATTGTGAAATATTTTTACTATTTACAATAACTGCTTTCTATTTGAGTATATTTTAAAATGTAATTTATTCCTGTGATCAAAGCTGAAATTTCTGCATCATTACTCCAGTCTTCAGTGTCACATGACCCTTCAGAAATCATTCTATTATGCTGTTCAAACATTTATTATTATTATTATTATTATTATTATTATTATTATTAATTAATTAAAACAGTAGAGTATATTTTTTCAGGATTCTTTGATGAATAGAAAGATCCAAAAAACAGCATGTACCTCAAATAAAAAACAAAAGTGATGATAAAGTCATTTATAATGTTACAAAAGATTTCTATTTCAGATAAATGCTGTTCTTCTGAACTTTATATTCATCAAAGAAAAATTCTACTGTTTTCAACATAAATAAATAAATAAATAAATACATTTTTGAGCAGCAAATCAGTATATTACAATAATTCCTGAAGGATCCTGTGACTGGAGTAATGATGCTACAAATTTAGCTTTGAAATCATAGGAATACATTAATTTTCATAATATATTCAAATTGAAAACCGTTAATTTAAATAGTAAAAATATTTCAAAAATTTACTGCTTTTGCTGTATTTTGAATCAAATAAATGCAGACTTAGTGAGCAGAAGAGACTTCTTCAAAAAAACATTAAAAACCTTTTGACTGGTATTGTACATTGAGCGTAACCTTTGATGCATTTCCTTTTTCTTTTTTTTTAACAGCATAACAAAATTGAAAGGATCAGAAATTGATGTTGTGTTGTCTATCTCTTCCCACTCCACTCCTACTTTCAAAGTTTCAAAATGACCTTTTAACAACAATTCATCCTAAATGAAGTCCACTGCAGATCCCTGGAGTGATGCATATTCAGTGATGTATTTTGTCAATCATTAAAAAACAAAAAAACAACAAAAAATGCCTTATGAGATTAAATGCAATACAATAAACATAAACGGATCCCCAAACGACACAGAGAATGAAACAAATATAAATCAAACTGTAAAGTACATTCACCACGTTTCAGCTGCTCTGCCGTCCACCTACCCCACCTTATTTTTAACGTAAGATCAGGCAAGGCCTTTTGTAACTTGAGTGTGCAAGGCTTCTGATGGCATTCGCTTCCACTAGTTATGCTGCTCGACATTGTAAACTGCCAATTCCTGTCATATTATTTTAATGCAGTGTCGTAATTATTAACACACTGGTTTGTAGCACAAATAGTTTTACTAATTATTGCAGCATGTTATTTACCTGTAGAGGCTAAAGAATCAGAAGTCTTGAGCATTCATAAAAAATACCTCATTTCCGTGTTGCAAAGACTAGAAATAACACACACATACACAGTAAGACTCTCAGTGAAGCTTATGTGACATTTTAAGTCATTTGCATTTTTTGGGGGCGTGACTATTATGCTTATCTGGCCTGAAAACAAATAGAAGGCCATCTAACTATAAATTTGAGAAGATACCAACCTGTAATGCCAATAATCATTGGCACACTTCACCAGGGTTTATTCTACAAACACAATTTTTCTAGGCTAGCAAAGAATCATCATAAAGGACGAGGATGCATGCATATCCTTCATGTTTTCAATCTGATTTCACAGCACAACTGAGATTCCCACCAATCTGAGACTCATTTGTCAATGGATATGCATGACAGGAGTGCAAAATTGCAGCAAAAGGTGAAATGTTCTCAACCGAGTGTTGAAAACTAAAAAGCATTACATTCATTTTTCCTCCCTTTTCTTAAAACGTCCACTGAAAACATTCTGTGATGCAACGTAAAACATATAAGTGCATTTCATCACAGTAGGCAAAACAGTTTTCAGACTGCTGAAAAAAAAGAATATGACTTAGCAATAATCAGGACTGGTCACTGATTGTCTAGTACTAGATACCTTGTATAAGCATACATTAAAAAAGCCATGTCTACATTTCTGTACAGAAAGACTGGCAGGTTAGCAATTCCCACATTTCCAGTGAAGGTACATTTCAACCCTCGGGTAGACGGCGTCTCCTCTCGGAGCAATCGGCCCCTGCAGATCGGCTAAATGCCGGCTCATGCCATCAATGGCGAGACTGCGTTTGGGCCTGCCAATTAGAAATAATTAGGCAGTTATTGCGGTGGCGAGTCTTTTTAAGTGCACATATAACGACGCAATGATGCTGATTAGCGGGCTCAGAGCGAGCACGGCTCAAACGGCCAGCGAATAATTATGCCAGTGATCACAAAGCCATTGCGTGCCTCTGTACTTCACCTTAATGCATTTCAAAACGCCACTTAATTACGGCCCGTAATTAATCCGCCATTAATTGCAGGAAGAGCCCGGTTTACCTCGCTTCGTCTCTAATTATCATCTTATAAATAGTTATGGTTCTAATTAATGTGTTCATTAGGCAGGATATTTTCTTTCAAAGTCGCGCTCGGAGCCAAAGATTCGGCATGTGCTCTCAGAAGCCTGGTCAGCCAGAAGGTGAGGCCATTCTACTAGCACTGGCTTTTATTTTACTACATTCAACCTCCTAATTGGCATTTAAAACGCAATTTGGAAGAACTTCAAGAAGGGCTTAAATGGGGGATGGATAGCAGGAAAGAGAGACCAATTCATTTTATATTACTTTCCAATAGTGCAGGCTTGAAAAGGAGGCAGCCGCCACACGTAACTTTGAATAGGATGAAATAAACGCAGCTCACGGTGAATTAGCAGCCAGCCATGTCTTTAATTCCCACAACACAATGCTCTCAATGGACGCTCGCGTGATGAACGGACACAATCATTTCTTCAAAGGTTATACTAACAATTGTTGCGGGCATTCGTGAAGTTTCACACATAAGGACGTGAGTTCTGACTATGGGGAAACCGAATATTGTGAAAACACTGATAGCTTTAATAATTAAGCATCTAATGATTCGCCCTAATGGCCTGAGACTATACTCAATTGTCACTTGACCATTTAGTGCTTAATCCTGGTTCTGTCCACACACAATTAAACTTGACAACAGATAAATGACTAACCACACAAACAGCCAATTAAAATCGCTGCACTGAGAAGCCTTGTTGCCATCCACCATTAAGTCCATCAAGCTGTACTGAACTGTCAGACACTCTTTACTTTAACTATGATAAAAATGTGTTATTGTATTCATAGTGGATAGGTTATGCAGTTTTGACTGTTCACAAAATCAGCCAGTAGTCTCAAAAAATGCAAGCATTGGATCAGACTACTTTCTTTGACATTGATCTTTGTTCATTTTACCCCAGTTTGCATCTGCAAAGTGACCTTTACACATTATTTTGAGCATTACCATCAATGTTTCTGATATGTGGACGGTCCAGCTTCTTGATTTCCCATTGTATTTCACTATTTTCTTGTCTTCTTCCATTGTATTTAGTGTTTGAACATAACCTGATACTGATTCTGATTTATGCATGATGATGAACTATGATAAACTGCATCTGTAACCGCTGTTGTTAAGTCAATTCAGTGTTTACGAGAGTGTCAAATGCATTTTACAAAAATTCAGGAAGGCGTGACAACAGCATTAAAAATACGAGAGTGAAATCTCATAAATGGCAATTTTGTGTGTGCAGAAAACGCATCCCTTTTTGTAGGAATCACACCAATGTTTCGTAGGGATGTAACAATATCCTAATCTCATGATACTATAATGTTGCGATATGGAGTCCATGATACAATATTTATTGCAGTATTTCAAAAAAGACAAATGAAGCCTTGAAAAAAAAAGAAAAGTTTGTAGATTTTAAAGTTAAATTCTTCCATCTAATGCGCATTGAGAGTTCAAAATTAAGAGCTGTTCCTAAGAAAACTTAAAGGGGTCTTATTATGCTCTTTTACAAAGTCTTGATTTTGTTTTGGGGGTGTACTAGAACATGCTTTCATGCTTGGTGGTTCGAAAAACGCATTATTTTTCACATAATTTACATTACTACAATGCATTTCACCCAGCCTGGCACAAATGGCTCGATTAGTTCCGGGTTTAATGAAGGCCTGCCTTCTGAAAAACGAAATGTGTTGTGATTGGTTAGCTGACCCACTGTGTTGCGATTGGCGAACAGCTTAGACGGTGTTTCAGCACTGCCACAGCCCTTGACAAAGAAGCAAGTTCTGTGTACAACTCTTAGCGCAAGCTAGATTAAAGTGATTCTTACGTTTTAAATATGGATATTTTTCTTACAAAAACATATCAATCCACTACAGGAGGCCTTTATTAACCCGTGGAGCTGTGTGAGGCACTTTTTATTATGGACGAATACACATTATTGGACTTGTTTTGGGCTGATGAAGAGAAACACCTGTCTATGCCGTTCTAAAGTTTAAGAGTGCCAGGATAAATTTTAATATAACTCAGATTGCATTCGTCTGAAAGAGGGAACACCTAGGATGCATGAAGGGTGAGTAAATAATATGCTATGGGTCCTATCATCAGCCTGCCAGATCACCAATACATGATATTATCATGCTAATGTATTTAATTATTTACATACTTAGTTTTATTGCCCGAAACCAGCTCCAGCATGAGGCTAAAAGCAGCCTAACATTATCAAAGAACATCATCACTGATTCGCCTAGCCTATTCTAGTGCAAGTTTATGAATTTTAAAAACAGTCACGTTATAAGTGAAGCTATCTACACTGTATGATGAATAAATCTCTTACCACACACTGCACACGTCTGCGGCGCGTTACAGCTCTGAAGCGGCCACTCTAGTCAATGCTGTGCTGCGGCTCATTGAAGTGGTTCTCCGTGCTGCATCGCTAAAGTTAGACTAATCCTCCACCTCATCCCTACACATCCCCCAAGAATTCGATTTTCCGTAGGCAGGATTTAATTTGACAATACTGCAATGGACCGCATACAACAAACGTTGTAGTCCAAAGGAGTCGTTCGTTGTAGCTCTTGAAAAGGGATTTTTTTTTTAAATGAAATAGCTCCCTTTGCAGTGGACTTTGGGATTTGTAACTTTGTAGATCTTTTTTATGCCCAAAGATACACACCACACACTGACTAAAATTCAAAAAGTGAAAAAGCATAATAGCACCCCTTTAAGTCAGAAAAATTGTGGTCTCTATTATATTCAAGTCTAAATTATATTCACACGGGTGTTTTAGAAGCCAAACTAATTAAAATATAATAATAATAACAACAATTTTAAATTATTGTTATTCCCATGACAGTAATAGCCATATATTACAACATACAACAATTGCACTGTAAAATAAACGGAAATGAATATTTCAAAGGTATATTATTTTTGCTTTACACTACAGCAGAGAAATCACAATACTTCTTTCCTAATTTCTACACCTGAAAGAGATATTTTGAATTTGCAGTAACGTTACACATTTAAACCAGTAGCTGTCAGCAATTCATACTGCACTTTCAAACTTTTATTCTGACGGAAGCAGCTGTAGAGCTTTTATTTTGAAAGAAAACTCCAGGTTTAGTGAAGACAGGCTTACAAAAATGCATCTTACTACAAATCTAGCGAAACGCTGTAATCATCTGCCATTAAAACAAAGCCAAACTGGTGGCTGATGCATTCCCAAATGCGTGCTAAACTCACAACACATGCAATAAACGAGTTCACCGCATTATGTCACCACAATAATATTGAGTTTTGCTATCGCGATATCGCGATATTGATAATATTGTTACATGCCTAATGTTTTGACATCTCGCACTGTGAACAATCAAGTTCTGCCCTTCTGTTGTTGAGCCACAAGAACAGAATGTTCAATTTTAAATAGAATTTGAATACAATTTTACACAGAATGAATTCCTTTGTGGACATTCACGACAGGTGCAGCCATTAGCCTGACTATAAAGCTTTCATTCTTCAGCAAGTGTTCTCAAATCAAAATAAGGTAACTTTTAAAACCCAGACAAATACAAATAGTGAATATTACACAAACCCACAATATACAATAATAAAATGCATTAAGCAATAATGACCTTTTGTGTTCAAATACAACCACAGAAGAAAAAATATTTGCAAATGACTTTAGTTAAATGTCAGCTGCTGAAATGAGAGTGTTGAACCTGCTTATTTCCAGAATTTGACTAAACTAAGTATCACAAATAATTTAAAAATGCATGTACAAGTATGGATGAAAACATAAACTAAGACATTTTTTACGTTTTTTTTTTTTTTTTAATGTTATGGGTGAACTGTTGTTGAAGTATAGATATGGACTGTAATTCACTCTGCAAGCAATACTGAGCTTAGACTGTGGCGGAAACCACTCTCATGTGTGCATTTCTTTTTTTTTTAATTCTCTGTTGCTTTGGATGAAAATCAATCGATGGGCATTCCCTTTCATGAATAATGTGGGAATGAAATGACATATTTCTGTTTTCTCCAGCTCTTTGCATCAATCATAAATCAGACTGCATGCTTCAATTCTATTTCTTTTTTTTTTTTTTTTTGAGAAATGAGTAAAAAATAAAAACATTAACCATACCATTGCTTTTAATATGGGGCAACATACACATCTTAATTGTTTTTAAACGTTAAATTACCACACATTTCAATGAGGAAAGTACAGCAGACTGAGATCCCGAAGCAGATGAAAAAGAAGATGGTTCGGTCATTTTTATTTTGCCTTTAATGCATCATTTATTCAAGTTCAATTAATATAGAACCACTGTGAACCGGTTAAAAGAAACTGCCAAAAATGTGCATCCCCAGTACGAACACCGAGTTTGTGCATGTGCATGCTAAAAATAAACAGGTGAATGGTGTGTCCATGTGTAAGGCAGCGTTTACAGACAGCTCTCTGGTTGTGTCTGCCCAGGGGAGACGGCTGCTGCTGGATGTGCTGAAGGAATCGCTGGATGGAGGGGCGGGGTGATGGGGCAGCGAGAGAGAGCTGCGCTCGCGGCTAGCCAGGGATAAAAGACCCCTGCCATGTCACTCACTTACGCCCCTCTTTGGTAAATAAAAGTTTCTGACAACAAAGGCCAGCAGCGTTTGACTAGCCTTTAGAGGAGATAATAAAAAAAAGCACACACTCGGGACAGAGGGAGAGAAAAAAGCCAGCGAGGAGGAGGAGAGGAGAGCTGTCTCTTAGATTGAGGAGACTGAAGCATGTTGATGTGATGAAACGCAGAACACACACCTGAACCATGCCAGAACACACATGCTAAAAGAAGCCTAGGCTTAGGTTTGCATCGAGTCAGCTAATGTGCATGAAAATATTGTTAGGACGCTCTCTGGAGCTACGCCAGCATGTTTAGGAGGGGTTATGGCGAGACGTTCACCCCCACTGTGAGCCCCAGGAGCAAAGCACACGAGAGATCCCAGAGAGAAAAACAAAAAAACGAAACCTAGCTGATTTCCTGCTCCTCCTGAAGAAAACACATGCAATAGCAATGTTAGCCATTCAAAGAAACAACACAGCAACAATAGGAAAGTAAATCAAGCAAAGATCGGTGACATCACATTTAGGTTTCAGGCTTGCGTGAACAAACTATGTTTCCCATTATTCTTTGTAACAGAATAAAACAAGTGGTAAAATGTATAGATAAAGCTTCAATTCCCTATCTAACATGCTACCTTCATTGGTCATGCTAGTGCAAAACACCTGTCTTTAACAAAAAGTGGACAAAAGAGATAGAAACCTGTGTTTACAGACGCACTGTTTTTCTCATTGCAATTATGACTTCTGAAAATGCATTTAAACGCATTCATTCTTTTTCATACAAGTTTCTTTTGAGGTCTGTAACTTAATATGCATGTGCTGAAATATTAAGCATAAAACTAAAAAATATGCTCTGGTCAGCTTTACTAACTAAACATTTTTTACCCAGTGACAAAAAATAAAAAAAAACACTTAATCTGTTAGTTATCTGATTATTGAAATGAAGTCTATGGCAGCCCGTAGAATCACTGGGTAAAAAGTTTGAACATTAGCACAGAGATAAGAGAGGGTTTGAGTTTTAATCTCATTCATTTTGGGGTCAGTCGTTCAATCCCTCTAGAGTCAACAGTCAAACTTGCATTGATGTTTAGGGTAATAATATTTGAACCATAAGGCCTTGCAACAAAATTCACATTAGTCTAATTCCTGAGCTCAAGCAGAGATTTCCACCTTTAAATGTAGTTTTTCACTACTCCTACAAATTTTGTTCAATTTTGCTCAGATGACTGTGATGTTTTCAGTTATCAGAAACTGATATTACGAAATATCTTTATGAATTTGACAACAAGCAGACCAAAACAGACAAACCTCGGTATATGTCATCACAAACATGACCTGATGCTGCATGCACAGATTCAGCACAGCACCACCTACTGGTTTCTGAAAATTTCTGAAAACTGGTTATTTTTAATTAAAAAAAAAAAAAAAAAATTATATTACAGGGTGCAATTTGTGAATAAAGCAGAGGGGGGAATGCTTTTGAAAACTTTTTTCTCTTTCCATAGGTGGAGATTACCCCAACTCCAGTAAGGCTATAGCCTAAGTAACCTAATGAATGTTAATGTAATCTGTTAACAACGCACATTATATACCCGTCTTTTTAGGCAAGTACCAGATAATGAGTGTCATGAAATGTTTTTAATATGACGGGAAACTGTCTAACATGATCACAATTTAATAAAAACATTGTAAGTTAGGCCTATTAATTGTAATGATTTCATTTCAAACAACGAATAAATTATATAGAGAAAGCGAGCAAAGAAAACAGTATCAACTGAGCTTTTTGAAACTCTGAACTAGTAAACCACTGCATTGCAAAATGATTCACTGTTTCGAAGTGCTCCAATCAGATCGCAAATCATTTGATTCAGAATGTGACGTCAAAGTGCGTATCGCAAATAATTTGATTTAAAGCGGAGTGGCTTCACTGGATGTTTTTATATACACTACCGTTCAAAAGTTTGGGGTCAGTACATTTTTACTGTTTCTTTTTTTTTTTTTTAAGAAATTAATACTTTTATTCACCAAGGGTGTATTAAGTTGATAATTAAAAGTTTATTAAAAGTTCACAATAAATAATTTACATTGTTATAAAATATTTATATTTTAAATAAACACTGTACTTTTTAAACTTGTTATTCATGAAAGAATCCTGAAAAAAATCACAGGTTCCAAAAAATATTTAGCAGCACAACTGTTGATATTATCCAACACTGATCATTCTAATAATAAATCCGCATATTAGAATGATTTCTGAAGGATCATGTGACACTTAAGACTGGAGTAACAGCTGATAAAAATTCAGCTTTTCATCACAGGAATAAATTCTATTTTAAAGTATGTTAAAATAAAAAACATTATTTTATATTGTAAAAACATTTTGCAATATTACAGTTTTTTTCTATATTTTTAATCAAATAAATGCAGCCTTGATGAGCATAAGAGACTTCTTTAAAGACTATTACAAGTCTTACTGACCCCAAACTTTTGAACGGTAGTGTAAATAATTTAGCAGAGGCATAGACTAGAGCGGGGGAAATCCCCCCTCCCCCCATCCCACCCAGCAAATCGCACCCTGTATATATATAATTATAATGTACTAAAATGATCAACACATTTAATGCACCACACTTCCCCCCAGACTTGTCATCTTACATTGCACACAATAGCTTAGTAACAAACAAAAACACACCTTGAAAAAGTTCACTTTCACTGTGTGATGTAGCTTAGAGTGCAGTTGGAATTAAACGGGTGAGTCAATGATTCAATGACTGATCAATAAAGAGGGTCACTTGCTTAGCTCCTGAATGAATCAGTCATTTGAAAACAATTAATTATTCAGTGACTTCTGTCACCTACTGGTGGTTTTAGTTTTAAGGTTTATACGATTTCTCAATATTGAATTAAAAAGAAAATTATTGCATGGCATTATTTACGCAAATGCAATTACAGTTAAAAATGCAGTCATGCCACATCATGTAGTTAACTGGATTAAAAAATTGACAGCCCTAGGGTTTTTTGGTTATAACTTCTTGATGTTTAGATCAAAAACAAAAAAAAAAAAATCAAGAAACTGCTCTCTTTAGACTCAGTGTGACATACAATGTCAAACAATATCCAATTTTTTGCCATGTCATCCAATTTCACAAACTCTGGTATGTGTCATTCCCTCCATGCCTTGAAGGAGCCTAAGAAGTTTGAGGTCTACGTCACTTAGGGGTCAAAAAAAACGTAAAAAATTTCACATTCAAGTTTCCAGATGAAGTAGAATATTAAAACACCAAATTCTAAAATGAAAACTTGTAGAATTATATTACAGCAATAGATCACCAGTTACTAGCAAAAAACAACTGGTCAACAGCTTTGTAATGGATGAATCCAGTTACACCTGGGGCCAATTGTTCAAAAGTAATCTGATCAGATTTTGGTCATCGGATTGGATCAAATCTTGAAAACGGCTTGTTCAAAAGAAAAAAAGACTCTGAATACGGCTTACAAAGTCCAGTCTTGGTTCTGATCTGGATTAAATCCTCAGTTTGTGTTGTTCAAAACATTTTAGTAAGACTGGGATACTTTTGATCAAAAAAAACTGTATTCCAGCATTCATTAGGGTTGCAAAAATGTTGATTTAATCTCCAAAACACATGATCTTCTTCCAATGTAGTCAGTAGTAAACAATGCAACTTACAGTAAAGTGCACATTAGATGTGTTTTAAAACAGCTAAAACTTTTTTAACATGTAATATCCACAAAAATATTATATTTCATTTTTTTGTTGTTTTTTTTTTAATCACTGATTGTAAACTACATTGGCACAATTAACAGAGATGGACCAGTCAGAAGTAGCTATTTGTGTAAATGCAATGCAAAACTATAATGTAAAACATTGGCGATTTTTTCCCATTTCATCTCATCTTTTTTTTTGTTTTTTGTCCATCACCATTAGGGGCTCCGTAGAGCACTAGTAATCCAGATTTGGAAATCTGAAAAAGTGTGTATCTGGATCAGGGTGATCAAATCCAATTTTGCTTTGAACCAGCACAAACGTAAGATGGGTTACCTGATCCTGGATAGCAAACATGGGATTTCCAAATCCAGATCATTCTGATCCAGATTAAACTTTTTGAACAATTGGCCCCTGGGGTTTTCCATCCATCCATCAATTTATACATACCTCAGTGAAGATAAATAAATTGTATTTTTAAGACGTATTTGTAACACGTTTTAATGTCTTTACTTTTAGTTAGCACAAATCATAATAAAAATTCTTAATCGAAAGGAAACAGATTGCTGTTCAACAGTTGCATTAATCATCCAAACAGTCAATTAACCATTCTAAGAAACATTAGATTAGTTAAAAAAAAAGCATCATGAAAAGCCATTCAGCACAAAATAGAAATATGGTCAGAAGAAAAATCATGTGAAAAAAATCACATCATGTGATGTCCCAAATACCTAATGCACACCTTTCATGTGTTAAAACAATCAAATATGAATTATGACAATAATTCAACCATTTTACTTTAAACATACCGTTGATGAGAATATGATAAGATGTTTGTATGTTGTGCTGTAATAAAGGCATCGCATTCATTTAAAACTGTTTTAACAGCCAATCAGAATCGAGTATTTAGACAGATCATGGTATAAACTGATATACACTGAAACATGATTTATCTTTTTTTTTTCAGCTTTAAAAATATTTGGTTACAGGTCTTTTGTAGTTTGACAGGTTACATTTTTAACTGACTAAAACAATGATATGACATAACAAAAGTGTGACAAAATTTTAAAAACATTTTCTGGATAAAAGACAAAAAACTATGATTAAAATAAACATATTTGAAAAATGCATCCTTTTTAAAGCCACCATTTATTTTACTAATATCTAAGAACGTTCACAAAAACCTAATTTGAGCATTTACAAGCAGTAAACACTAAAAATATAAGCACATCATCTAAGTAAAAATTTTCTGCAAAGATTATTCATGTATGGCAGATTTACTGAAAACCACCTGCGGCTGCTAAAAACATCAGCTTCTGCACTCAAATGTCTCTTTTAATGTTTAGCCTAGACTATGTTTATTTACTGCCTAATTTCATTTGCTCCGGGGAATTTTTATGAATAAAGCACAATTTACAATGAGTCTAATTTACATAAAATGAGGCGTGTTTGTGCATAAAGGAATTAATGACATCATTTAAATACTGAAGATACTGTGCAATTCATACTATGTATACACTAAACTGGACTGCAGGTGGTTTGTGAATAAGACACAAGTATTTACGCTGACACACCTCATGCAAAAATAGCACAAGTTCTTCATATGTATCAATTACAGTTACCAATTCATTATATAATGCAGGAGAAATCCATTCAACAATAGTTCGTTCCCAGCGTAAGCCGCAGAGCTTGATCAAAGTGAATAAATATGAATGTCTAATGGTTTATCAGCTACTCGTGTCTGTTTTCCATGTCAAGGGCAAAAGACTGCGAGTCTCTATGGGTACCCGTTCTGTTCATCTTATATCTTGAAAACAGCAGAGCGAAGTGGTGAACAAAACACCAGAATCCACACCATTCTAACTTTATGTATTTCTCTTGCTTTACTTGTTTATTTATTTATTTATTTATGGGGGCCAAGAAGTGTAATATGCCCAACTGAACTGCCCTAATCTTCTTTCCCGCAATATTTCCATGCCGCAGTTATTGTTCTCATTCTCTGAATAATATCCTCCACTCCTTGGATCTTTTTTTTTTTTCTGTGGGCCCTATTCTTTTCTTCTCTTTCCCGTTCTCATATTCTCTATCTGGTACGGCACTTGCTCATATCCTGTCAGTGTATCAATCAAAGAGAGCTGTCCACTCAATTCACACCTGATTTATCAGTCTGCCTCATCCCAAACGCCATTATTAGACCCAAACCTTTTTAACGCGACAGTGACGGATCGCAGGCCCGACCCAGGTAACCCGTTTCGCTCTCTAGCCCATCGCGCGCTATAGGCTCGTTCAGTCAGCTTTCACTGATGAGGCTCAACCCGAGATAAATAAAATCCAATAACACAACTCAAATAAAGAATACAGCGAAAACTAATAAGAACACGCTTACTAACGAGTTTAACCGGTTTAAGTCAGTCGTAATACAGCTAGTCGTTCTTTCATAACCTGCTATAGTGTTTTCATTAGGGTTGTAAAAACCCAATCTCCAAAACACATGATCTTCTTCCAATGTAGTCAGTAGTAAACAATGCAACTTACAGTAAAGTGCATATTAGATGTGTTTTAAAACAGCTAAACGTAAAGATGAAAATGTCGTCTCACATAGAAATTTGTTCACATGTAGTCACTATTAACTATGATGGATTAAGAGATCTAAAATGTGCTCATGCAGAATAAGGCATTAATATGTGCTTTATAATATACAGACTATGCTATTAATATGCATGCTTATAAGCAACTATTTAATAGTGAAAAATGGGTCCTTAAAGTAAAATCTTTACTTTGTATACATTATAGAGCTGTTAATTTAACATGCTAATCTATTTAATCAGTTATGATGCAGAGCAACAGCTCACCGTGTGATGTTGCCTGAATGCAGTTTTATGCCCCTAAAATTAAAAAACTTTTTTCTCATATTTATATCATATGATTTAGTGCTTTTTTTGTCCCAAATAGCTCGAGCGCAAATGTGATACAACAGTTCAGTAAATTTAACTTAACCCTTTAACTGTCATGCCCACTGTCATCTTGAACACAGACATAAAAATGCACTATCCATTAAGTTACATTTTTATAATTCATGAACGAAAACATTTTGTAATATGATTTTGATGTACAATTTCCATGGTAATGCAATGTCTGATTTTAAAATGGTTTTCAAAGGATGAATTTTGAGATTTTAAGTTCAGTTGATATATAATTTCTTAAGATTGCGTGATATGGAAAAAGGCAACGAAGAAAGTCTTTTTGTGACAAAGGTCAGAGCTCCTGTTATGATGTAGGTTTTTGAGGTGCACTCTTGTCATAAATTAATATATTACTTTTCCTACATGATTTGTAACACAAAAGAGTGGTAAAACATCTATTTAGGAGTCTTAGACCTAGGGCCCTATGAAATCCAGTTAATTTTTTCCAAATTCCGTTTTTCCATTTTAATTTTTCTGGATTTTTTCCTGTTTAAATTTTTCTCAATGCCTTTTTAATGGTTAAATTAATGGGTTAATGGTTGAATTAAAATGTATTAATCAAAGAGCACGTCTAATTAATTAAAAATCATAAAACATACAATTTCACATAAATTTTTTGGCTTAACAAAAATGACATGTTTAGGGCCCTGTTTTATTGTTTAATTATTTATTTATTTTATTTAGGGACATGTTTTATTGTTATCAAATTCTGTGTTTTAGCTAGAGTTGGGGTACTCGGACTCGTACTCGGACTCAAGTCTGGTCTCGAGTACAATTTTTAGGCGACTCGGACTTGTCATGGACTCGGATGCATTTTTACTTGGACTTGACTCGGACTCGAGCCTTTCAGATTCGGAAAATATCCCGAGTCCGTCCGAGTCCAGAGACAGTTGACGGAAATGTCACTGACTCGATGCGTTATCACGAAAGTCTTGTCCAGTAGCTACTTGAAACCCGACGGGTTTATGTGCGCACACACTCAAAGTGCGATCACAGAACGCGCCTCTCAGTCAGTGTGCGAATACAGAGTTCTCTTTCGTTTTAATAGGTTCTGTAATTGCTACACACATGCTCGTATTGGAGACTATTCATGTAAATGGTTTTGTCTTAAGTAAACCTGAACAGTTGGGAGATATATTGATGCGTCAAAATATTTGAAATGTGCGTCAGATCTTAAAGCAACAGCAGCGTAAACCTGCAGCAGCCGACCACGTCAAACAATAATCAAACAACAAAAGAAAAAGAGAAAATTACTCACTGTTCTTGACTGAATCACTTATTAACTGTAATAAGAATTATCCTTAATGTATAGAGTGAAGATTTTGCAGTGTTTTATTTTAACATTTATTACTTCATGAAATGTCTGTAGTCTATTTCTGTAATAGCCTTTATATAGACCTACATAAAAAAACCTACAATTCTATTTTAAAAAAAGATTCTATTTTAAAAATATATTATTTCATTTGTATTTTTGATTAATATATGTATTAATACTTTTGCTTGTAAGTAATACTTGGAGTGTTTACTTGCCTTGAGCTCGAGAATGTTTTACTTACATTAGTTGATTAGTTTTTTCTATATTGAAATTCTTATTATTTAAACATGGTGGCAGTTTCTAGCTTGAAAGAAAAATAATTTTTCTAACATCTTTGCAGCAACAGTTTTTATGGGTCCAAAACCATCTTGGGTGTGCATGATTTTCTAATAATTAAATGGCCCATCATCAATTATTCCTTATATAATGTAATTTATTGTAATTAATGTAACTATAAATGCATTCAAAAATAAAACAGGTGTGAGTTTGCTGTGACTTATGGAAAGTATATGTAGGGCTTTATACACAGTGTTTGCCATTGTAAAGACTAGGTTTATCCCTCACAACCTCATTTTCATTCAAGAAAACAAAAGTCATATACAACCCAAAACACACACAGCCACAATCAGAAATAAAAGAGGTTCTGCAAGAGGCTACATGTTTTCTGCTCTTAAGGTCCCATTCACCAAGATACCTTCTCCTTTACCCCCACCCTTGAATTTATACATTTACTACATTGATGAATAAAGTCAAGTCTTGCCCTATAATTTTTCACATTCTAAAACCTGTTTCACTCTAAAATGTGTCACATTACATCATGGGCGTCGGAAGCAAAATAAATGTGGGTGGGTCCTCCCTCCAAAAAATTACTGGAGTATATGCTATTTTCTGTAGTATGGTGCCTTTTATTATGTATATTGGCTCTATCCAGTAACGTGACAACACTGCAAAAGACGGCTAACTCAAACAGCGTTTCCAGTGTTGTAAGCGGTAAAGCGAATAGCTAGTGTTTTTTGACGCAAACAACCCGAGTTCGTATCCGACTGTTCCCGAAATTGGTCTTTTGCTTTTTCACATCTCATTTTAGATCGGAAAGGCATTTGTTTTCAGTAAAAGTAAAAATAAAAATGAAGGAAATAATCTAAAAGTTTGAATAAAGTGTCGAGTAGGCTTAGGTGTATCTGAGCAGCAGATACGCTCAGATGCTGGGTTACAGGAGTGCAGCAGGCACGAATATTCCCTGAACACACCCAGTATAGACAGCGATGCGGTCAGGATCGTGGCGCCCGCTTCCTTTGAAATATGTTTGATGATTGCGCCTGACGCGCCCGCGGCCGCTCCGTCCACTCCTCCACCCCAGATGCTGCATGTTCATACGCACGAGCATAGAGCTTAATCTATTAGCGCATTCGTCATGTGGAATGGATTTGACTGATGGCGCTCTAAAAACTGCGCAGACATATTCGCCGAATTAGAGACAGTAAAAGTGGGTGGGTCCGATATCATTGGTCTTTAAAAGTGGGTGGGTCATGTCATTCAATGGTTCCGACGCCTATGCATTGCATAGATCAGCCATAACTTCTGTTGCATGACCTTAAGTTTGCTAAGCAGAGAATGGACACTTATGAGATGTTGTGAAAACAAAAATCAAAATTTTTGCACTTTGCATTTTTGCTTTTCTTACATTTCAACTGACATTGCATTTTTCTAGTTGTAAAGGTTAAAAACAGGGGTGCCCAAACTCGGTCCTCGTCCTTGGTTTAGCTGCAACTTGCCTCAACACACCTGCCAGGGGGTTTCTAGTATGCCTAGTATAAGCTTGATTAGCTGGTTCAGGTGTGTTTAATTGGGGCTGGAGCTAAAATCTGTAGTTTGGGCACCCCTGGATTAAAACAATGTTAAGATACTGACAAACAGTAGTGTTTCCTTGGACTCGGACGCACTCGACTCGGACTCCGCCCTTTGGGACTCGGACTTGAGTCTGACTCGGCCCATTTTGGACTCGGACTCGATTGGTAAAAGACTCGGACTCGACTCGGACTCGAACCCAACACTAGTTTTAGCATGTCGAATTATTTGAATGCATACTTAATTTATTCAAATTTATTCTTAAAATAGCCTTATGAAAGTGTTTTTTACCCTCAGAAATTCTGTGTTGTGTATTTCAAATGTTCTGGTTTTCAAATCAAGGCATAAAACTTTTTTTTTTTTCCTTTTAATGATTTAAAATTAAGCAAACTTTTTTTTTTGGCAAACAAAGGGGAATTTATTCAACTTAAAACATGTAAGACATGTTGTGTGATTATACCCTTAAAATAATGTTCGTTTCATTTTAGTAGTAGTAGTAATATATATCTGTCACAATGTCTTCAACTTGAAATCACTGTGAGCGTCACGCGTGCTTCAGTGTGTAGTAAACAAAAGCGCTCGTCTGCTCCATTCATTAAAACAGAGACACACAGAACATGCAGGATTCACATTTAAATGGTATTTTTGTGGCATAATATTTACAGATACTAGTCCATATTGCGGTTTGATTTAAGTGTAATGACCTATTTTTGATTCATTTATTCAAACTTTGACAAATTCTGTGACATTCCGCGATTCCTATTAAAGCCACAGCTGAACTGTTCTGTCCAAGGAACACACAATTTCTGAATGAATCTACATTTTGAACAAATCAAGTGAAACAATGATTCAATTGTCCATTCACTTCATTGCTGAATGAATCAGCCTGAGCAAATCAGATGAATCAAATCAAATGAATCAAATTAATTAATTAATGGCTCAATGACTTATTCATTAAGACATTTACTCCCAGCTACTGGCAGTTTTATTTTCTTATTAATAAGAAAATAAAAATAACATTTCTTAAACAAATTTCCTAGTATAATTTCATTTAAAAAAATAATGTCATATTTTACAAAATCTGAAAATAAAAATGTAAAAATCCATACTAATTAAAAAATAAAACATTAAAAAAAACATGTAAAAATAAATGTTTCTTTCTAAGCTACATTTTGTAATTAAATCAAGTAAAATTTTCATGCTTTTCTCACGTAACATAATTATGACTTTCTCTTCTGGGGGTGATTTCTTGGCCAACTCTGTGTGCAATTAAGATGCGATTAATTAATCTACACACTGTGTAATTAATTTGATTACAAATGTTAATCAATTGACAGCCCTAATATATTACCTATAACCAAGAAAAACAAAGCCTGTAATATCCGTCCAACGTGTAATCGATGAACACATGACAAATGCATGCATTTGTGTTTGATTTTCAAAACTAAACACACGTCAGCATGCACAGTGCCATCGTGTGCTGAATCTTTTAAATATTTCCCATATTCCTGTTCCATCTGTTTTCAAACAGAGAATGGAATTACAGAATACATCTGTGCCAAACATGAGCTCAGCAGTTAACAGTGACCAAGAAGAAACCTGAGAAACTAATAAATCTATTACATTCAAGCTCAACAGCTCGAGTTCACAAAACAGATTTCACATAAACTAAACAAAGCAAACTCTGACATCATACAGGCGCGCAGGCCAAAGTCTGCGAAAAGGCCTTCACCTAAACTTGGAAAAAAACATCTTTGCTATTCTTCCAAGTCACCTGAAGTCTCTGAACTCGCTAGTAAACTTCTAGTTATCAGTCCAGATGTTTAAAAAACAAATAAGCTGCTATTTTCAACAAATTACTTCATGTCAGATAATCTCATTCCCACAGGGTAAGAGCTAGCTTATAAAATACTGAATCTGCACCCAGTTGAACCCTTAATTCAATGTGGGCCTGATGCTGTAAGCCCTGTTTATCTGCGTCAGCCTAATTAAGATATGAATGAATAATTTCCTGACTTATTTAGACGTTTCCAGCAGCATCTCCTACAGTCAAACGCAAGTAAACAAAGGCTTTAGCCTGTATGCATTACGAAAGCCATCTTTACACTTCTAAAGCCTTCAACCAAACTCTCCTTCATTTACACACATTTGCAATGGTAATGAAATAGCCTATCTTTAAAAAACAAAAAGCCTACAGTTCTTTTTGCTGTGTGCATGAGAGTTTACTTTAAATAAAAAATTAAAGAAGCAGCCTACGGATAATTATATTTTAATTGCATTAATTCATCAACCTAAGTGGCCCTTTTTCTTCCGAGCTCCAAACAGGCACAAGGGCAGACAAATGTGGACTGACCCAAGGGTGCTTGTGCCAGTACTTAATTAATACAGACAAAAACAATAATAATCTACACTAATAACCTCTGTAATGAGTGTGAGTATCTATGTGCGCAGGACAAGCAGCTGTGAGAGTGAGTGGCTCTGCGAACAGAAGGTCTTTAATGGCAACCTGTCATACGCTAATTAGCCAAGCACATGTTAGCATTTGAGTCCAAATGAGGGGGAAGGAGGCGGAAAATCATCGCCGCCGCCGCCGCCGCTGCTGATGATGATGATGATGCAGCTGACGTGTAGCTTTTAGCAAATAAAATTTGGATTAGAAAGAAAAGAAATATGAAATTATGGAAAACATCTGTACCAGTACTATAAACAATTTTTTTGTAGTTGATTACCGGAGTATGGTTTTCTTTGTAATCATCCGTAAAATGTATTATTATTTGTCATGTGTGTCAATTTGAAAAAGTTGCACAGGTTCTCAGGGGACAAAAATTTCAATATCAAAAAATAGTCATATAATTATATATATATATATATATTTACATTTTTTTCTGCTTTCACTGACATATCTCTTTTTACCAACATCAATCCTGATTCAATCCTGATCACAACTACCAAAAATCCATTCATCTTCAGGATTTTAACCCGTTAAATGCCTGGTTACACAATACCACTGTTGTTTGATCTTGGATGAGTCGATAATTAGCAACAACATACATATAAATATATATACACACACACCGCATTCACACAAACACAAATATCTTAGTACACAAACCACAATCTGAAATCCATACCAATACACCCACATAATTATAATTACGTTACTTTTTTCCAGCAGAAGAAGAAAACAGGAAAAAAATATCTGTACCATAAGCCAAACCTCAGAAAATGTTGCTATCAGGTGGAAAATAGTAAGTTTTTAAAATTTTTAAATAGTAAAAATGCTAAAACTTTACTGACAGAATAAAAGCCTCTTAACAAAGAACATATGATTTTATGATGAAATGCCACTGGGATTCAATTTTTAAGCTGTAATGGAGTTTTAATTGGGATATTTTTTTTGTATCTAAAGCAAAACAGATTTTTGAACGAAATGAGGATGAAATATTAAAACTTCAAAAAAAAAAACAAAAAAAAAAAACATTATGCATGAACACAGTCAAAAAAGAAAATTAACACAAAAATGTCCCTAAAAACATGCAAGGGTTAAAATAGTTTCAAAGTAAACCCTATTCCAGACTTTTTTCAGTGTAGATATAGCTCAGTTTTTGGCTTGTTTTATTATCCATCAGCAAAACAAAATAAAATAAAACAAAATAAAATAAAAGTAAAGTAAAGTAAAGTAAAATAAAATAAGGTAAAATAAAAATAAAGTAAAATAAAAATAAAATAAAATAAAATAATTAAAAAACATGATTGTTTTTATGATAATAAATATGATTGCAGCATAATTCATAAGCACAAACGGTGCAGGACAAGTCAAGTTTAATATTTAGTTCCTGTTTTAGCAAACACAGAACTTCACATGATTAACATATATATTGTTCTGAAGTTGTGTGCTTAAAAGTTTTAAACAGCAAAATCATTTAATGTTTTCTTCTAAGAACCAAAACTACTTTTGAAAGGTAAATGAAGTATTTTTACATTCATTCCACCAATGCTAAGGACAAATAATTGACATATCTATTTATATGAAACAGTGTGCTAGTCCTTACCTTCTGTTTCGGCTTCGGGATCGAGACCTGTGGGACCTGCGGCTCCGCCCCCTATCTGCGCTTCGGCTCCGCCTCCTGTGACTGGACCCTCTGGAGGAGCTGCTGTTGGAGCGATTTCTGTGTCTGAAACATCAGTAACAGGAGTCTATTAAACACATACAAACACAAACAGCCACAAACAGTGTGTGTGGTTTACTTTACTTATCTGTCTGACCAACACACAACATTCTTACAGTATACTGTACTACATTTACAATCCTAATCCAAAAAAGTGTCATGACAGGTGTCAGTATGTCTAGCTAAGAAATTTTCAATACTTCTAAATGTGAAATGTTCAGATAGGTTTCATGGACGCTGCCCCATCCGTCATTGCTTGGACAAACACAAATTCCCAAGCCAGCAGTTTTTAGTTTTGTTTTTTTTAGTCCAACAAAAGGTTTATGTGCAGTTGAATCTGTTAGGGTTTCTGCAGGTTGTATGACTGTAAATTTAAGACTTTTAAAGACCTTTTTAAGAGAATGTTTAGGGACCAGATTAAGGGGCACAACATGTGAACATATTTTCTAAATGTAAATGTTTAGGAAATGAGTTTTATTAGCAACACTTTAAAGTTTAAAAATACAACTTCCAACAGATCTCCAATACATTTTTCACTCATTTTATCAATTAAAAAAAAGAAAATGCCTTAACTAGAATATGGAAAAAAGTGATGCTCTTCCTCTGTATTTTTGTTGTTTTCCAGCACAAATTACTAAAGATTTTTTTAATATTGCCAATCTGCCTGAGTGCTCCAAAAAAAATAATAATAATAATAAAATAAAAAAAAATACTTCATTCAAAGGGATAAGTTTTCATACCCCATTCACAGATGTTTGTTCTTGTTTCAAGCATAAACTTCATGCGAAATCTTCAATTTGCATTTCAAGTTTTTAAGGATATTTAGATATTAGTATTAGAAAACATGACAAAAATACAGACAATGACTTTCTGATCTGATTTAATATGATTTTAAGACCATAAATTGCTGAAGGGTAAAATAAGAATTTTTAAGACATGCAGAAACCATGAGATTAAAATGAGAAATATTTTACATTAAAGAAAATCCAAAAAAAAAAAACCATTTTTTTCCTCCTGTCCAACTTCAAAATATATCTTTTGAAGAATGTTGGTAACCAGCAACTGAATCTCACACAGGTTTGTTTGGAACAACTTCATGGCTCAGTATAAGATTTTTGGGTGAACTGTCCCTTTAAGCACCCTGATAAACCCTGAGCAGCATGCAGATGCAGACACACAGGCTGAAGTGCAGACTCGTCTGCATACAGAGCCTTGAGCTTCTACCCATCAGCCAGCATGACTCTCTGCACTATGTTTAGAAAGGCTGACATCATGAATATAGACCCGTCTGACTGCATTATTTTAACTAACCAGCTCTATTTCTCTCTCCGTTTTCTCTCCAATGAGCTGCTGTCAACTTCCCTATTCTCTACTCCAGCTGATAGATCAAGACTTCTTAGAGCCACTTTCAAAAGCTAAATCAAAAGCCTGAGCCCATTCCCCACGTCATGAATAAATAAAATGTTTATCTAAAACCATAATTAAATTTATTATGCATTTCTGCATCTGATGGCACCCGACTGCATAGCTCTAAAGCTTTAGCGGGAGTGGCTCAGGCAGCAGGCCGTCTCTCTCTCCATGACCGTGTCAGCAATAGAGGAGAAAGTTAATGTTTGTGCTGCTTTGGAGAGCATGAGAAACAAACAGCATCTGCAAACGCTTAAAGACTGTTCTGACAGCATACAGGTCAATGAAATGACACTCATTTTTGTCTGTTGCAACTATTCATTTTTTCAAAAACATATGTATGTGTGTGTGTGTTAGAATGCAAATCATATAATGCACTTGTGCATTTTTTATAATTAGCACAATTTTAATTTCTGAATTAAAATTCATGGCATTAATGGCAAGGAATTCTTGAATGAAAAACTTGGTAATGCTTTATAGTAAAAATACTTAATGATTCTAAAGTTTATAGGTAATTCATAGTTTATAAACTGTTGTCTCTACATTGTTAATAAGTTCATTTGCTTTTCACAAATAGTGATTTCTTCATTCATTGCCATGATAGCTAAAAAATTATTATGCTGTTTAATTAGCTCATTACAAAGAGTTTGATAATGTTTGTTAACCATACTACATACATTTGTATCAATTCACTTATCATTTAAAAAAAAAAAAAAAATTAATTCATTAATTTAAAATGTTAAAAATGCACTAGGCAGAAACATGCACAGTGACAATAATTACATAAAAATTGTATGTTTTCATGACTATGCAAACATCAGTAAATGTACATTACATAAAATATATACAAATACTAATGAGATCACATTTTCTAAACACATCAGTTAGAGTCAGTAAATAACTAAAAAACAAAAATAAAAACATCAAACTTCTGATAATTCAACAATAATCATTTGAAAATTACAGTGACAATGACTCAAGAATTTACTATTTGTACATAGCATATTAATTTATTAATGTAAAGACTACAATTTATAAACTATGAATTAACCACACACAATCAGTTTGCAACAAATCATTTATAATTACTTTATTATTGCATATTAAAGTCTTACTGAAAGTTTGGCCTAATCTTTAGTGCTGTGTAACAATTAATCGCGATTAATCACATACAAAATAAAAGTTTTCGTTTACATTATATATGTGTGTATACAATTATATTATATACATTTATATATTTTTGAAACTATTTACATGTAATTACATGCATAGATTTATATTTTTACATATATACATATATTTAATTTATAAACATAACATTTTATTAAACATATCCATGCATGTGTGTGTATTTATACATACATAATAAATATACACAGCACACACACATATTATGTGAACAAAAACTTTTATTTTGGATGTGATTAATCATGATTAATCGTTGCACAGCACTAATAATATTTTATCAATTCTTAGGAGTATATATAAACAAAAAAAGTTTATTAATACTATTGATTAAACTTTTGTTCACCAAATCAAACAACATGCAGACTCACAAAAAATGCATAAAACACAAAATTGTATAATAGAGAGGATAATTTGCCTTTTTATGATTAATTAAGTTTATTTCAGGTTGTGAAATGTCATGTGGCGACAAGCCATCGAAAACGTACCAATATGTATTAATGAATAATTCATGATGTTTAAAAAAAATATACATTATACTTTATAAAATGTTTTAAATTGTACAGCGGTGATTAAGAGGTGAGCACTCACACAGATGCAAGGTGTTAGAAAAATGCATTTTGCATAATGGCGTACACCACCATATGACACTTTCAGAGTCATCAAGTGTCCTTTTTCTTGAAAATTGTCTAAAGGTGTTTTAAAACCATATGAAATACACCTACATACTGTATGCGGTGCACTTACTGCATCTGTCTGTGCAACACAATATTCTCTGCTGAATCCATTGTTATATTTACAATCCTAATCACAAAAGTGAAAGTGTCAAGTCTTATATTATTTTTAGTTTAGCTCAACACTGCTCCACCTGCCACTGGTCAGACAAACAGATAACCCATGAAGCAGAGCAGTGTTTTACACTCTCCAGGCAAGCTTAATGAGGGCATAAAACACCTGCTGAATAACACAAACAAGGCCAAACTCAACAGATTCACAGATGGACGTGCGGATACGGTAAACAATGACTGATCAACAACAGTCTATTTAGCCGCTTGACCTCCACAGATATCCTTCTTTCCGTGAGAGCAACTAGTTCCCATCACATATAATGGCAACTGAGCAAGCGTCATGAATAATTGAAGTCAGGCAGACAGTGCTAAGTGACTGCATAAAGCAAAGTCTGGCTTCAACAAACTGCATGTGTCTGTTTGGAGCAGCATGTTCAGGGACTGAATGTAAGAGTGAAGACAGTCGAATGTTTGGCATCCAGCAGACAAGCTGTGGTCAAAATAACACCATCACTAAATTAAGTGACTTCTGTGATGTAATATCACCTTTTTGGAGGGCCCTAAATGGACTTGTTTTACCTTGTTTTTGCCTCACAGCTCACATGTGCAGGGTTTTTCACATGTACAGTTTTATAAAAGTCAGTTTGAGCCCAAAAAAATAAAAATAAAACTAAGGAATAAATTAAACGCAACACAAAAATATTTTATCTAAATGTAAATATCTTGTATTAGCAATGCTTGAAAGTTTAGAAATACAACTTCCAACAGATCTCCATTAATATTTCACTCATTTTCCCAAAAAAAAAGAAAATGAAAATTGAAAATTAACTTGATTAAACTGAGATACAATTACTTCAGAAGCAAAACACCACAAGATAAGTCGTCTTATTTTATGAAAAGCAGATCAAATTTTATGATTAAAACAAGAGCAAATTTCTGCCAATGAGGTCAGAAAAACCAACTTAATTTAAAGCAGAAAACCTATTTGTTTTTGTTTTACCCATACTTTGTCCAGTTTCTCCGATAACAAGACTTCATATGTTCAATTTGCATCTCAGTTAAATGTATCTTGATTTAAGAATGTTTGCACTGGAAAACGAGAAAAATACTGAGGAAGATTTACTTTTTTTGCAGTGCATGCACTTTTTAATGCCACTACTTCATAAATTTAAGACTTTATGCTCCGATTTAAGACCTTTTGAGGTTTTCATTTGTGAAAATGCAAATTAAGACTTCTTAAGACCTTTTTAAGACCTGCAGAAACCCTGCCTGAAGCAAAGACGTTTAACATACAGGTACTGCTAATGAGGGCTTGCAACTGTGTAAATTCACATGGTAACTCCTGGAGTTTGAGAGTGATCAGTAACATGCCATTTATAAGTGCACATTTTTCCTGGGCTCAGTGTGCCAGCCGAGCAACTGCCATTGACACAGGGATACGAACTGAAAAACTGTTTTAGATCTTGTATATGACAGGTGCTTGGCGGGGAGGGAGTGAGAAATAAGAGGGCTTGTGATGTCAGTCAAACAAGAAAATTGTTTCAGAGGAAGAGCAAGTTATTACATTTTGATGAAAGATTACAGAGACAAACTTTTTTTTTTTTTTATCATTCTTCATTGTCTACCTCCTGTCTGCGGCTCTGTTTCGGTCTCTGGAGCGGGAGCGCGTTCGTCTCCTGGAGTGTTTGCTGCGGCTGGTCACTCTGCTGGCAGAGGAGCTGGAGGAGGAAGAGCGTCCTCTCTGTCTCCTCTTCCTCCTACTTCGACTGTTGTCCTCACTGTCTGACGAGTGACGGCCCATGTTCGCTGGGTTAAATGGAAAGAGGTAAAGCAAAAAGACATTGACTGTAGGAGGCAAAAACGTGTCTTGGAGATCAGAAATGTTTTTCTTACTGTCACTGTGATTCTGTAGCTCAAGCCACACATTATATACATGACTAATAAGGATGCAAATGAAATTTTACTAAGCTATGAACACCCAAATCTGAATTCCATTCAACTACATATTTGATTTCTCTTATTTGATGTCTGCTACACAGTAACACAAGCGGAAAAGAAACCGGCAGAACATAAAACGCACGTCTATTGATTTGCATAAGGCTACAAATGTGTTAAAAAACGCTGATAGCACATCTTTTCAGATATACAGATATATACAATGATATATAACGCTACAGTTTATGTTGGCTGAGACAGTACTAAATACTAAACCCAAAACTCAAAACTAGCGTTGGAAACACAACCTGACAGCTAATATAAAAACACCTCAACTGTTTACAGATAAAAAGTGCCTTATTTCATGAAAGAAAAGAACATAGACGGAAAAGCGTGGAAGTGTAAATATGGAATTTGCGACTATAAAATCTATAAAGTCTATAAACATTTCAATGCCGAATGTTGTCATTCTTACTAGCTCGATTTCTTCCACATTTCCACGCACTTCCTCTAATACGCGTTATGCTACAAATAACTAGCACGTCTGCTAATATATCTTGGCGTTTTTATGTTAAACGACTATATAATTACATCTATATCCACACTCTTACCTAGATAACGATACACACTCCTATTGTGTCACAACAGCAACTCATAGAACAGCGCCATGAGCCGCTGAACAGACAGAAGCAACCGATTTGGAGCTCATCGATGCGTGCGCAGCAGGCATCACCAATCAAACATGATCGTCAATCGCGTTCACCTTGTTCTCATGATCGCTCAAGACAAGCATCAAATGAAATATTTTTTTTTCTATTCATGCATTTCTCAGCGATAAGGTCGTCATTTGATCACAAGATCTTTTTTGATTCTTAAAACTTGGATTGTGTGTTTGTTTTACGTGTTGATGTATCCAGGCTGAGTGAAATGGTTTTTACTGGAAAAAAAGCCAGTTTGAGATCATATTTCATATTTTTGGTCGGAATGTAGCCTATATGTACAAGGCAGTTCTGTCGCATTTGTTTAAGACAAAAAAGTAAGAACATTTCACTGGGCTGTCTATGAGATGAGGTACAGAGACAGACAAATAGGAAAACAAATTTAAACGTGAAGGTAATGGTAAACATGATTAGTTAGACTACTTAGGCTACACAAAATGTTTTTTTAAAAGTTAAACTTACGTCTTAATAATTCCGTAGTCTTTTTTGAGGAAGGAAAAAACACACACGAAATGTTCACATTAAAGTAAAGATTTAAAGATATGCCTAATCTTCAAAAAACTGAGATGGTTTTGCTCAGCCTATTAACCGCTTACAGATTAGGCTACTTGAATGTGCAGTTGCCTCAAAACTGCAGCTTTAATATGTGTGACGTCTTGAACATTTAAGAAAAAAATGAAATATTATTTTAGAAAGATTTATTATTATTATTATTATTATTATTATTATTGTCTTGAGATGTCTGCCTGAGATGGGTAAAATACTTAACTGTGAATAACTTTTTTGCAGCGTTTGTATAGCAAATGCTTGTGCTTAAATCATGTATTTACATAAATATACGAGAGAGAGATAAGATAAATATTTCATTATGAATTATTAACGGTGAGATGATGAGAACGTGCGTTTTGTTTGTTTTTTCTTATCAATAAAAGACGTCTAGTTTTGTCATTTACCGCCAATCTAATATTCTTGCTGTGTTGTATGGTTCTGTTCATTTTTATTTTATTTATTTATTTTATTCGCTCTTGATGCCCAAATGCGTTTATTTAGCATGACGGCTAATTAACCATTTTATGCAAATATGAAATAATTTCACTAAGTTTTTGTACTTAAATAGCAATAAAACAGCACAGAATCTCTCTTTAAAAAAATAGTGTAAGTCATCAGGCAGCAGTTGCTAATAATGGAAACAATTGTCTTCTGAGTGATGAAATATTAAACTTTTTTTTTAATATTTAATATCTATTTTATACTGTAAGACATTTTGATTGAAAACAACCGTAAAGACAGCAGATGTTATAGCACGTTTCGCCTATTTTATTAACGCTTTACTATAAGCTCCACAAAGCCATTTGTTACGGTTGTTATAATATACCCGGATACCAAGAATGTGCAATAGGTACACGTTGACTAAATTGTTCAAATTGGTAGTTTTTATTTAGATTTTCTAAATAATTTCAAATCGAGATGTTCGTTCTTCATATTACCATCAAATTCATAGCTATCACATATGGAAAACACCTTCTCAAAGACCATTACATTAAATATATACGGTATAAAACAGACTGTTTAAGAAGGTTAAATAATTAGCCCGCGATAAATCAAGCCTTACAGCTGTTTTCTGTAAAGATTCGGTTTTTATTTCTCATCCACAGACGAATTGTGGGTCAAAATGAAATACTTAATGATGTTGTTACTGCATGTGTCACTTCCATGATCACAAAGTGCATCTTTTTCTTTCCCCCTTCTCTTTGCTCTTCTCGTTATCTCTATCACGCTCTCTCGTTTTCCAGCTCAGATCAAAGAGTCGCGGAATAAGATGTCCACGGCGTGCCCTTTGCATCAGTTTTGGCCTCGTCCCAGCAGAGCTTTCCACTACCATAATCATCATCATCATCATCATCACGCTGCCTGGTGTTTCCAAACTCTAAGCAGTCCGCGCTTAATGACATTAATTTGCTGCTCTTGTCAATCTTGGCCAATAGCGAGCATGGAAGGGTGATGTGGATCTGAAGGACAGATAACGTTCCCCCCACCCCACCCCATCATCCCAGCCCGCCTCTATGGGAAGGGGGCTCGTGGTGAGGGAAGGTAACACGCGCGGATCAAGGGGCAGACGCTTCGCCAAGTATAAATAGTGTGACTTCAATAGTGAATCGGCAGCAAGTCCGTACACTCCGCAACAAGAGGAATTGTCAAAGATCTCATCTCATCATCTCGCATTTAGGCCGATAGAACGAGAACACTGTTGATGTCTTATGGTAGACTGCTGAGGATCTAAAGAGAAGACTGTGTGTGTGTTTTTTTCCTTCTTCTTTTTGGGTGCAGTGATGGAAGAACTTACCGCGTTTGTCTCCAAATCTTTTGATCAGAAAGTCAAGGAAAAGAAGGAAGTGATCACGTACCGGGAGGTACTGGAGACCGGTTCGGTGAGAAATAGGGAGAGCCTGTCGGTGGAACCGGTTCGCGAGGAGGTGAACAGTATTACGCGGAGCGGCGTGCGCTCATCGCCGGCCAGGGAAGCAGACATGCTCGCGTCAGAGAGAACCAGAGACTCGAGCAGTCCCAAACTTACAGACGGTGAGTGTTTCTTTTATTTTTTTATAACGTTATATCGCAGGACATTTAGGAAAATTATTTTATTACGCTTTCTTCTTCAAAGGCCTGTTTATTTTCTGTCTATACTTTGAGTTTTACAACTTCTTCGATTTCGAATTTATTTGATTTTAATTTAAAGTCACACCAATTTCGTTCAGGCTACATGAAACGTGTAATAATTTGACTATCGTCGCTGTCATAATATGACTGGAGCAGCCTGAAAATAAACAATTAATCAAAAGTTAACAAGTGATAAAATCGAGCGCTGTATCGTTGTGGCTGTATTTTTGTTGGGTAGTAGGCTAGATGCATGTGGGCCTGTATATTTTTTATTTAAGAAATTTTAGTTGTCAAACTTCGTAGCCTCGAAGAGGTTACGGCGTTTGAAAGATTTACAGATTATCCACGAGATTACCATCTATAGAAATAAAAATTGTAGGCTACCCTTTGGTAGATATACATTAAGGCTTTTACAGGCTATTGCTAAACAGAAAAAATGTAGAAAACAAACAAATTATGTGCCAGTGTATTATAAATCACTGCGCATTTTATGTACGAGACACGCTAAAGGCCTATGTTTCAGTTAGGCTATTTGAAGTCTGAGATTAAAAATGATATAATAATACTAATAATAATACTACTACTAATAATAATCATAATAATAATAATGTGAACAGCGGATCTTTTCGATTAGACGAAACTATTAGTTTTCCTTTAGAAGCACTAAACATCTAATTGTGAACACATGGGCTATTGTTTTTAATGCAGTTTAACTGTTATTTTGACAGCTGGGAATTTCATTCAGCTTCGTTAATTGTTGTCTTTATTGATTTCATTTTCCTAACATCAAGCCGTTTTGCTAGGCTGTTAATTTCACGTGCAATGGGATAATATTCCTGTCATAAGCATCCGGTTGAGAGAGACTCTCCATGCATATGTATAGAGCGTAAATAATTAAAGAGCCCTGTGTAGGACAAAACATCCGTGACCGACATCAGTGGGCACACACTGCCCTCTTTTCACAGCACTGGATGAAGCGTTCATTTGTGTTTTCTGCTGCGTTTTCAGGTAACACAGATATGAAAGAACGCAAAGAGGATTGTAAGCCGCTGGAGGATGAGACACAGACTAAAATCAAGCAGAGAAGGAGTCGGACTAACTTTACCCTTGAGCAGCTGAATGAGCTGGAGAGACTGTTCGATGAAACGCACTATCCGGACGCTTTTATGAGAGAGGAGCTGAGCCAGAGACTCGGGCTGTCGGAGGCCAGGGTACAGGTCAGCCACTGCATGTGCTGTCTCCATGTGTGCGGTGTATGGTTTCCCTTGCGAGAGAAGATAAACACTTGCGATTAGTGCTAATGTTGAACGTAAGAGGCCTTGTGCAATTGCACATGAAGTGCAAAATAATTCATTGAATTATTTAGGCTCCATATAGGTGATTGTATATATAATTAACGTGTTGTTATTATTATGTAATTACATCCTGTACGTGCAACAAGAACGCCTGTAGGTAGGCTAATCATTTCATTAAACTACTGACACATTAGCAATGTAGAGTCTCTGAAATAATTTGTGAGTTTTAAGAGATTCAAAATTGAAATGCGTTTTAAATCAAATCGATTAATCAAAAAAAAGAGTAATATAGGTAGGCCAAAACAAATTGTTTCAAGTGTTACATGGGCACTCCTTGTGGCTAACGGCTAAACACAAAGTTTCCAGCACAGAATGACGTTGTTATTATTAGTGTTATATGTGCGTATTTACATAGCCTACCTCGGTGTGGAAAATAAAATTAGATATCAGCTTATGTGTTGAATTGTGAAAAAAAAGTGATATTAAGCCGCTTAAATCAACGCCGCTGTGCTATAATGAACCAAACAACGAACCGAAATTATTCCCTGATTTGTGCGCATTGGCCTGCAGGCAACATCTGTAGTGTGCTTTTTAGGATGGGGAAGACCATCTGCACAGAAACATAATAAGGCTCAATATATGTGTAACAAGAGACGAGCGACTGAGCCGAATAATGACATTCAACATAGACATTGGCTCTGGTGTGATTGATCAGAAGAAAAAAAAAACAATATCTTATTTCATCCTCTTTTATCTATTCATTCCTTGGGTGGGGATATAAAATTCACTCTTTGAATACATTGGTCCTTTTAAAAATGAGCTCAAAAGACCTCCCTGGAAAAAGTTAAACCATCGTCTCTCTTTGGGATCTTACCAAAGGGCATTGTCCCAAGCAAGGCCTGCGGATTTACATAAATTATCTATCATTTTTACCCAAATAAAGATCTGATGCTCTTTTCATATTCAGTATTCACAGACAAGGCCACACCGCTGGCTCAAAGACTACACACTGCCATTTTAGCGGATAAAGTCATAACGTCCTGGCCGTATCGGCGTTTATTATATATTTATGATCGTGTTTCCATTTTCACTTACAGCAGAAATATCATGCAAATGCCGTGTCTATTGCTCGTTATGCTGAATCGAAATGAATAAACAGTGCACTGAAACTATGCGCGATTCAATACAGATGCACCAGAAGCAATCATTTTTCCTAATTTTTCCTCTAATGCCCATAACATAGGCTGTATAGCAAAGAAATGTAACACAAACTTTCTTTCGGATATAAGCAATTAATGTCTCAATTTTAGCCTGCTACTGAAGTCCCATGCTGGGTATTTGCTATCAGAGGATCACTTTGCTCCTTCTGGGACTCTAATCCCTGGATAGATTAAACCATTGGAGAAAGACGATATATTATGGCACCGTTTCAGATGCATGATTTGGAGATTCTGTTTCTTTTCGTTTTGTTTAACATTTTAACCAATCTGTTTGTTTTGTGGCCGCTTTTTACGTCAATTCGCCGCTCGTTATAGAGATATAATAATTAAAATGTGCGGTTACGCATTATGAATATTTTAGAGGTCCTCAGGGATACATAGTTTTACTGAGACTGTTGTCATTTTGGGAGGATTTACACATGCCCTCACCAACAGCTGTCAATCAATGTCTTTCAGGTTTGGTTTCAGAACCGACGGGCCAAATGCAGAAAGCAGGAAAATCAGTTGCATAAAGGTGCGTTGGATTTAAACGCTTCGCATGCAGTCGAATGTTTTACAAACGACATTACACAAATTAGGAATTGCTATTACGCAAGTCGTTTTGTTTATTTTGGTTTTCTATTTCATTAAAACCATACTGTTTTGGTTGATAATTCATCGGATTTATGAATAAAAATCGTTTATATAGGCTTTAGCCAAATTCATTTTTAAATATTTTAAGTGTATTTACTGTAAAATATGATAGCAATTCAAGCAGTGTCTCGTTGTTGAGCACATACAAATAAAAACTCAATGTCAACAATTTTTTCAGGAGTTCTCATCGGAGCGGCGAGTCAGTTTGAAGCGTGTCGTGTCGCTCCATATGTCAACGTGGGAGCTCTGCGCATGCCATTCCAGCAGGCAAGTTACACTGAAAGCCCAATGCTGAGGCGTCCTACAACAATTTCTTTGAATCTCTTTCCTCTTGCTATTTTATTTGCTCGACTGTCACTAGAATTGAGAAATTCTGACGAAGAATATCCATGTAGGCTTACCGTTGTTATTGCATATAAATGAGTTGATATGTGTGAATTTTCGCGTTTACTTAATGGATTTGAATCATATTCAGGGGGGGCAGATAGTTGCCAGCACAGCGGAATGCAGGTGTCCGAATGCATTTTTAATGATGATAAATATGCAATTGATCCAGTGCCCAGTAACAGCTCTGCATATAGTCTCTCTTAAGTTAATGTGTTTCTCCCCCTCTCTTCCCACCCGTGCGTCCATAGGATAGTCATTGCAACGTGCCGCCCTTCTCCTTTCAGGTGCAGGCGCAGCTGCAGCTGGACAGCGCCGTGGCCCACGCGCATCATCACCTGCACTCGCACCTGGCGGCGCACGCGCCCTACATGATGTTTCCCGCCCCGCCGTTCGGGTTGCCCCTGGCGACGCTCGCGGCGGAATCCGCCTCGGCAGCATCGGTGGTGGCGGCGGCGGCGGCCGCGAAAACCACCAACAAAAACTCGAGCATCGCGGATCTGAGACTGAAGGCGAAAAAACACGCGGCGGCGCTGGGACTGTGACGTCACCGAGCATACTGAAGCGAACGACAGAAAGAAAAAAAACAAACGCATTATTTATGTTTTCCTATGAAGGACACGCGAGAGAAAAAGGATAGGCTATTTATAAGAACACAAACTGTGAAGTGGACAAACTTTACGTGGACCTTTTCGCGGATGGAGGGACAACTACAAAATGTTGAACTACGAGAAAATAAAAAAAAAGAAGTTGAACTTTTAGTGAACTTTTGCAGAAGAAGTTGAATCTGAATATAATGATATAAAGCAGCTGGGACGATTGTTCGGCTGTTTGTGTGACAACGCCAACATTTCTGCTTTAATACGTTATTAGTAATTAATGAAAATAAAGAGGCTGGCCTCGTTTTATTTGAAACAAAGTTTCTCTGTGGATATTTGTGAAATATTACAGAAATCACTTTTGTTGCCAAACATGAACACTCCAGTGTTAAACATGCGTTTCTGTCCTCACGGATAAAACACGATTTAAGTTAACGTTTATGCTCTTTGAGTTTTGAAACAAAATAAATGAGCATTAAGTGAAACGACGATTGCTTATCAATGAGTGTATTGTGAATATAATCCAATATCAGGTGATTATTCAGTGGAGAGTCTCCGTCAGATGCCCAATTCGCATTAACACACATCAGGCTTTTATTCTCGGTGTACAAATCAAATTCAGGTAATACACTAATATTGATATGGTACGGGCACGTGTAAAATACCTATGTTAATACCGACAAAATTGATTTTGGTTGTTTTATGCTTCATCAAGGCATTGTGGGAGCACTCTGGATTTCCTCTGCTGTTTCTTTTCGTTCTTGTTCCTTCATCTCTCTCTTAGTGTGTACAACCATGTGAATCTCTAAATGTAATGTTCATGTTTTATAAGGGTTATAAAAGAGCATCGACTGCGGGCACTCATTTTTATGATATCTATGATTTTATCATGACTGTGAAACGTGAGCTCACCTCAACACCGTGTTTTCGATTCATAAAATAAATGTAAAAAAAGACTGTAGCATCTGTGTCATGGTATATACGGAGTTCGTATTATTTCATTTTTCCTTTTGCTGAAAAGGTGCGTGTGATGGAAGCCTTTAAACAGAGTCCTTCATGTGCACTTTTGATTCTTTTACAATTGCTCTGGCGCTGGCGGTGTCTTATAATGCAGTGTCTGAAATTATACAATGTAAATAGGCCTAATGAAAAAAAAATCGACCCGTTTCTTTTTAGTTTGGATGATTCTGTGACGCATTACACAACGTTTGTTTTTATTATTAATGATAATGTTATTATAACGTCTTGCCAAAAACAATTATATATATGATTATGTAAATACATATTTATTTATTGGGGAAAACGTTTATCATAAAATCACACACGGAGCTCTTTCAGCTCTGGATGTTTGAAACATAAGGAGACTGCCGCTGGGACTGAGCTTCATAGCACGCGCTTCTTCTGCAGTGAAAATTCAAAATAACACTTTAGAAAAAAGAGAAGAAATAAATGGAATAAATATTTTGATATGAATATTTTTGTTTTCATTTAGTTAAATAAATGAGACTAAAATATGTATTAGCCCAACAATATGTACTGAATACCTAATCGTAATTACATTGTAATTATATATATATGTGTTATTTATATATATTATATATATATATACTCATCTTCATCAGCCCGCTTATCGAGATCTAAAGCGTTTCTCTTGAGAATCTGATAAATACCAAATGGCATCTCCTATCGTGAATAACCTGTCTGGTCAGATTACTGTCTGGATACAGAGTACAATGTTTTGGCCTATTAATTAATACTGCTTTAACAAAGGCGCGGTATAAAGAGGGCTTGTGTATCCAGCTCAGGGCTGGACTCGGACGCCAGTGCTATTGAATTATTGATTCTTCTTACTGCCTAGTTGAGACAAACTTGTGAATGAGGAATCGCTGTTCAGAGGACGAAAGGTGGGTATGAAAAAATAGCGCTTCTCCCCAAATCGGATAAATTTGCCAGCAGATTTGGACATTGAGCATTGGATGTACACATAGATTTATTTATTTATTTTTCTCTTTTCTTCAATCTTACTGAATAGGTTAAGTGAGAGTCACTCCGGTAAACAATGTAACCTTGAACTCGAGCTAGAAAGCGATTTGACAAAATAGAGCTCTAGACTGCAAACTGCACTATACATTTTTTTTAGCACATTAAATATGACAATAGCAACCTATATTCTTAAATATTAGGCCTTATAATAAGAATTCTTCGAGCTGCTGTCCGGTCTTGAAAGTTTATTGTAGTATTTACAGCAAGGGCATGTAAAATGTGTGTGATTAATTGGAGGACTAACACTGAACTTCCGGGGTGAGACAGAGGTTAAAGAATTGATGGGAGTCAAACGATTTTAGGTTCTTTTTTTTTTTTTTAAACAAAATGATGTGTTTAGAATTTTACAGACGAACCGGTGTGTTTTCTCTCATAACGCGATAAATTACTTTATAAAAACAAAAATAAGGAGATTTCCTTTCTTTGTAGGATCCCACAATGGGGAAAAACCCATTAGCCACTACATGAAAAATGTAATTTGGTATGCTTAGGCAAGCATAGGGACTTATCGGAAGAGTTTAACATGACTTTTCCTCTGGCTCGATTGTTAGAGAATGTGCTAACAATGCCAAGAGCATGGCTTTGCTCCAAAGCAACACACACGCTAATAAAACTCAAATGTGCTGCGTTGCAGATGCATGATGGTAAAAGAGATTTGGTGGTATTTAATGCAGTTGATTTATTGATAATAATTGTTTAATGATTATAGTGTTCAGTTTGTTGGGCATTCAAGAGAAGTCTCTTTCAGTCCATTCACAAGTGTTTTAAGTGAAAAGATTTGCTGACACTATGATAAATCTGGAAAACAAATGATGTTATCAAATTTTGACTAGCAGGTCCTCCACTTGCTTTAAAAATATGAGTGCATCTTGCAATGCTTTTTGTTTTTTAATTAGCAGTCTTGAAAACACATACTGACACTCAGCATACAAAACATGACACAAACTGCTAAAAGCGACCACAAAAAACAACAACAGCAGCATAAAACTTTAAAATTTAGTAAAAATACAAGAGATTATTGTAGTCGCAGCTAGTCATCATAATTATACAGTACAACACTGCTAATCACAGCCATGAAATGACCAATTTCATCTTATAAATTTAAAGAATGACAGTGTTTGTTTATTGTAATTACTGCTGTCCAGTAATCTCCAACAGTTCATTTATATGTAACAATACCTTACAGTGACAGTAAACTGAATTTACAGTACGCTTTTTAGAGATTCAGTGACTCTGTGACCCAAGGATATGATGTCACCTCATGTCTAATTTGCATTTGGATAGCATTGGGTATTCCACTTTTTCTTTCAGTGTTAAGCCTTATCAAGCTACAAGTACTCAAGGAGACAACAGGACGGGAGCACTGAAGTACTTTTAGATTAATGATGGAGAGAGCAATCATTTTTTCCCACACTCTCTTCAGTCAACAGGCTTCGCAGCAGCACAGAGCCATGCCGGCTCCACATTCCTAAAGTACGTCTTCCTCTCCTTCATCTCTTTCCCTCTTCTGCAACGATCTTTAAGATGCACAAGTGTGACTCACCGGAGTGGGAGGTTCACACAAACCGTATCCCAGCCTAGAAAAGCTACTGAGAAGCATTTGAACCCCTGTAAACTTCAAGCAGTTAACCCTGTATTGACGATAAGAACAGTAAAGCAGCATTTTGAGGGTCAGGCTCATCCCTTGAGCTGTCTATGCTGTATATCTGAGCTTCATGACCTGTTGCTAAATTTACCACTGTACAACTTGCCAGACAGTTAATGCTGAACAGTCTTCAGGCTTTCGGCTTTTATTGTGCGAACGAGCGGACCGGTGGTGCTTCTGCCCATTACGGAGGCACCGTATCTACACTTAAGTTGTTTTATTGTTAAATCTGAAGCAGGGAAAGTTCGGCGTCTCCGCCGAAGATGACATATTAAATATGTCTCTGCGCCCATAAGAGAGACAGAGCGAGGCAGTGTGTTTGAGAAAATGTCAATGAATGTTGAATCAAACTCCGAAGCAGTCATGAAAGGAGGTGAGGAGAGCGAGAGAACACAAAGATAAGGTAGCTCTCCAAAGGTTTGCCTTTGTTATATATTAAGTGCTGCGAAAGAGAAATGTGCGCACATCATCAGACAAAAGACAAGCAACATCAGGGGAGAGCAAGGAGATGAAAGTCAGACTTCAAAGGTGCGAAATGGAGTGAAAGCGAGACAGAAACCTGCCCAAATACACCAATTAAAGCAGCCCATCGCTTGGATTCATCCTCTGTATCGCAAGCAAAGTGTGCAGTTCGAAACGGCCCTCGATGGCGCTCAGTCGAGATGAAAACAACAGGACTGACCAAATAAAGGCCTGTTTCATAAAGGCTGGGAAAAAGGGCAACACTCGAAGCAATTTAATCTATCTGTCGAGAATAAAGCTGCACAATACTAAATGAAGTCAAACAAAGTGAGGAATTGTTGTTCGGCATCCTGTTTAGGTAGTGCGGACGGACCGGCAAATCTTTGACGGACTATGAGCATTTATTTATTTTTGATGTAATTCCTGTTGCAGCTGGCACTCACGCAACTCAATAACAACAATTAACCGGCCCTGAAGGGAGGACAAAACCGAGGCATTTCATGCCCGCGAAGCCAAAATCACACAAGACGTAAAATGTATTTACCCTTGTGATAGTAATACTGTACATTTATTCTCTCCAGTTGAAGTTGTAAATTAATTTCCCCTTTTATTTATTTTACTTGAATATATTTTCATCAAGACGGAACGTTGGAATATTCTTTGAAACAATGTGCTATGACAATAACCATACACTCACGTCATGTGATATTTATACTAAGAGTCTTGAATTACACAAATCTCAGTATGAACTCTACCGCTTTGTTGAAGTCACTATTGTATACAGAAATTAACAGAGTGTGTCTCAAAACAGCTGGCTGAGTATGGCAGTTCATAAACCGGGCAAGAAAGTGCTATAAATCCACTTTCCACACCACTTTTTTTTTTTCACCAGGGCATTTAAGAAATCCTTGACCCACCCAAAGGAAAATCTCTCTACGTTTGTATTCTCCAAATGGCTTTTAGAGAATAAATCTCTAAATCAAACAGAATTGCAGAAAGGTTCAAAATTCAAATGCTATACTCAAATTTTGATCTTGTCAGTGGTATTAACCAAGTCATCTTGCTCAGAGCAAGGTCACGATTTAATTCGAACCCTAAATGGACCCACTCTGAGGGGTTACCGTATTATAGACCTGAGCGGTCAAGAATGTACAATAGCTCAGGCCAATGTCAGCCGAACGTGCGCTTGTGGGTTGCGGATAATGCAGATGAATAGATTGTTACTCAATATAAAATTATGTCAAAGTCTTTAAAGAGACAGACTAAGTAGACATGATGTTCCAGGGAAACATCACAGGGGCTGTCAGGGGCAAGCAGGCTTTGATGGAACAGGATTTAACACGGCTCCTACAGAGCTATTGGATTACCTATTTGGCCCAGTGATCTGGCAACATTTAATTAAATAGCCATGCATTAGCGTCCACGTGTGCACGGCTGCTGCGGCGTGTGTGTGCGTGATAGAAATGTTACTTATTCTGAATACAAAATTGAATTTCGCAAGTTTGCCTACAGGTTCAGTATACAGTATATCACTCACAATCTAAAACATTTAGAAAACTTTAAAACACTTTAGCACTGTGCTCATAGTGCTGTCAGTCATTACACTATTTGAGAACCCTTCACTGTGCCTGTGTAGAGAACATAGTCTCCTTCTCACAATGTTAATATTTGAAGACGCTGCAGTCACACATGTCTGTGCAGTAAGAAAACGGCATGCTGGTTTCACATCAGGTTTTGCCTTTGCACTGACATTAAACGGTGAAGTCAAACGGGGTCACGTCTGATCCTGGATCAGCCTCTGACTGCATGACAAGCCAACCCCAAAAAGGGATGTGCGCTCGTCATCTGACAGAGGAATGCGAGTGCTGATTCTGCCAGTGGAGGACAGGAGCGATAAAACACGAAGAGATAGAAGCAGAAGAACCCTGGGAGTCACGCTGTCGTGGGATGAGTACAAGAGCGAGGTGGTGCAGACACAAGAGGAGCCCTTTGTCATTTTGGAGAGGGCCTTAAAAACGCTACATCTTATCTTAATGAGTACAGGGGGATCTTTTAACAGGTCACACTCCACCATGTTTGACAGACAGTGTCATCATTTCTGATTCGCCATTTAGGCAAAGAGCTGATACCGGATACACATGAAAACAAAACTGGCTCTATTTAAATTTGTTAGCAGACATTACTGGTCTTTTGTTAAACAATTAATCATTAATATAATACACAGTAAATGATTACACTTTGATGGTCCCCTTTAGAAGTTTAGTTGACTCTAAGTAACTTTGCAACTGCATGTCAACTAGCTCTCATTAGAGTATTAGTGGACTGTTAGGTTAGTAGACTGACGTGTATTTGCAAAGTAACTTATAGTCAGTAGAATGTCCATCAAAGTAACGTGCAAGCAGATATTAAACAGACAGTCACTAATTCTCTAGTGAGTGCTAGTTGACATGGAGCTGCAGAGTTATTAATTGTAAACAGAATGTCTAAAGGAGACTACCAAAATATACTGTTGAAGTCAACAGTTTACATACACCTTGCAGAATCTGCAAAATGTAAATTATTTTACAAAAATAAGAGACATCATACAAAATGCATCTTATTTTTTATTTAGTATTGCCTTAAATAAGATATTTCACATAAAAGACATTTACATATAGTCCACAAGAGAAAATAATAGTTGAATTTATAAAAATTACCCCGTTTAAAAGTTTACATACACTTGATTCTTAATAGTGTTGTTACCTGAATGATCCACGGCTGTGTTTTTGTTTAGTGATAGTTGTTCATAGTGATAGTCCCTTGTTTGTCCTGAACAGTTAAACTGCCTTCTGTTCTTCAGAAAAATCCTTCAGGTATCACAAATTATTATTTTTTTGTTTTGTTTTTGTTTTTAGCATTTTTGCGTATTTGAGCCCTTTCCAACAATGACTGTATGATTTGAGATTCATGTTTTCACACTGAGGACAACTGAGGGACTCATATGCAACTATTACAGAAGGTTTGAATGCTCGCCAATGCTCCAGAAAAAACAAAAAAAAAAACAAAAACGATGCATTAAGAGCCAGAGGGTGAAAACTTTTGCACAGAATGAAGATCTGTACATTTTTTCTTATTTTGCCTAAATATCATATTTTTTTCATTTTGTACTACCCTTCAGAAGCTACAGAAGATACTTACATGTTTCCCAGAAGACAAAACAAGTTAAATTTACCCTGATCTTCAAATTCAAGAAGTTTTCACCCCCATGCATTGTGTTTCCTTCTGGAGCATCAGTGAGCATTTGAATCTTCTGTAATAGTTGCATATGAGTCCGTCAGTTGTCCTCAGTGTGAAGAGATGGATCTCAAAATCACACAGTCATTTTTGGAAAGGGTTCAAATACACAAAAATCCTAAAAAAAGAAAAGAAAAAGAATTTGTGGGACCTGAAGGCAAACAAGGGACTCATGAACAACAATCACTAAAAAAAAAACAAAAAAACAACAACAACAAAAAACACACACACACATACATAGCTGTGGATCATTCAGGTGACAACACAGTATTAAGAATCAAGTGTATCTAAACTTTTGGACAGGGTCATTTTTATAAATTCAACTATTATTTTATTATTTTCTATTATATGTAAATGTCTTCTATGTGAAATATTTTATTCAGGATAGTACTAAATAAATACCATGCATTTTGTATGTTCTCTCTTGTTTTGTTAAAATAATTACCACTTTGCAGATTCTGCAAGGTGTATGTAAACTTTTGACTTCAACTGTGTTGCCAAAATTTGTCTTCATATAATGACGAAAAAGTCAAAATCTCAAATTTTGCAAAAACTGGTATTCCTTCTCTGATGACATCAGTTTGACAGCTTGGGCAGAACATCTTTAACCACTCCCCTCCAGAAGGTGTCCTAAAATTAAGCCCCGCCCTTTATTCAATATTCCATTTAAATCAGAATTACATAATAATAAAGTCGGTCACAACTTCCATTCACACACATTTTAGTATCAGAGTAGTTTTGTATATTTACCATTTTTCTATTTCTCCCCCATTCATTTTTAAAGTCAAGATTGAAATCCATTTGAGCAAGAAAAAAAATCTGAATTTTCTGAAAGTATCCAAAAACTGTGGAAAGTTTCCAAAAACTGTGGAAATTTACTTTGCAACCCTATAGTCAAGACCAAGTCCACATGCTCCAGAGTCCATGACACAACCATAAAAAAATGTTCATGACCTCAAGATGTTCTCGGACTTGAACTTGGCCTTGTCATGGACTTTGGTGCATGTGGACTCTGCTTTGTCTCAGACTCAAATGAGCTGGTCTCGACTACAACACTGCGTGGGACACCATTCAAAAGTTGCATTTCCACATATATCCTACTTATTTTATACTAATGGATTAAATGTTAGCATATAGCATGTATTTACATGCACAGCAGCTCTACTTCCTGAGATTCAAACATTAATCAAATATAAATAAATAAAACCAAGCATTGTACTTAAATGTGGTTGGACAAGTAAAACAGGAAGACTGGGGAAACAGAGAGAAAGAGGTGAGAGAGAGAGAGAGAGATAGAGCGATTGACAGCGCACAATGGTAGGAGAGTGGTTCCCGCTGTAAAAGTTTATCCCTCTGGCACCATTATATAAGCATACATATGGGACAGCCGCAATGGAAGACGACACTTTAAATGACATTATTATAAAATGCAATACTCCTGGAATGATCCCTTATTGAATTAGGTCCCATGATCCAAGATGAATTTCCCGGTTCTCTAATCCATCAAGGGGGGAATATTAAAAGATAGGACTCAACTGGCATTAGAATCGCTCTCAGTCTTTACTTTCATTATTTTGAATTAGGGTGCTGCTGGGGGAGAGCCTCTTAATGAGAATTACAATGATTCAGTGGCCTCGACCTGCCTTCTGACAAGTGAAATATTAACTCCTCAGTCATAGCTGTCTGAATTAAAATACTTGGGAGCTGCGGACGTGCTAAATTAAATTGGCCTTTTATGTTCCTTACACGGCTGACCCCCTGTGGGGCTGGAGAAGCAAGGACAGCGGCGGCGCGCAAGTCAAGGTGTGCGAAAGCGAGAAGCGGCGAGACCCCGCCGCTGCCGCGGATCAGAGAGTAGCGGTTACACTTCTTTACCTGCTCGGCAGGTGTTCTTTCTGGGCCTCTACGCTGGTTCTTCCTCTCCGGTTCCGTAAAATGGTGCTGGCGCTCAGGCGTGCGTGGAACGAGGTCAAGCCCTAGTCATCTTTTCCCACCTAAAACCTCTGGCGTTTATTGACAGCTTGGTATCGAGGCCAGATATGCTGATGAGGATATAGCACAAGCGATCAAGGGGCGAGGGCAACCGCAGCCTTAGCGAACGACCGCTCGTATTTAACCGCTCCATTTGTTGTCTTATCTTGCATTATGCATTCTGACCGCAGCACGCTTTGTTGTATTTGTAAGGTTGCGGCGAGTCAGCCGTTTGACCTGTTGCGTGGCCTCATGTTTTTAACAAACACTCTGCGTTGTCAAAACATGAAAGAGTCAGTTAGACCGCATCCAATCTTGTAATCAGGCTTTAATAAACAGAGCTCGAAAAATCTACATCCATCTCTGAAAAACTTTTCAACTTGGCAGCTGGCAAAGACACAAGTGGGGGCAGAGCGCACGGTGCGAGCCAGGGCAGTTCTGCGCAGGGGCCTAGCGGTCTTGTACCCGTGCCAATACACCCGCTCACCCTGACTCCGAGGTCACGCTGTCAGCGCTCCGACTCAGGAAAAAGTGGGAGAGCGTTTTCTCCTCCGCCTGCGTCCCCACCAGCGTTTTCCCTTCGCCTGCGCTGCTGAAAGACTCCAGGGTGGACGCATGCCGTTTGAGCTCTTTAGAAACAATCGATTGGCTGGGAGGGCGAGGGGAAAGGAAAGAGGAGGAGGGGAGAACACGGCTTTGACCTTGGAGTCTGGAAATGTTACACTTTAAATCACTGAAATTTTCAAAAATAATAAGACGCCTCAGGACAAGTCACCTTTCCTCGACAAAATAACACCCCGGAATGAATATATGAATGAAAAGAACTAACAAAGAAGCAGCAGGAGAAATAAAGTTTTGTGTAAAAGTAATCAGCCGGTCACGGAGGTCTTGTTTTCAATTTGAGCTACTCTGATCACGTAATATTGCACTTCACAGAGGCCAGTGCTCTTGGCCGCGTAGCACACTTACTCCAGACAAATTTCAAGACATTTTGAACTTGACTTTTTTTGCGTATAAATTTGAATTGATTTACAACAACTGTTCAAGTTGTCCTAAAAATTATTTAAAGGGATAGTTCGTCATGTCATCGTTTACTCATCAGCTCAATTTTTTCCAACCTGTACGCCTTTCTTTCTTGAGCGAAACACAAAAGATGATAACGTCTCAGTGTTTTGGACCCCTTTTTACGATTTACCAGAAAGGCATTTCGAATGACACAAAGCCAATTTTCAGTCTTGGGTAAACTGTCCCTCTGAAAATTTGGTAAAACAGCTGACATATATTGATGCATGCAATACTGTGATGTACAATAGAGCTTTTCTTGGAGCTCAGAGCTCTTCCAAAACATAAAATTCTGGTGCACCATCAAAGTCTTTCAGGGTGTCTCTAATATTGGTTGGAGTGTCATAGTGAAGCACTCTCTCTCTGACAGTGCATTTCCAAGATGACAAAATCCATCCTCCTGTATTGATCAGTTATTCTACTATCCCCCGCTGGCTACATCTCACGCTCCTCCCCGACTGGCTCCCTATTGATCTTCAGCAGTGATTGGTCGAGCGGTAATTTGAGACGGACATTGACGGATGGCTAGCAACTGTTTTTCTTTCCTCTCATCCTCTTTTCCCAGGGTGATGAAGTCATAATGCAAGTGACACTGCCAGACTGAGACCAATTGGGTGAGCAATAACCTTTAAAGCCAATAGAAACTGTCTGTACTGAAAGGGACTTCTCTTGTCCTTTACTGACACCCCATGGGTGTCTACTGGATGGTCCTCATAAATACAAACACTCAGTAATGACTCAAGATCCTGTACTTGCCGGTTGCTGACTCGAGGGATTCAGCAAGACTGCATTGGGCTGACCAAATGAAACAAAACAGGTTTGAGAGTAGAGTGTCCTAATTGCTATTCAAATCATTACTGTTGACAAGTACATAAAAGGAAGTAATCTGAATAATGACTGTGCGTACCATCAACCAAGAATGATAAAGAGATTAAATGAAATCCTAATGATATTCTGAGGTTTGTAAACTAATCTTTTATTCTGAAACCAGAGGACACTTAAAGAGTAATGGCAGATTGATACTTCATCCAAGGTCATGAAAAACATTTCTCCATTTAGTCTTCATTACATGCCAGCTGTGCTTCATTTTTTTTTTTTTAAATCAGCCTACATGTTATTTTTCAAGCTTAAGACTTCACTTATGCGTTGGTATATTCAGATAAGTTTTTCCTGCCAAGACTCTGATTTGATTTTTGTTTTGTCCTTTGTATGTTTGTTTCTCCTTTGCCACGTGGCGGCCTGTCTCAGCTGATGGTATTTTTCAATCAATGTGACTGCTTATGAGTTACACACCTGTTAGCCCTTGCTTATTAATGGAATGGGCAATAGGGTCGATAACCATGATGGTCATCCTTTCCCTCAAAACATGAGGAAATGAATGGCATTTCTGCCTAGTTTGTAAACAGATGAGGTCTCTGATACATCTGGGCCAGAAATGATCAACAAGTACTTGTGAGTGTCTCTAGCATCAGCGACCAAGCAACTCTTCTGGATATACCACTTGTGGTAAAGAACCACATGGCTGCCCCAGAAGTGGACTATTTATAGCCACAGAGCCATTGTCTACAACATTAAATAACACATAGACAAGCCTTTTTCAATTCGGTACAATTGTAGTAAGACTGTCATTAGTACCTCCTCTGGAACTTGTTGAATGGTGTAGAGCTGTGGTTCTCAATTCCAGTCCTTGCGTACCAACGCTCTGCATATTTTGCATGCTTTTATTATTGAACACACCTAATTTAGATAACCAGCTTCAACAACACTAGAAAGCTCCATGCATGAACTGTGTTCCGACTGACATGGTCTATAAAACAATGTTCTTGCTCCCTACTCCCTGTGCATGGGAATTCCGTTGAAGTTTACTTCACTTCAGAACATTCACTCACAGATTTGTGCTACACCGTGGCCTGCAGCGTCTTCACATACAGATGAAACTTCCTAGAGAAGTGTGAAGTGTGACATAATATACCTGTCACGATTCACTGTAGGAAGAACGCAGGAGACGCGGAGAAGCATTAACGGTTTTTAATAATGACAGGGATAAATCCACAACAGGAACAGGGGGTAAACACACGTAATCTAACAAGCAGACCCAACAGGGGAGAAATGAACAAACTAAATAAAGTGGTAACTGTGAAACACAGGTGCATGGGATGATAATCATAATAAACGGGGGCAGGAACATGACCAAATAAGAAAAAACAGGAACAGAAACAGGGGCAAAACATGACAAAACAGGTCCATGATTCTCACATATTGCCCCCCCTCCCGAAAGGCGCGTCCTTGTGCTGTACAACTAACAGAAGGAGGGATGTGAGGGAACTTAGGAGGAGGTTCGGAAAGAGGGCAGGCACCCAGAAGTAGGACAATGAACGGAGTCCAGGGTGGAAACGATGGAGGAAGGAGCCAAGGAGGAAACAGGAGGAACCAGGGCAGACCAGATGGAGGGAGGAACCAAGGAGACAACAGGAGGGACTTGGAGCAGGAGGAGCCAGGCGGGACCCAGGCCACAGCGATGATGACGACCCATGGTGGAGGCGACGGAGAGAGGAGCCATGGATGAGGAAGGGCTGAGGACTCCAGGGGGCCGACTAGTGGCTGCAGAGCAGGTGGCAGAGGAGCCCAAGGCGGAGACAGAGAGCCGATGAGCCATGGTGATGAGGAGGATCTGAAGGGCCGAGGTGGAGCCGACGCGGAAGCTGGATCCGGGAGGCCACGGTGGAGCCAGAACGACAGAGGACCAAGGTGGCGCTGGAGGGATGGAGGAGCCTGACAGAGCTGGAAGAGTGGAGTCCCGAGGCGCAGGATGCTTGACAACAGACCAAGGCAGAGCTGGAGGGATGAGGGAGCCCGGTGGAGCCAGTGGACTGCCAGGCCACGGCGGAGAGGAGGGAGCAAGGAGCCATGGTGGAGCTGCTGGGTCGATGGGCCAAGGTTGAGTCCTGGACTCTGAGGGTGAAGGCAGAGACAGGGGATCCTCCAGCTGTAAGGAGTCGGTAAGGTTAGCGAGAACCAGGAACAGTAGCTGGTAAGGTTAGCGAGAACCAGGAACAGTCTAAACTGTTGTGGGTCATGTCTTCTGTTACGATTCGCTGTAGGAAGGACGCAGGAGACACGGAGAAGCGTTAACAGTCTTTAATAAAGTAATCACAGGGGTTAATCCACAACAGGAACACACGTAATCCAACAAGTAGACCCGAACAGACAGGAACTAAATACAAGGGGTAATTCTAAAACACAGGTGCATAGGATAATAATCATACTAAACGAGGGCAGGAACATGACCAAATAAGAAAAAACAGGAACAGAAACAGGGGCAAACATGATGAGACAGGTCCATGATCCTGACAATACCTTTGTAAATAAATACAGTTTAAATTCATGCCTTGCACACTTCACCGCCCTTTGAAAAGAATACATACGCTCCCTTCAAACTGGAATCATGGCATAATATCCTGTGATGTTCACTTTGCATGGCACTTACAATCGAATAGAAAAAACGTCTGAAGTGATACAAAGAAATATACAAAATATGCAGAGCAGTGGTACGCAAGGACTAGAATTGAGAACCACTGGTGTAGAGCAGGGGTGGCCAACGTCGGTCCTGGTGAGCCCACAGTCTCCACAACCATTTTACATAAGGGCTTTTAGGACACTTTTTTTTATCAATATGGTGGGTACAGTACTTGTAAGTGCCTCCAGTGTCTGCTGCTCAGCTTCTGGGTATACTACTGTGGTAAGCAAAGTCTAGCTTGTGATATTTGACTACAGTAGCTGTCAAGAGATGGACAATATGAGCTCCACTTTCTTTACCCAGATTGGTAGACGCTGGACGAAATTACTTCACAAAAAAATTTTTCAACTACTGTACGTTGAGTTGCTGAACATAACCTTATCCTGTCACCAGCAGTCACTCATACTGGCAGAAGTGATTTTCACGTACAGAAAGTGTATTCCAGGGGTAGTCCAAAAAAACATTTGTAACTTACACTGTGTCTACACTGGATGGAAATCAGTTGAACTTCAGTACGTCAGTGTGTCATAAATAGAACGACAGTTTAGTGTCTGAGATTTGTCACTTCGTGCTATGCCACAACCAGTGTAGACAGCATGGGCATGTGAGCATCAGAACTGCACCATGGAGCATTGGAAGAAGGTTGGCTGGTCTGAAGAATCACCTTCATCTTTTAGATCAGGTGGATGGTTAGTTGCATGTGCATTGTTTACCTGGGGAGAAGATGCAGCAGGATGCACTATGGAAAGAAGGCAGGCAGACGGAGGCAGACTTGTTACTTTGACACATACCACCTACCTAAAAATCACTGCAGACCACGTACAATCATTTGCAATGGCGCTCCTTCATGGAAATGGCATCTTTCTGCAGGATAATCCACCCTGATACACTGGAGAAATTGTTCAGGAACGTAGGGCTGCACGATTAATTGCACGATGTTGTGAGGCGCGTTTAGTCAATGAAGCCGGTACGTTGATTAGTAATAAAGCTCCATCACGTGCGTTCAGCTGGAGCGGCAAGTAATACACAGAGCCGTAAAGCACTGACAAGCTACGCCAAATCGCGCGCAAAATCGAATTCGCAGCCCTACGGGAACGATTTGAGAAACATGATAAAAAAATCAAGGATTGATCTATGGGATGTGCTGGACCAACAAATCCGATCCATGAAGGACCCACCTCACATCTTGCAGGATCTGATGCTAATCTCTTCAGATACCACAGGAAACATTAAGAGGTCTAGTGGAGCTCTAGCCTCAACTCATCAGAGTGGTTTCGGCAGCATGATGGGAACCTACAAGATATTAGGAAGGTAGTTGTGGCTGATCATTGTACTGGCATTAACCCAAAAACCTATAATAATAACATATTTTGTCTGGTTGTCAGGACGAATTGTTAATTATATAGTGTGGCTTGAAGCCACAACAACTGAACCTCGATCAGAAAAGAGTTTGCAATCAAACCCTTACGAAAATTAACCATGGTTTCATTATAGTAAATATGTAGTAACCATTTTTTTTTTTTGGCAGATTGATTACCATTTGTATAACCATAGTTTTACGACAAATACCATGGTTAAACTATGGTTAGCAAGACCATGGTTAATTTGTGGTTACCATGGTTTAACTATAGTAACCATGTTTTTTTTATTATTTGTAGTAAAACCATGCTTAACTTTTGTAAGGGAAGGTAAAGGGAAACCTGTAATAAAACATGAATCAACATAGTTTTTTTTATAGAAATACTCTATGTGCATAGTTGAGGTTCAGAATGTTCATGCTAACCATGCTAATCTCTAAACTACTAGTTAGTACTTTTCTATAAGTAGCCTAGCCATGTTGTACTTTTCATGTATATGAATGTCAATTGTTATGCTAATGTCAACATTAAGTTACTTAATCCACTTTTGTACTTCAAGTTTTGTACTTAAAGTATACTTTAGGTATAACAGTAGTAAACTGAGTACACAGCTAGTTTTTAGCTCTGTTTTAGTTTGTACTGCAACTATATTAAAAGTGAACCTATAGGTATACTGATAGTTTACTAATTAAATACATGTAGGAGCATTTTTAGTACACTTTGAAGTATAGCCTCAGTAAACTACTAATTTAGTAGTTTTATACTACTAAGTATACTCGCAAGTTTTCTTTAAGTTAACTTTACATCATACTTTAAGTATACTACTATGTCCCTACTTAGGTATTATTTTTGTATATATTTTGTTATATGAATATCTGAACACACAAAATATCAAAAGAAAGATCAGGGTATCTGCCTGTAAACAAAAACATTTTATTCTAGCTTCATGCATTCTTTTTTATAAACACTTGAATGTGGGTACGTTTCATAAATATAATAAAAAAGAAATAAATAATATTTTGAACAAAAAGATGAAAAAAAGACTCTTAATTAGATTCAGAGTGATAATCAAAACATAGATGGAGTCGATCAACACCCCAAACCTTGACAGTCATTATTACCTCTTTATGGGTCACATCTTATTCCATAGCGTTAGAGTTTTGATGCTGTTTTATGACCTATGATTGTGTTAAAAACGTGTGGACGCATCTGTTGGTTCGATTTCTTCTTCGCTTGTGTTTTGGAAATTCTGTACAGAAGATGTGTAATAGCGCCCCCTACCATATATCAATGAAAACATGGATTCTCTGAGAAAAATATTGCTCAAATATATTTTGACTCTTTCAGTAGAATGAAATTATACTTTCCTATTTTTAGTTTAAAAGAAGTATACTTATAGCACACTTGAATAAACTTATTTTTCGTAAGAGATGTCATGTCAACAAATAGAAAAGTCATCAGGGGAGTGTTTTTTTATTTATTTATTTATTTATTTATTTTTTACCACAAATACCATAATTTTAAATATTCTTTACTTTTAAAAGTCCATTGTTGAAACTGTTGCTTTAATCACCTTGAACAAAACTGAACAACATCAACAAGATATTTGTCTCAAAACATAGTCAATAGTTTTATCACTTATCATTTGCTAGCTACTGGTAAATCTGATTGGGCTGGAAAATGTTTTTGTATTCCACTACATATTTTTTTTTCTGTCAGTCTTTGTTTATTGAACCACATTTTGCTGCTGTTCTAGATGGCACAGTTGCTCTCCTCTGATTGTACAAGCTGAAGTTATGATGGTTTAAAGACCCATTCTCTTCTAAAATGTTTGATTTTGTACTTCAAGTTTTATGTGTATAAGTTATAAATATTTCCAAACACGCTGACAGTGCAAAATCTGAATTAAAACCTGAATTAGAAACATGTAGTTTTGTTATCTTGTTCATCACTTAAAGGCAGATTTCCAATGACATTATTTATTGTTTATCTTGACTGCATTTATTTAACTTCCTCCTCCTTCTTCCTCAAACTTACTTCACTATTACTTTGAAGGCAAAGTGTTAAGCATTTTAAATAAGCCCATTGTGTGACGTCTCACTTTTTAAAAGCAAAAAAGGGGTTGTGTGTGAACTACCCTTACACCTGTCACTCAAAGGTCAAAAAACGAATTTCAACGAATGATGAATAATTTTGATCGTTGACATCGCAGAGTTAACCTGGTGCTAATGTGTGAATTTTATCTTAAAGGTATAGTTCACCCAAAAATGAAAATTGTTCTCTATCCATAATAATGCTTCCTCCAGGTCTGGTCTGAATCAGGAGAGAAATCAGCACAGACCAAGCACCATTTACAAGCCAAAACAAGCCAATAAACAAATATGTGGCTGGATTTTGATGTGAGACTTAAAATGTCTTAATGATGGATTTGATGGACTGGAGTGGTGTGGATTACTTGTGGATTGTTGTGATGTTTTCATCAGCTGTTAGGACTCTCATTCTGACGGCACCCATTCACTGCAGAGGATCCTCTGGTGAGCAAGTGATGCTAAATTTCTCTAATCTGTTCTCATGAAGAAACAAACTGGATGAGTATATTTTATGCAGTTTTTCTTTTTTGGGGCAAACTATTCCTTTGACAGTAAAAGCATATCTAAAGACAATTCAACAATTTTATGGTTGAAAGAGGCTATTGAGTCCCCAACTAATCACTGGGCCCAAGACAGCGTTCCTAGTTGCTTCCTCCTTACTGAGGCTGTCATTCTGTCAAACATCTCGTATTTGGAAGGGACAAACCCATCCAGAATCTGCCCAAGACGAGGGTGAGTAAATGATGACAGAATTTTCATTTTTGTGCAAACTGTCCCTTTAAGGCTTTCCTCCCCGTCATCCTTGAGCCGCGCGTATCATCTCTCTCTCGTCGCAGGCTCGCGCGGGTGCTTGTGCGGGGAGTAATTTCAGCGTGTGGTGAGTGGACAGTACCTCCACTGGGAGTGCTGGCAATCATGGGGGAAACAATGTTTACATCGATCAGCTGTCAGGAAGATTTATGGCTTCATTTTGCTGTAATAGAGAATTAGTGGGAAGATTATCAGGGACTCAACACTGGCGCATGTTACCTGTGTCTAGGCCAGCAATTTGTCTCCCTGAAGCAGCATAACATTTGTGACAGCACCAGCACTTGCCCTAATTCAATCAAGAGAAAATGTTGGAATTAATTTGTTACAAGAAAATTTAAATATGTTCAGCAGACCGTGGCTGTGGAGAGCGGTGAGGGAAAACTGCTGATTTATAGTCCGGGCAAAATATCGATCCTCTTCTATCCAGGGCCCTTGCGGAGGGTTTAATGTGTAATAATTTCCAATTTAAAGCCGCTCTCAGAGATCAGCAGGTCTTTGTCAAATGACCTGTTAGGATGGTAATGTTGCTGTTTATCTGTCCCAGCATCTTTAACGCGCCTGACATGGATTTTATTGTGCATCACGCGCACCCGCTAGACCTTTAGTGATAAGACACATGTAAGGAAATCAATGCGTGTAACCTGTCCGCGCAGTAATTACAACAGGGCCGAACGTGTGAGGCACGACTGACTTACAGCAGTGGGAGAGAAAGACAATGGCGGCTTTCTTTCTTGCTTTCTTATGCGAATTGGATTTCACTTAAACATTCTTATAGCTTTGACTGTGATATCATTGTCACTCATGCTGTCGCTGTCATGACAAACCGGTGTTTAATCACACACACACACACACACACACACACACACAGACAGATGGAAAGAAAACCTGCTCTGACCTGTTAGGGTTTCTCCTCTCCTGCGTGTCAATCACTATACAGCAGAAAACTCTTCATCATTCCCTCCTTCATCCCTCATTTGATCCACGTTTTTACCAATACAATGAACATTTTTCATATTCATATTGAAAAACAAAAAAGCAGACACTCTCACCACTCACGACAGATTGTTGGTTCACTTCCGTTCTGCTTTCTTCTTTCTCATATATTTGATAAAAGCAGAATAACAGTAAATGAGCTCCACACTGTTGTATATGAATCAACTTTACAGATTACAGAACAGAGCCAGGCACAGCAAAAAGGCAAAGCGTACCCATTAGCATGTTGTAATTGGTGCCTAATTAATTTCTCTCACCATGAATACATTAGGGCTGCATGGGAGACTCAGGCAGGGGTGATTTGTTTTAGTATGGGCACAAACATATGAATAAACATTAAATCAGACCAGCAGGGCCAACAAGAGTTTTTTATTGCAGATAATTGCCAGGTGTGGCAGAGACAGAACTTCATGATTCCATAAGAAATAGGTGAGACACACACATGCCTTTCTTTATTTACATTCTTATATTAAGTGACAAACGTTTTGTGGTTTGAAAGAGTCAGAAACTGTTATCTCTGATCTTAAACCCATCCCGGGTTGCATCTTGCCAGGGGCAGCGTGAGGGCAGCACAAAAAAAAGTAAATAAATAATCAATCGGACTGGTGTTTTGCACAACAAATGGTCTCTTGCTTATTTGCATGTTATATGATCGTTGCCAACTTAGCAATTTTCGTACTAAATTTAGCAACTTTTCAGATTACCATAAAAGTGACTAAAACAAGAAAATACACAAAATTGCACAAAATACACAAAAAGAGGAAACCACTGGACTGCTAGCAAGCAAAGCGGTATGAGAGATGTTTAGCAACTCACATCAAATGTGACTTAAGTTGGTAGTTGTTTAGGTCAAAAGTCTATTTCTCACTATTAACTAACTATAAATTGTGATTTTTGCCTCAATAAACTCCCAATTTAGTTTAGGTATGGGGTGGATTAGGGATGTAGTTTATGATCATGCAGAATTAGGCATTAATATGTGATTTATAAGTACTAATACACACCCAGTATGTTAATAATAGGCATGCTAATAGTTGAATGGGACTTTGTCCCTATGCTAAAGTGTTACAGATGTTTATTTATCATGCACATTTGTATTAGCTTGTACCTTGTTGATCAGTGCAGTAACATATTAATACCCACCAATCTGTAATAATAATAAAAAAAACTGTAATTGTTCAGAATGTGTAGTTTTACTGGTTAATAAGAAAATACACAAAATGTAATGTGTAACTGTTTACTAATTCAATGCTGATCACAAAAATATGTTGAATGTATAAAATACTTTTACTTATATTATATATATATATATAATTATTCTTTTTTTCTTTTTTTTCTTTTACTGAAATGACTGGTCAATTTAAAAAATGTCCTAGTGCATTCTGCACAATGACAACACAGTTTAGCATCATGGTTATGTAATGACGTCATAACCAGCCTGATCTCAAGGCAATTCGTACATATTTTACGAGGTGACTAATTCGTACAAATTCGTACAACCTAACTTGTACAAATTCATACGATTTTAGCTAAAACGTATGTATTTTACGAATTGGACAATATGTATGAATTTGTACGAATGCCCTACACCTAACCCTGTCCCTAAACCTACCCCTCCCTGAAAACGTGCAAATACGTACGAGTACAATTTTTTTTTTTTTTTTTTCATTTTCAGGCATTTTATTTTAACAAACTCCTACTAGAGATTTAATCAGATCAACACCTGATTGGGTCAGTGAAATCTAAAGCCCTCTGTGATGTTAAATTGTGAGGAGCTTGAGTTTTCGTTGAATGGCATGCTTGTGGCACCCTGACACATTTCGAGTCCTGTCCTGAACACGTGCCCATGCCCATATTCAGTTATTGCCATAGCGCCACCTGCTGGCAACAGGAAATGACTTGTTTTATGCTCTAACAAACTCCTCCTCCTGGAGAATATCATATTTGGTCAGTCTAACCTAAAGACCTTTGCAAAGTTAAATTGCAAAGTTTTCGCAAAGGGTGTGTCCGTGCCAGTGTTTTTCGCCATGCGAACAGAAGGTGTTGTAGCTCAGCCATACAATGTCCCTAAACTTCACACGTTCGATAAGAGTCCTGGCCTGAACGCATCTAAATGCTAATATTCAGTTATAGTCATAGCGCCACCTGCTGGCAACAGGAAATGGCTTGTTTTACACTTTAACTTAAACATGCAATGTCCAATCTCAGCCAAACTTCACATGGTATGAATCCTGGTCTGAACACATTCTCATATTCAGTTATAATCATAGCACCACCTGTTGGCAACAGAATATGTAATGTTTCTCGCTAACTCAAACATACCATGTTCAATCTGCACCGAACTGTTTGATCAAAGTCATGGCCTGAAGACATTTACATGCCAATATTCAGTTATAGCCATAGCGCCACCAGCTGGCAGCAGGAAGTTTAGTACATATAAGTCACTTCCCTCTTGACATATTCCTCCTATATTTACCACTTTAAATGCATATTGTCCACAGGGTGGAGGTGGCCCCAGGTGTGAGGGCCCTGTCAATGCTGTTTACAGCTTTAATTCATAATATTACTGTGAAAAATACTGTTTTTCTGGTTTGTGTGAAATCAATATAAGATCAGTCTGCACACCACCAAGGCTGATTCTTGTTTGAGGAGCAATAGTGTAATAATCAGGTTCTCTTCTTTATAAGTGTGTTATTCTCTTTGTGTATTATAGGATTATAATTCCATCCATTCTCTAAACCGCTAGTCCTGAGTATAGTGTTCATCACAGGGTAATGACAAATGCACTCACACCTAAAGGCAGTTTAGTATTGTCAGTTCATCTATGCTGCTTGTCTTTAGATAGTGGGGAAAATTCACAGCAACACATGGAGAACATGCAAACTCCACTCAGAAAGTCCTCCAGGTTCAGCCACGACTCAAATCAAGAAGCTACTTGCTGTGAGGAATCAGTGCCACTGCACTGCCGAATAATTGAATTTTCTTTTTTATTTGTATTTACATATTCTACAATTTCTTTATATTCGTCTTTGTTACTTCTTTTTGATATTGTATTTGTGTGTGTGTATGTATACATATATATTTATATTCGCATAGTTTTAAATGTTATGGTTATTTGTGTTGTTTCAAATATCTGAATAAAAATTACAGATTTTTTTTTCCTGCCCAAGGCGTCATACAAGCCAGAACTGCCACTGTATGCAAGACTGTAAACATTCTGTGCAATATTCTCCAGGCTTCACACTCCCACACATATAATACTCTCACATACACACAACAATTCAACCCTCAGCCAAAGGCATTCATAGTCCTACACATACAGGGCTGACGTTCATTTTGAACACCTCGATGTGTGCCTCACGTTGGAAAGATACTTTAAGACTGGAGCTTCACAAGCTATAATAGAAGCTACTCACATTTTAAAGTACTCAAACTGATAACATAAAGTATCTAAAACAGCAATATCTTTTTAGTAGATGACTGGACAGATAAACAGATCAGATCTAACCCATTTTTATTTCTCATTGTTTCAGAAATATTCAATTAATGCTTAAATAGAACTTTTTTCAACAGCAAAAAAACATTACATTACATTTGCATGTACGTAAATTCGTTTAAAGTATATTATAAAAGCATGTTTAAGGATGTCTTCTGAATGCCTTATGGCCAAATATATGTTTGCATGAACCCAAAAAATGTGGCTTCAAACCTGTGTGACTATTTCGTCTGTAAAAGTGACATGAGGTTGAGTAAACACAACAGTGTTTTCACTTTTGGGTGAACTATACCTTTAATTTCTGCAAGAAGCCCTTATCAATCCACCAGAGAAGCGCTCACATTTAGCCAAGATCTTCACATCATAACGCTGACGGGAACAGAAGAGAGCGTAACATTAGATTGTCCATTAAATGCATAAGAGCTATTATAAGGGTTTATAATGGCTTTTATGGTTTACTAAATCCAAACAGGAATCCAACCCAATACCCCTGTCGCTCATTTCGCCATAGAAGTGATTTCACCACTGGGATATTTTGCCTGCAATTTCTTTTTTTAGAAAAGCACAGCCATGATGGAAAACATTTGATAGTTATTTCATAAGTGTTTTCTCTCACTCATCTGGGGAAAGCCTGACAGGTGAGTTATTAGATTGTCCCCCACACTGATATACATATTAATTTATGCCGCGACTGCTTGTGTCATTTAAATATATGCCTAGAGATGAAAGCGTCCTCAATAATTGCCTTAAAGGAAAAAAAAAGAGTTTTCATGGAGGGTAAAATGGTGCTCTCTTATGTTTGTTTTGTGTGATTTAGCACCTCTAGTCATGCTGTTTAAATGGTTACATGTATTGCATACATTCTGTGGGAAATATTCTATATAGACTGAATTTATCACTGCAACTATCTTCACCTGATTTCCACCTGAAACCAGTGATGCTTAAAGCTGATGCTTAAAGCTGCATTTTTTCTCCCACCTTAAACGAGTTATTAATATAAAGTAGACATTATTCTTGAGGTTCAGTGCTGAACAACTGTAAGAAATAAAACTCTGATTCTAAGTAATGATACATGATGCACAGATAAATGATGACTAATTGTGATGATGGGAAATCTAACTAGATACTCCAGATCCGATTTCATCAAATATCATCATATCATCTCTCAGTGCATAAAAACAGCTGAATGATTTTACTCTGGTTGGTAAGTCTTTCCTGTCTTGTAGAACATGAAGTGTTTTCTTGTAAGCATCTCTACAATGATAAAATGAAGTGATTTACTCAGGGCTCTATTCTTCTATATGTTATCTCTGAATATTGCACTGTTCTCTCTCATTCTCTTATAATATTGTTAGGAATATTATAAGAGAATACAGAACTAAATTTAAAAGCTGTAATATAATAATACACAAATGCACTTTTTTGTATTGCCCAATTGAGACCCTTTCACAATTATTGGCTAAACACAATTTCACAGTTCATGAAGTGCAGTAACATCACCGGTTTCACAAATTCATGTGTTTGTAGTTTACATGGAGACAATAATGGTATCATTTTCAAAAACGTGTACTTTGAAACCCTTTGCATTATCAAAATGCTGTTGTCCTGTAAATAAATGGCCAAATGCATAAAAAAAATTCCATTTTTAGTTGAAAATTGTGAAAAGTTAAAATGACAACAGGATATTGAAATACAAAAAAAGGAATTGACAGAAAATTCTATAGGGCACATGGTTGTTGGGAAGGGGTGTTAAGGAATGTCAACTAGTTATTTTTATTTATTTATTTATTGTCTTAATAATGTGCAATCCCTAGTAAAAAAAAAAAAAAGTAATAAATGCATTAAAATTAAAATGCATTTATTTTATGCAAAGTATAGTTCAAGTCTATTAACATATCACTCAAGACTTAATGATTATTATAATAAATTATAATTAAACTCTATTTGGAGTACTACTTGTGCACAATGCACATTTCTTAATATTAATCCTAAAATATGTTTAAATGTCACTATTGATGAGGACTGTATGATCTTTAAATAATACTGGTCTTTAAATACAAAATATTTAAAGTGTATTTAAAGTATAATTGCATTAGTTCCACTTTAGCACAATCAAATATACTTTTAGTTGGACTTCAGCACTACTTCCACACAATTAAAGTGCATTAAGTCCAAAATTAGTTACCAGTTTAGTATACTAAAAGTACAACTGCAGGGTATTTTTATTAAGTACATAATGTGTAAATGTATTTGTAGTATACTTAGAACGATTTTAAATACATTTTAGAATATTTACTTTTCACTAGGGATGATTCATTCACAATGAGACATTAGGAAAGTAAATTAGGAGGTAAGTCTGATTCCATATTGACTTCATCAGAGTGTTTGTATCTGCACGCACACACACACACACACACACACAAATGTGTATAATGACATGGGTACTACAACGTAAACATGGTTTATGAGGACACTTCCTGTGTCCCCGTAAAACAAAAGGCTTAAAAAACATACTAAACAGTGTTTTATGAAATTCAAAAAGTGTGCACAGTCTCCTGTGAGGGCTGGGTTTAGGTGTAGGGTAGGTGTAGGGCGATAGAAAATATGGTTTGTACAGTATAAAAACCATTACGCCTATGGAGAGTCCCCGTAAACCACAAATGCAAGAATGTGTGTGTCCTCATAAACCATATATACCAGAACACACACACACACACACACACACACACACACACACATTCGCCAAATAATATGCAACAAGCATCATAGTCATAAGATTTATGTGACCTAAGGTTATCACAGGCTTTCCACATATTTATTTTATTTTTAATTAGTAACTTGTGTGTGTGTGTGTGTTACGAGATAACAGTATAAACATATACAGTGTGTTATTGCTGAGGTACTGAGTTACTGTACACAATGACTGTGTCACTCCTGGATTCATTGTCTCTGCTTTTCCAAAACAATACGTCTCTGAGACCTGTCTCAATGTTTTTATAGCCGTTCGAATTAATACCCGTTTTGTCATATTGATACACAATCTGTCTTTCACAAACTGCTGGTGTCTCTGCAGAAGACGCTGTTCTGCAACAGATAGCAGCTCATCAACAATAACGCTTCATCATAACAATGGACATCCGACTTTCAACAAGAGGAAAACGACTGTATTACCTTCGACTGAGTTTGTGAAGTCTGTTTAGGTTATACTTTTCCTCATCACACAGCTGTGTGACAGTTAACCGTGCTCAATACAAACACAGCTCGTCCAACACGTATGGTCATTCAATCAGCGATTGTCCCTTGGTTGACTGACAGCTATAGATAGCAAATGATACATAAAGCATGGAGAGAAGACACTTTCTGTGTATGTTCTCCTGAGATCAGCATGAACTTATATACTGTAAATCACTGTACTGGCTGTGTTAACATAAAAAAAAACTTTACAATACAGGTGCACTAATATGCATTAAATATTGCTTAACTAATGCTCAGATAATCATGAGTTAATGTATAATTCATGAAGAACTAAACCATTTATTAATAATTATTGCATCAGCAACTAATGAACATTCTATATGATTCACAAGTAATCAAAAATTGTTATTAGCTAAATATGTTTGAATGTATTAATTTCCAAATAACATATTATATTGATGTAAATTCATATGTTAATTACTACAATGGGTTGAAGCCATGCATTTCAAATTCGAGTTGTCTGCTTTAATTACTCATTAACTAATGATTTGCAAAGGTATCATGATGTTATGACTTTACTTGTTGTGGCGCGGGACTATTAACTAATTGTTAAGTAATACATGTATGTCGTTGTGATTATGGATTTTGAATTAGTCTTGTGCCTCAACCAGTAAAGTCATAACATAATGATACCTTTGCAAATCATTAGCTAATAATTAATTAATGCAGACAACTGGAAGTTGAAATGCATGGCTTTGACCCATTAATTAACACGTGAATTTACACTATTAGTTAATAATACTATATGTTATTAGGGAATTAATACATTATAACACATTTAAATCAACTTAAAACTACAAGTCATTTTAACTCATTACAATAATTGTCAACTTTGACTTGTACTTTTAAGTTGATTTAACTTAAAATTTTAAGGCAGCTGCTAAACTAAAGTTTTTAAGCTGAAACTGGTGAAAACTTTTTACAGTGTACATTATCTGTGCATTAGTTAAGCATGAATTAATGCAAATTAGTGCCACTGTAAAGTGTTACCAAAAAATCTGTGAAAATAGGGCACAATGCACTGCATTAATATAAAGGAACACTCTTAAAAATAAAGGTGCTTCACAGTGTCATAGAAGAACTTTTTTTGTCTAAATGGTTCCATAAAGAACCTTTAATATCTGAAGAATCTTTCTGTTTCACAAAAGGTTCTTTGTGGTGAAGGAAGGTTTTTCAGATTATAAAAAGGTAAGAAAGAGATGGTTCTTTGACTGAATGGTTCTTTGTGGAACCAAAAATGGTTCTTCTATGGCATCGCTGTGACGAACCTTTTAAAGCACCTTTATTTTTAAGAGTGAAGTTACCACATTGAATTTGTGCAGGTGTTTTACCTGTAGTCTGAATTTTGCACTTTAATGTAAAACTTAAAAAAATAGTATTTTTCAATTTTTCAAACTTTATTACAATAAAGGTGTATTTTAAAACATGATTGTCACTTTTAACAGTGCACAAAATACAAATACACCCTACAAAATACAAATATGCAGACATGTTATGATTTATCAGTATTTAACGTTTATTTCAACTGTCATAAATTGGGGGGCACCAGTCGCCAAAATGAAGAATGATCCATACCATTAACTTCATCTTGCCTTTAGCTCTGGCAAACACCCAACTGTGGGGGTGAGTTTTGCACAGGCAAGTGCTCACATTTCCTTCAGGAACTGTAACAATTTAGTTTGGTGCATTGTTTGAAATGTGATATTTAAATTTTTATGGTAAGTGCCTGTCTGGCTACACCAAGCTGCACTGTTAGAAATCCTTCAGTATGTTGTCTTAGCATGCAAGTAGCATATTTGCCGCCATAGTAGGCAGATCGTCTATTCTTTGTTACAGACATGACATAAACACGCTAGGACAAATGATGGAAGCCTGAAATTTCCTGTCAAACTGAACTGACAGCTCTGAATATAAATCTTTATTTCATGCGTGTTTCTCAACTGGTGTTGAGAAAACTTGACTAAATGTGAAAATTTGAAGAGTTTTTATAATTTAAGTGATGGATTTCAGGCTCACAGAATTACTGAAGTGTGTTAATCAAGAAAATAACGAGCATAGGATATACATTTTCTATGACAAGGGTTTTCTGAGCAGTGGTGCAATTGTAAGGAAGTAATAATACTTCGTTACAGGATGTAAATATATATATATATATTTTTTTGTGAGTATCTGTACTTTACTTGAGTTTATATATTTCAGCCAACTTTTACTTTTACCCCACTACATTTGCTAATTCAAATGTATACTTTGATACTCTGATACATTTCCCTGAAGCATATTCGTTACTTACTACAAAATAGTCAGAAGTCAGAAGAGCACGGACTGCAGGAAAGCAGGTTTGACGACTCGGTGGTCTGGCGCTTGCAAGTTAGTTTGCTCATGCGCAAACAAGTGCGCGCACAACCGCGGATGATTCATTTTTTCACTAAAGTCGAGTCTGGGGTGTGAGATATACAGTATATCTTCTGCGATAATATGGTAAGTGTTGTTGTAATGATGTGCGATCTGACATTATCCACTAGGCTATATCACCAAATCACACATAGAGTGCACGCACGTTGATTTATTAAAGCTAAAAATTCCAGGCTTTCTAAAATCTAGATGGCAAAAATGCTTTTTTATATTATACAATTTAATATAGTTAACTGAGTACCGTTTTCTGCAGATATCAGTATGATAACACATTTAATAATCGTTTTATACAAGTTCAGTAAACCAATAAGTGACTTACAGTTTAGAAATAATATTGCTTGTTTTTGCTCAATTTTGCCAAGGAAAATATTGCTTTGTGTCTCTAAACAATGGACGGTGTTTACTTAGTGAATGAATCATCTTTTTGAACGAATCGGTTGATAAAAATGATTCAGTGATTCACTCATTTACACATCAAATGCTTTGTTACTGAATGAATCGGTTGAATCTCAATGACTCACTCATTAACAGTCACTTACTGCCACCTACTGGTGATTTTAATTTCACATTTCGACAGTTTTTTTATGTCTTAAATTATTTCAAATATCAATATTCAACGTTTTATGTTAAAAACAAAACATTAGGCCTATTTATAGATCTGTAACTGCAGTTTAAATGCATCCGTGTCCCCTCTGACATTAAACTGTGTAAACTCTGTAAATACATCTAAATGCTATAATGTCTAAATATTTTCTTATGTTGGAATGAAAGACACTAATTGCCGAATGAAATGCTTTTATACTTACCCAGAAATACAAAATAGAAGAAAGAGTTAATGTTGCTACTCAAGCTGTTAATGAACATTTGATATATTTGCTTCTTTTCTACTTTGCATTTACTTGTACTTTCACTTACAATACTTAAGTACATTTAAGATTAAAAAAAAAAAGTTTGTACTTAAGTACAATAAATATCATATACTTTAAGACTTTTACTCAAGTACTTCTACGATAGTCATTTTCTGGTAAGATATCTGTACTTTTACTTAAGTATGGCTTTCCGGTACTTTATAGACCACTGTTTTTGAGGCTTTTCTCAAGCTTTTTGGGGCCAGTGACAGTGATTTTCCAAGGATCCCCACAATTATAACAGTGATTATATGTTTACTGTACTTTGTACTCTTGATGTCATTGGAGCTTCCGTTTTTCTAGATTTTTAAAGACAATTTTCAGAATTACTCTAAATTTTCTAGACTTTTAATAGTTTTAATGGTTAAATTAAATTGTAGTAAACTCAAAAATCATGTCTAATTATTTGAAATCATAAAGCTCATTCAAATTAACAATTTATATTAAAATCAATATTTTTAAGGCCAAATAAAATATATTATTAATGGTTTCATAAAACCTAAAAGCATGTGTCAAGTAACTGAATTTATAAACAACTTTAACAACTTAATATATTATTTTATTTTATTTTATTTTTTCTCCAGAAATTCTGTGTTATTTCTTTTTCATTTTTTCTGGATTTATGATTTCATACAAATTTATTATCAAAATGGTGGCATCAAATATTGCAAAAAATGATGGGATAAAACATTAACAATTTAATCTTTTAAAATGTAATCAAATTAAAATGTAACAATTCCTTTTAATTTTTGGGAAGACAAAGTGCTGTACAGCAGAGGTTTACTGAAACAAGTTAAAAAAATGATTGAAATATACTGTGGTTATTCCCTTAAAAATAAATGTTCAATAATTTTATTAATATTATTACTTTGTGAAGTATATTCTACTGTACAATAGCAATATATTTCAGTCACAATTTCAAGTTAAAACCTAAATCTTATTTTGACGGGTTGTCGAGAAGACCTCTGAGTTTCTGTGTGCATGTGATATGACGATAGTTTATGAGAAGGATCTACTTTTGCCTGGATACAGAAATATTTGTCCATTATCTTGGGAGCTCTGTAAGAACCACACCAACAAACTCACACAGATGAACACAAACACACAATTACACACATCAGACTCTGAGATATTCGGCTGGAGTTCAGGCAGCTGTGGTTTTCTGGATGTCCATCCGCTCACACTTCCTGTGCGGCGGGCAGAGGTAAGGGAACCCGTGTCCTCCTGTTAAAGTGAGGAGTCAGGGGACAAATTTAAGACACATTAAGTGTTGGAAAACCCTCTATTTTTACCTCCACATCCTATAGCAGTGCTTTCACACACACTTGTTTTCACAGTTTGGGAAAACCATTGAACACACCCAGCTATAACCGGGAATACGGCCAAATGTTGCAACAGAATAAAACTCAATCATGAGTTGGATCGCTCTCTATAGACCAAAAATGTGGCTTTAACCTGACTGGACGTCAGGGTCTGAGGACAGTATAAACCTGCATGGTTTGACACCATAAAAATCTTAAACTGTAACATAAAATGAGATATAAACATAAAATCCAACTGGTCAGCTAAATCCATCTTTACCGTGTTAGTATGACACAGAAAGGGTGTCGTGATACAAATGTATAAAGCACAGATGCAGTAAATGTATTTAAAAAGGAATCACAATGAATAGAAACAAGCCGTGATTCTTGCGAGATAAAATAAAAAAACACATTTCACTACCCACAACTCATGCATTAATGTTTTTTTTTCTTTATATTACTGAATCATTCACTCAACTGTTTTGTTAAAAAAATACTGGTTATTTTTTTTTAAATAATAATAATTTACATTTAGCAGACACTTTCATCCAAAGCAACTTACACTCTTAAAAATAAAGGTGCTTCACGATGCCATAGAAGAACCTTTTTTGTTTAATGGTTCCATAAAGAACCTTAAACATCTGAAGAACCTTTCTGTTTCACAAAAGGTTCTTTGTGGTGAAAAAAGGTTCTTCAGATTATAAAAAGATAAGAAAGAGATGGTTCTTTAAAGAACTTTTGACTGAATGGTTCTTTGTGGAACCAAAAATGGTTCTTCTACGGCACCGCTGTGAAGAACCTGTTAAAGCACCTTTATTTTTAAGAGTGTACAATAGAGAAATATAATAGGAATGCAATTCCTCATAGAGCCAACAATACTGATTAAAGTCAGCATAAAACAGAAATTGCAATTGTGTTTTCTTCCCTATTGTGTTGTATATGTTAGTAAAACCGCATCTGGAACAAGAAGAAATGTAGGGCAGGATGTGATTTAGTCTACTGGGAATTGATTGAATGGTTGTCGTTTGCTAATTGCAGCGATCTGGTGTGAGTGACAGTTTGCTGGAGGGAAGGAAGATCGTCCCACACGTCATCAGAGAAGAGGGGGAGGAACGTTAGTGTTTTTGATTAAAGATTATCAGGGCACATGAAAATATGATGCGCAAGGATAAACGATTTATAATAAACACTGAAATGTTTTTTTTAAAAAAAGTTTCATGGTGAATTTAATAATGGCAATAGTGATTAAGTGATTACTGTTACCAAATAATGTATTTATTTATTTATTTATTTATTTTTTTTTTTTTTTTTGTGGGTTGAGCCTGTCTCTGATGAAACAACCCAGCTGCTGAGTTACAGTCAGTCAGAGCGTGGGCTTTTTGAGTCCTCTACAGGAGAGTCTTTACTGTGCTGTTGTATAATTGTATTATTTTACACAACGCAACATAAGGACGAGATGCCAGACATCTGCGTCAGCAGCAGTTTTGCATGACGGAAATGCCTTTTGCCTTGCATAAAATAAATGGATTGCATTTGTTATTGTACTGAGTTTAATTTAGTTTGATATTAAAATATGTTCTCTAATGTCAGTACTGTTTGTTTAGGGGCAGGTTCTAGAGTCAGGCTATGAGTAAAATGCGAGGCTGCGGTCTGAAGTTTGCAGCTAACCTGGCGAACAGCAGCCCTATACTGGCTCAGATTTTGGCACAAGAATTAGTGGTATTTCTCTAAAAAGGGATTACAGAGAACGGCTGAATACACTAAAATTAAAATGCTACTTTTAAATGTTACAGTTTTTATGCTTTTTAAATGAGTTTAAATGCATGTAATATTGTAAACTATGCTGTATTCAGCCAAATAAATTCAATGTGTCTTGTATTTTGTCTGTGATCTTGCTTAATATTAAATGTTCATCTTTTGATTATTGCTGTTGCCTTTAGTAATTCTGTTTTTTTTTTTTTATAACTTCCAGTCCATTTTAAGCCAGCAATGTAATCATTTTTAAACAATAGTTGACTTAAATAAAACAACCCAGCATGTTGGATAAAAACATTTAAGCCATCCAGCTGTCAGGCATTCACCACAGCCACCTTCACCTGCCACACCACCCGGAGCACCGCCCACTCGTTCCTCATCACCGGAGTTTTGATCACGCACACCTGCAGCTGATTAACTCCACCCTTTATATAGAGCACTGGTTCCATTCTCAGTTTGTCGGGTCTACCGTTTACACCTCCTACGTCAGCTCCTGGCTTCTTATGCTTTCCCCTTGGACTCTGCTCTCCGTGTTCCGGCTGGACTTATTGTGGCTCAATATCGGACTTATATCTGCTCATCACTACCAGGACAGTCAGCTAAGCTATTTCTCTGCATTTCAAACTACCGCTCTGTTCATCCTTAACTGTGAAATAAATCTTACACTCAACTGTTACTTACCTCTCGTCTCCTCCTGTATGTATATGTGTGACAGAAGACCCAATCCACACAAAGATGAGCACCGAAGCACCAGCCGCAACGGATCCATTCTTAGAATTGGTGAATGCCATCTAGGCGGCGTTAACTCCCACTCTGACGCCGCCACCTGCCTCAGGATCTCCCATGGCTGTACCCGCTAAATTCGCGGGTGAGGCGACTGAGTGTAGCGGTTTTCTCCTGCAAGTCAATCTCTACATCCAGATGCAACCACAACAGTTTCCCTCTGAGAAGTCGAAGGTAGCTTTTCTCACATCCCTCCTCACGGGTAAGGCTCTACAATGGGCCAAGGCCATTTGGAATGCTAACAATCCTATTATCAACTCCTACGAACTGTTTACTAATCATTTCTCCGAGGTGTTTAACACAGCTACCGGTACACTCTCCACGTCTGATCAGCTCTTCCGCTTACGTCAAGGTTCAACTGAGGTCAACGAATACACGCTGCACTTCCGCACGCTGGCGGCGGCTAGCGGTTGGAATGAGATCGCCTTGCTAGGGGCCTACCGGCAAGGCCTGAACCCGGAAATTCGTGCAGCGATGGCCATATACGATGACAGCATCGGTCTGGAATCCTTTTTACTGCACACCACCCGAGTCGCACAACAGCTAGCCGCCTGCCAGCCAACGGTAACCGCTCCTCAGTCCGCCTCGGTGGTTGCTAGCTCTCCAGTACCAGAACCGATGCAAGTTGACTCCACACGGCTCTCACGCTCCGAATGGAATCGCCGGATTTCTCAAGGTTTATGTTTGTACTGTGGTCAGCCAGGACATCTTCTCCGCAACTGCCCCATCAGGCCCCCACGTCCGGTGGTGAGTACTATCCTATCGGATATTGAAACAGCTAAACTCCCTTTGTTATCTGCAACCCTGCATACTTCTAATCGTTCTCTCCCTGTATCTGCCTTGATCGATTCAGGCTCCTCCGGCAACTTCATCTCCACGAAATGTTTAAAGGAACTTCATCTACCACGCCATCGGCATCACCAGATTTACTCAGTAACAACGATTCAAGGAAAACCACTCGGGCGTGGGGTAGTACGTTACTCATCTCCATTCATCACTCTGCAAATTGGACTATTTCATAGCGAGGAATTGAGGTTTCTGGTACTGGAGGATTCCACCGTTGATATCATCCTGGGACGACCCTGGTTACAGGTACATCAGCCAGAGATCCGCTGGGATCCATGCGACATCATCCGCTGGAGCCAGAAATGTTCCACCCAATGTATGTCTCATCTGCCTCATCCCCACAGTATTCACTCCACTGTCGCTTCCACCCAGATTGAAAGCCCTGAACCGGTCTTTATGCCAGAGATCCCAGCGGAATATAGGGCGTACCAGGATGTTTTCAGCAAGCTAGCAGCCACCCAATTACCACCTCATCGGCCATGGGATTGCGCCATCAACTTGCTGCCTGGAGCCCAACTACCTAAGGGAAGGATCTATCCCCTGTCCATCCCGGAGCGCCAGGCGATGGAGGATTACATCACAGAGGCCCTAAACCAAGGATTCATCCGCCCATCCACATCACCGGCTGCTTCGAGCTTCTTCTTCGTGGGCAAGAAGGATGGAGGTCTACGTCCGTGCATTGACTACAGACAGCTGAATTCACAAATCATACCACAACCCTATCTGCTCCCCCTGGTTCCTGCCGCCCTCGAAGAGCTTCGTGGATCCCAGGTGTTCACGAAGCTGGACCTGCGGAGTGCCTACAACCTCGTTCGTATCCGTGAGGGAGACGAGTGGAAGACCGCCTTTATAACACCTACTGGGCACTATGAATATCTGGTTATGCCGTACGGCTTATCGGTCAGTCCCTCTGTCTTCCAAACGTTTATGAACGAGGTGTTCCGGGAGTTTCTCCATCGGTTCGTGGTGGTCTACATTGACGACATCCTGATCTACTCCCGGAACATGGCCGAACATCGCCAGCACGTCCAGCAGGTCCTACAGAAACTCCGTCAGCATCAGCTCTACCTTAAACTGGAGAAGTGTGAATTCCACAAGTCATCTGTTCAGTTCCTAGGCTACAACATCAATTCCGAGGGCGTGCTTATGGATCAGGGCAAAGTTGATGCCATCCAGAACTGGCCACCACCTGACAGCATCAAGGCTCTTCAACGTTTCCTGGGTTTTGCTAATTTCTACCGTCGCTTCATCAAGGATTACAGCTCCATTATAGCTCCTCTGACCTCCCTCCTGCGGGGTAAGCCAAGACGCCTCACCTGGGACCCCGCTGCCCACGAAGCATTTCAACACATCAAGAAGCTCTTCAGTACTGCACCTTTATTACATCATCCTGATCCCAACCTCCCATTCACCGTCGAAGCGGACGCTTCCACCACTGGAGTTGGTGCAGTACTGTCTCAAGCGGTCGGTGAGTCCTCTATTCTCCATCCCTGTGCCTTCTTCTCCCGTAAGCTGTCTCCGGCGGAGCAGAACTACGATGTAGGAAACCGAGAACTGCTTGCCATCAAGCTGGCCCTGGAGGAGTGGCGACACTGGCTGGAGGGCGCTGTCCACCCCTTCACGATCATCACCGATCACAAGAACCTCCAATATCTCCGTGATGCTAAGAGGCTAAACCCGAGACAAGCACGCTGGGCACTTTTCTTCACAAGATTCCGCTTCACCATCACCTACAGACCCGGATCCAAGAACATCCCCGCAGACGCACTCTCACGTCAGATTTCGGCAGACCTGCACACGGACTCTGAATCATCCCACCTCATCTTATCGTCAGCCCTATCATATGGAGCCTCGACCAGGATATCCACCAAGCCACTCTCCAGGAGCCAGCTCCGCCGGAATGCCCAGAAGGTAAAATCTACGTTCCTCGCTCCCTACGTCCCCACCTTCTGGGCACAGCTCACGGGTCTCCGGGCTCTGGACATCCAGGCAGTAAGCGGACCCTCTCGCTTCTCCAGAACCGTTACTGGTGGCCTAGTATGCGCCGTGATACCATCAGGTACGTCCAGAGTTGCTCTGTCTGTGCCATGTCTAACTCTCCCCGCATGCTACCCGCAGGAAAACTGGACCCATTACCCATCCCGGAGAGGCCCTGGTCCCATCTAGGAGTGGATTTTGTCTCCGACCTACCCAGTTCCGAAGGTAATACCTGTATCCTGGTGATTGTTGACAGATTCTCCAAGACCTGCAAGTTTGTACCCCTCAAGGGATTGCCCACTGCCATGGAGACGGCAGAACACTTGTTTAATCAGGTATTCCGCCACTTCGGTATCCCTGAGGAGATTGTGTCGGACCGGGGCCCTCAATTCATTTCTCATGTATGGAAGGCATTTTTCAAGCTGCTTGGTGTTACTGTTAATCTTTCTTCTGGATACCACCCACAGACTAACGGCCAGACAGAGAGGAAGATCCAGGAGCTCAGACGTTACCTCCGGGCATACTGTTCTGAAGATCAGCACAGCTGGAGCAGGTTCCTCCCGTGGGCCGAGTACGCACAGAACTCTCTTCGCCAAGTTTCCACCGGCATAACACCTTTCCAGTGCGTACTCGGTTACCAGCCTCCGCTGTTCCCCTGGGCGGAGGAACCCTCCAATGTTCCAGCTGTAGACCACTGGTTTCGGGAGAGCGAGAGAGTGTGGGACTCGGCTTATCACCATCTCCAGCGAGCGGTATGCCGTAACAAACTCTTCGCTGACGCCAGACGCAGAACATCACCTAGCTACCAACCCGGAGATCAGGTCTGGCTGTCGACCCGGGATCTACGGTTACGGCTGCCTTGTCGCAAGCTGAGTCCCCGCTACATTGGTCCCTTCAAGATCCTGAGGCAGATCAATGATGTCACGTTCCAACTTCAGCTCCCTCCCAGGTACCGCATTCACCCCACGTTCCATGTTTCACTGCTTAAACCATTCTTTCCATCTGCCACAGAACCCCCGGGAGTGGAGTTGGAACCCCCTCCTCCTGAAGTCCTGGATCAACCCTCCATCTACGCGGTCGGAGAGATCCTGGACTCACGTCGTCGGGGAGGTCACCTCGAATACCTCATCGACTGGGAGGGGTATGGACCAGAGGAACGCTCCTGGGTGCCTAGAGACGATGTCCTGGATCCTATGCTACTCACCAACTTCCATCGCGACCACCCAGATCGTCCTGCCCTTCGCGGTCGTGGCCGTCCTCGGCGGCGTGTTAGGGCGTCGGGAGCCGCCCCTGGAGGAGGGGGTAGTGTCAGGCATTCACCACAGCCACCTTCACCTGCCACACCACCCGGAGCACCGCCCACTCGTTCCTCATCACCGGAGTTTTGATCACGCACACCTGCAGCTGATTAACTCCACCCTTTATATAGAGCACTGGTTCCATTCTCAGTTTGTCGGGTCTACCGTTTACACCTCCTACGTCAGCTCCTGGCTTCTTATGCTTTCCCCTTGGACTCTGCTCTCCGTGTTCCGGCTGGACTTATTGTGGCTCAATATCGGACTTATATCTGCTCATCACTACCAGGACAGTCAGCTAAGCTATTTCTCTGCATTTCAAACTACCGCTCTGTTCATCCTTAACTGTGAAATAAATCTTACACTCAACTGTTACTTACCTCTCGTCTCCTCCTGTATGTATGTGTGTGACACCAGCTGGGTCAAAATACCCAGCATGTGCTCTGTCCAATGTTTACCCAGTGCTGGGTTGCCAAATAACCCTAGTTGGGTTGTTTTAAACCCAGCATTTTTTAGAGTGTAAGAAATTTTTATTTAATTTACATGTAATTTAAAAAAAAAAAGTCATTAAAACAAAACACAGAAAAATAGTGCAGACCATTTGTGACTCTGTACCACAAAACCAGTCTGAAGTAGCACAGGTATATTTGTAGCAATAGCCAAAAATACATTGTATGGGTCAAAATTATTGATTTTTATTTTATGCCAAAATCATTAGGATATTAAGTAAATATCATGTTTCATGAAGATATTTTGTAAATTGCCTACCTTAAATATATCCAAACTTAATTTTAGATTAGTAATATGCATTGCTAAGAACTTCATCTGGACAACTTTAAAGGTGATTTTCCCAATATTTAGATTTTTTTTTGCATTTTCAGATTCCAGATTTTCAAATAGTTGTATCTCTGCTAAATATTGTCCTATCCTAACAAACCATACTTCAATGGAAAGCTTTATTCAGCTTTCAGATAATGTATAAATCTCAATTAAAAAAAAAAAAAAAAATGACCCTTTTGAGTGTTTTGAGGTTCAGTGTCACATTTTATTCTTATGAGACTTTAAGTTAAGTAAACATACTATACTATATACTATACTAATATAGACATTAAAATGTTCACTTAAAAAATAATTAAATAATAAAAAAATCTGCCAGAATTTTTTTTTATCATTTTGACTTTTCTCCCAAATGCCACAGTTACATATTCTTCAGTTATTGAAAAACTGCTGATATAATTAATTTGAACACAACCAAAAATCATTAGCAAGACTTTTGTCTCAAGATATACTAAAAATAAACACTCTATCTAATCTCATTTGCTTAATAAATCTATAACATTTCAGTAAAACAAATTAAATGCACTGTTGTACCCTTTCTTAGAACATACTGTATGTATATTTAACCCTTTAACTGTCACTTCCATTTTTGAACACAGACATAAAAATGCACGAAAACATCCATGAAAATATTTTGCAATATGATTTTGATGTACACTTTCTGTGGTAATGCAATGTCTGATTTTAAAATGTCTTTCAAAGGATGAATTTTGAGATTTTAAGTTTTGAACTGATATATGATTTCTTATGATATCTAAAGCGTGAAAGGGAAAAAGGAAACGAAGAAAGTCGTTTTGTGACAAAGGTCAGAACTCCTGTTATGATGTAGATTTTTTAAGTTGCACTCTTGACATATACTAATCTCTTACTTTTCTACATAGTTTCTAACACAAAAATATGGTTAAATATCTATTTAGGAGTCTTAGACCTTTCCAACGATGTACAGTTTGTCATGATTAGGTTAGGATTTATTATATTTATACTTAGGCGTCCTACTGCGGGGACGGTGACAGTTAAAGGGTTAAACTACATTGGTAAATGATTTTTTGGTAACACTTTAGAATAGAAAAACACATATTAACTGAACAAACTCCTAATTAGCTCCTTATTAATAGGTAGTAAGGTAGTTGTTAAGTTTAGGTATGGGGTGAATTAAGGGATCTAAAATATAGTCGTGGAGAATAAGGCATTAATATGTGCTTTATAACTTCTAATAAACAGCTAGTATTGTTGCTGTGTTTTTATTCTAAGGATGTATTTTGTACTATACTTGTTGTAGTGCTTTGGGTGTAAGAAAAGTGCAGTATAAATAAAATGCATAATGTTAATAAGCAACTAGTTAATAGCAAGAATTGGCCCTTAAAATAAAGTGTTTTCCTTTTTCTTTGTAAAGAACACACTTATTTGTCACTGACATAGTTGAATCACACTATGAATATGACACATGAAACTAGCTGATTGCTAAAGTAGTCATTCAGTGCAGTCTCTCAGTCTTGTTGGTTTCCTGTGCAGTAATGTCATATTTTTCAGTTTCCTCCTGTACTGTATGTCTTCTGTCCTCCAGCCCATGAACTTTATTTACATGTAATCTCTGTCCTGTGGCAGAGCTAGAGAGGAAAGTGACTGCCTACAGAATGTAGCGTAGAGGCTGGAGACAAATTAATTGTCTTGTTTGGGTGATGGTAATTTGACAGCCATTAGAGGAGTGATGCAAGGGCAGCGGCGGGTGAACAGGCACGTGTGTGTGTTGTGTTAAAGGTTCTTCTCTTTAAGCGCTTTCAGTCGGCCCCTCCTCCCTCTTTTCATTAGTGGAGTCAGAGAGACGCTGCAGCGAGCCACAATTGAGGAACACTTAGAGGAGGTGTGAGAGACGAGATGTGAGTGTGTGTGTGTGTGTGTGTGAGCAGTGGAATGTGTCCTGCTTTCTTCCCGTCTGACATTTGTTTCAGCCTCTCTCTGTGTTTCATTCTGCTTGCTTTTGCTATATCTTTAGAGAGCTAAGAAATTATACATTTAAAGATAATGAAATATGATTGTAATATGTGTGCTCTATCATGGCAATGACAGCGTTTTAGGGTGTATTTCATTTAGCTGAAATAAAATACTTCTGGAATGTTTTCACGTTCTGATGTACGATTTGCATTTTGCTCATTTTGAAAATGACGCTAGACCATAATATTGATCCAGTAATGGACAAAATTCAAGTCAAGTCAAGTCATCTTTATTTCTATAGCACTTTTAACAATACAGATTGTGTCGAAAGCAGCTTTACAGAGTTAAATAGGGAAATAGTCAATAGTGTCAATAATTTAAAAGAACAATAGTAAACACTCAAACTTCAGTTAAAATCAGTTCATTGTTGAATTCAGTATAGTGTCATCATCCAGCTCAGACTCAAACTCAAAATAAAAAAAAATATGTGATTAAAAATGGTCTAAAACTAAAAATTACCAATCACAGAACCCAAAACCACAATGTACTGAATTAATATGAAAGAATTTTGTGTATTGATTTTTTTAACAGGTGTTTTACCTGTATTTTGAATTTTGTGTTTTATGGTTTTACGGACTAATGGAAATGTCCATAAAATTACTGGAAAATGTCCTCGCAGTTTATCAGTATTTATTTGTTTATTTATTTATTTTTGTAACAGTATATTTTAGTGTCAAATACTAATATAGTTTTAATTATTGTTTTGAATTAGTTTTTATTTTAACAGTTTCCATTTTAATTAGTTTAGGTTAAATTTTACCTAAAGTTATAGCAAATTTGTTGTGTTTTTGTAATTAATATTCATTTTCATGAAAAGAAATAGTACATTTCTAACAGGATATTAGCCAGTAATTTTCTTGCCATAAAATACAACACAATGAAGGCCAAAATTAAAAACACAGGTAAAACACCTGTAAGAAATTAATATGGAAAATTCCTTTTATATATATATATATATATATATATCCTTAAAAAAGTAATTGTAAAGTAATGGTAAATTTCTGCCAGAATATAACCAATAATTTTATGGACATTTCCACGAACCTTAAAATACAATGCAATGATGTGCGAAAATTCTAAATGCAGATAAAACACCTGAAAAAAAATATATAGAAAATTCCTTCATATTAATGCAGTACATTGTGCCCTATTATTTATTTAATTATTTTTATTTATTTATTTTATTATTATTATTATTATTTTTATTATTATTATTTTTTTTTTTTACAGTGTATATATAGTTTTATTCATTTTTAGTTTTAGTTTTGGTTATTTCAGTACAACAAGATAAAATAAATTAGAATAAGAAATGTTATTTTTCTTCTTTTCTTCGTTTTCTTATTGTTTTAAACCTTTTTTTTATTTAAGTTAAAAATGTTATTTATACATTTATTTATTTCAAGTTTAAATTTATTTAAAGGTTTTAGTTTTACATAACTACAATAACCCTGCCTAAAAATTGTATATATATGTATATATAAGTATATTAATATATTTTAATACAAAAACATATTAATATACGTTTATAAAAATATATAAATATATTTTTGTACAAGTTCATAAACCAGTTACGTGCTCTCATCATACAAATTCACAGATTAGAGTTGACAAAACTTGAACTTTTAAACACAACTGAATGCAAAAAATCTTCACACAGGTTTGCATTTCTGGTTGCTCAAGCTTTTTCATACGAAGGGCCAAAAATCTAAGTTGATTTAGCATAGTGGGCCAAAAGTAAATGTTGCATTATATCTGACTATATTATATTATATAGTGTTAATTTTTTAAAAATAATTAATCAAAATGTAAAAAACCAGTGTAACCAGTGTAAAAATAAAACTGTTAAAACAAAAACATAAATAAGAAATGAAGATATGCTTAAAAATTAGCATTTTTCTCACTCATAATTTTTCTTTCTCTAATGATATATTATGGTGGAGCAAATCAAACTTAAAGTTTCATACACAACAAAATGCAAAAATTCTTCATGCAGGCTTGCATTTCCAGTTCCCTGCATTCACACTAGTATAAATGAAATCCGGAGTTGCCCAAGCTGTTTCATCGAAAGGGGCCAAAAATCAAAGTTGATTTAGGGTCATGGGCCAAAAGCAAATGTTGCATTATATCCAAGCACAGTATTCTAAAATGTATTATTTTTTTTAAATAATTGCACACAAATTTAAACAGTTTAAACTAAAACATAAATAAGTTATTAAGATATGCTTAAATGGCATGTTTTATTCACCTATTTTGGCCCACGGACCGTGGGCATCTCTGGTCAGGGGTGTGCATCCCTTTACATGTAATTTCAACATTAGACCTACTTTAAAGGCAGATCAAGCATCCTTATCGCTCTCAGGTGCTGGCTGTTTGTTTTCACCTCTATCTTTTCACCGTCGCGCACACACACACACAGATCTCTCGCTTGTGCTGTGGCTGCGTTCAGCCGCGCTACACGGACGACCTTAATTTGACAGTGTCACGAGGATCTGTATTCATTGGTGCACTCTTTTCATAATCCAATCCTCCTCTCCAACATGCAATTAGTGCCCCCTCGCTGCCACGAGCGCCCCCCTCCCCCCCGACCCCGAGCCGGCACGTGCGATGAGATTGTTACAGCTTTCCCTGTGCCTTTCGTTTAGAGCCCGTGTCCTGTAATGAATATGTACATTAAGGACCCGAGCCAAGGAGGGGTCACATGCAATCAACCTTGAATTCAATTATGGCAGTCAAGGTTAATGACTGTGCGCGGTGGTCAGAGGCGAGCGCCACACCAGCGATTATATTCAGCCCGGCTGAATTCACAATGCCGAGAGAGAGACGGCGAGGGTCCCCGAGGGATGCGGGAATTGTGCGGTGGGAGAGGAAGGAGAAGTGGAGGGAGTCGTGTGTAAAGAGATGGAGAGATAGACAGAGCCATGTCACGACGTTGCTTCTCGATTACATTGAGTTCTCCCGGGCAAATCAGATTGCAAGAAAGGTTAAGCAGCCCCCCCTCCCACTCTACCTCTGCCCCGTCACCGTCGTTCCTCTCTCTTCCTCTCTCTCTCTCTCTCTCTCTCCCCTGGTTGCTGTAATATGATTAGTCTACATAAAGACGTGTCTGGAGTGTAATTCAGTGCTCGCTAATGAGACGCTTGTGTGAACTGGGCTCATCCATATCCCCAAGGCGTCTCCCACTCACCTGCTGCTGGAGAAACCGAGAGAGAGAGAGAGAGACACGGGGGGAGGGGAGGGGAGAGACAGAAGCAATAAAAAGAAGATACTCTGGCAAATTAAATATTGAAAAGTTTTCTGAGCATTATGCAGAATTCTGACATTACATCGTCTATGTTCGGGAGCGAGCGCATGAAGCGTTCTGGCTGTTTGTAGACAGCAGGTTGGAGGCCCATCTGGACACTGGCTTTTCTGGAGACAGAAATGGCATTCAATGGGACATCATGGTTTGATGACAAAACCCTGCCTCTGTTCTGCTCTTTGCACACTCGTGACTTTCATTGGAATATTAGCCTCTCAGAGAGCACAGATAGATGATTGTGTCAATGTATATTCGAAACAACTACAGCATCATACATCTGTACATATCAACACATTTATTTATGATTCACATCTTATCTTAAGAACGGGTCTTTTTCAGAGAAGTTTGGTGTGTGTTTTTCACCATCAGAACTGATTTTCATGTGAGGTTCCTCAGGGTTCTGTTATTGGAACTATTTTGTTTTCTTTGTATTTTACACCCCTAAAACATGCCATGTCCTATGGTTTTTATGATGGCTATTCACAAATTTATCTCCCTTTGAGATCACAAGAATTGTGTTTTAAAGGAAAAGTCCACATATAATGTACTCACCCACTTGTCATCCAAAATGTTCATGTCTTTCTTTCTTCAGTTGTAAAGAAATTGTTTTTTGAGGAAAACATCACAAATGCGCTTGTAAACGATCCCAGCCGAGGAAGAAGGGTCTTATCCAGCGAAACGATCAGTTATTTTCATTTTAAAAAATACAATTTAAATACTTTTTAATCTCAAACGCTCGTCTTGTCTTGCTCTATGTGAACTCTGTGTATTCTGGCTCAAGACAGTTCGGTTATTTTAATAAAATAATACAATTTATATACTTTTTAATGTCAAACGATTGTCTTGTCTTACTCTGCCTGGACTGTTTTTGTTCCGGTTCATGACAGTTAGGGTATGTCGAAGAACTCCAATCGTATTTTCTCCCTCAACTTCAAAAATCATTTCAAAATCATCCTACATCGCTGCAGAAGCACCGACACAGTCTTTGCAAAGTGAACATGCAAAGAAGATCAAACACCCTTAACAAAAAAGGTAAAACAGTGATACAGGACGATTTTGAAGTTGAGGGAGAACATGAGATGGGAGTTTTTCCACATACACTAACTGACATGAACCGGAACAAAAACAGTTCATGACAGAGTAAGACAAGATGAGCATTTGACATTAAAAAGTATATAAATTCTATTAGTTTTATTAAAATAACCAATCATTTCACTAGATAAGACCCTTCTTTCTCAGCTGGGATCGTTTACAACCGCATTTGGGATCGTTTGAAGCCGCATTTAAACGCATTCAGTTTAAGTCTAGTTTACTTGTATACCTGTAGCACTTTTCATGATACAAATCATTGCAAAGCAGCTTTACAGAAAATTTACGTTTGTACAATATATTTAGTAGTAGCTTATCAGTGGTGACAATGTCAAGTTGATATACATGTGGCAGAAATGTAAAGTAAATTCAGTTAATTAATGACATGTAATCGAACAGACGGTAAACACTATTCCATCAATGATTATTATTATTATGTTGCAGTCAAACTTGTAGCAAAATTCAGAAGTGCTGTATGTTGTTTCAGGGTTGGCATCATCTGAGGTCCTCTGAGGGGTTGGCATCATCTCTTCTCAGGTGCTCGGTCATCTTAGATCTTTGTAGGGTTGGATCCAGATTGAAGCTTGTGTACTTCCTAGTTAACATGGGATGTCAGAAACGTCCGTCTAGATGCATACTGTAAACCAAGAGATTCTGGGTACTGTTTTTTTGGTCCAATAAGTAATATCTCTGTCTTATCTGAAATCAATAGAAGAAAATCATTGGTCATCCAATTTTCTTACATTTTTACAACACTCTGTTAGCTTAGATCATTTAGAAGTTTCATCTGGTCTTGTTGAGATATATAGTTGAGTATCATCAGCTGCTCATCATCATATGCCAGACGTCTAGGTCTTTAAGATCAACTGAAAAGCTGCTTCTCACTATCGCACAGACTCATTTTAAGAATATAAGGAGATCAGGCCTTTACTGTTGCGGGTACAAGACCTGCTACATGAGATTAGAGAAATTAAATTCTTAAGTTTACATTAAAAATGACCTATTTTCATTAGCTTTTAAAGAGTTGGACTAGTGCTGATATCCTAGTTTGGTCATTTTTATTTATGTTTTATTGTATTCTATGTATCTGTATGTTGATTGTAGCACTTTGGTGTGCATGCACAGTTTTAAAGTGCTTTATAAATGAATGAACATGTTACACCAGTGTTAAAATGTCTTATTACAGTATGAGCCAAATGGCAATCATATCACTCATATTGCTCAGATTCAGGATTAAGGATTTGAACAAGCCCCTAAATCCCAAAGTGTTCAACTTGAGCACACAAAAAATAAAAAAACAATACTTAGACTTAAAAAAAGACCATATAAGTCCATATGTGGGAAACCAGAATAGAGCACAACAGTCGGGTTCCGGAAGTAAAATTCATTCATTTCCTCCACTGGGAACTGATTTTTAACAATTACTGATAAACCTGTTGTGAGCGCATGGAGGTTGTTAATTATTTGTATATGCATTTGATGAACCCTTCTGTTAGTATTAATTCAACTTATTTTTAAAATAATCATGTTTAACAGTGGAATTTGTTGTGAAAAACTAGATTACCCATGATGCTATACAGAAAGTTCCACCAATCAGAGAACTGCAGTGAGCAAAGTGCACTAAAAAAGATATTTAGCTTCGCCCACAGCAGTGAAGCATTATGAAAAACATAATCAAGTCAGTCTCCCTACGCCCTATTAATATTTCAGTAACTGCAGAGATGTGTATAATTTGCAATCAGCTTACATATAATCTTTCTATAAATACAACCAACAACTTTAAATTAATAGTTTCATATTTCTCCATAGTGTTAGTTCATGGGATTGTAGTTCTTACCCTTGCACAGCTTTCTTTACCTGTTTCTGACTCTTTTGCTTAAAAAAAAAAAGTTTGTAATGTTGTGATTCTCCTCACAGCTGGTTAGTTTGATTCCTTGCAAAACTTTTTTTAAGTCTGTACGGGAAAAATGAAGGGAATATGGAACAAGTTTTGTTTCCTGCAATGGACTGTAGTTAAATACAGCCTAAATATCCAGTACTCTTTTAGTTTTCTGTTGTATGAAATATCTCAATGAGAAACCACTGCAAACAATTCCGTTTGAGAGTAAACAGAATGAATCAAACGTATTTGTAAACAAGTTTAGATCTGTTTGATCAATTAGATCAAAAGAGTGATTCATTGATGAATCTGGCATCACTAGTTCTGATGCTAAACAGCAAACATATGTCATGATTTCTAAAATATTGTCAAGGAAAATTACAAGGATTTATCAGTAATGTTTAACATTGTTTATACCCCCAGTTTCAAAGACAAGGCTTAAGTCTAGACTAAAATGTAAGTCTGAGCTGTTTCAACTGAAAGAAACGTGCACTGGTTGATCTTAAAACATGTCAGTGCCTTTGTTTTGTCTCAAGATGGACACCAGTAATGTTTCTTTTTTTCTTTTTTTCTCCTCAGGCAAGTTTATAAAAATGACTTAAATGTCCTAATTGAATGATGGCCTAATCCTGGCTTAGTCTAAACCCTGTCTAAAACCTGTGAAACCAGGCCATATTGTTCTATTTGAAGAGTTATACTGACATATATGTTACCAATAAGGCCATATATAATTTTTACAGTCACACTTTGTATTAAGATCCTATTTTCAGAGTTAACTGACTATTAACTATGACTTTTGCCTCCTAATTTGCTGCTTATTAATAGTTAGTAAGGCAGTTGTTAAGTTTAGGTATGGAGTAGGGTTAAGGGAACTGGAATATGCTCATGCAGAATGAGGCGTTAATATGTGCTTTATAAGTACTAATAAACATCTATTATACTAGTAATATGCATACTAATACGCAACTAGTTAATAGTGAGAATTGGTCCTTAAAACAAAGTGTTACCATTATCACCATTATAGGTAGATGAAGACAGAAGTTTATAACATATATCAAATTTGAAGAAAAATTGTATATGTTAATAATATCTATATTTTAATTTGATTATATGGTATTATATGTAGCGACCATATATGTCAACAGTATATACATACAGTATGTATGCAACAAATATCTATGTGTTTATATTTTTACTATCTTCTATCTTTTATAACATGTATTGACTGGTATATATTTATATATGGAAGTGTTCTAGTTTCTAGTAGGTTTCATGTATGATTTTACTTCATATGACAATAATTTTTTAATATATATTCATACTTCACATTTACATATGGGTATCAGTAATACTTTACTGGGATGCAGCAGTATTTCACTGGAGCTTGTGCCCCAGTGAAAAGGGACTAGTAACACCCCTGACTGAGTGGTGGTCTCTTTTGACTTATGAAATCATGCAACGCTTTTTTTTTCCCAAACAAGTTGCATGAATGCTACTACCACCCCTGCTGCCCCGCTGTCTTCCACTGCTTGCACAAGAAAGTCACAAGCTTTCAAACACACCCACACACCTTCATACACATCCATCTGAACAGGTAATAACTGTTGGAATGTTATAGACGTCATAAAACACCGCAGGCGCTGATGCTTCTTGTCCACATCTCATAGGTCATAAATGTCTGCAGAATAAGAATGATGAAAAATACACCCTGTATTTGATCTTCCATCACCCCTAGCAGAGGTCACTGAAATCCTAACAGAGACTTTCACAAATCAGTGCATGCTTATTCCAGCACAGTCAATACACACCACTGTAATAAACTGATGGCTCAAAAATCTGATGCACTAAAATGTGTGTGTGTGCGTGTGTGTGTGTGTGTGTGTGTGTGTGATGAAAATAATGGTGTATGGGATATATACATTACTACAGTGCTTGGCAGATTACATGCAATGTGTAGTACCCTGGATACTGATTACGTTATGAAAACTGTACTGCAGTAAGTAACGTAATCTATTAGATTAGTCATTCGAGAATTTAATCTGACTACTTTTGGATTACTTTTAAATGACTTAACTCTTTTACGTCAGAAATTTGAATGGGATCATTGTGCAGTATACTGATATTAAAATAAAGAGAATGAAAACATATTTGTGACCATGGACTACAAAACCAGTCATAAGGATCTTTTTTTTTTTTTTTGTTTTAAATTGGCGTATATACATAATCCAAAAGCTGAATACATAAACTTTCCACTGATAGTATGGTTTGTTAGGATAGGACAATATTTGGCCAAGATACAACTATTTGAAAATATCGATGGTGGAAAAAAAAAAAAAAAAACATTGAGAAAATATTAAATATTTAAAGTTGTCCAGATGAAGTTCTTAGCAATGCATATTACTAATCAAAAATTAAGTTTTGATATGTTTATGGTAGGAAATTTACAAAATATCTTCATGGAACATGATCTTTACTTAATATCCTAATGATTTTTGGCATAAAAGAAAAATGGATCATTTTGACCCATACAATGTATTTTTGGCTATTGCTGCAAATATACCAGTGCTACTTAAGGTTTTGTGGTCCAGGGTCACATCTCATTCTACAACACAAAGTGCATTAAACATTACATGACACCAGGTTCTCCCAAACTGGGGTTAATAACAGAACTGCAGGAGGTTCATGAGATGAAAAGCTAATGATTAATGAAGTCATAAAAATGTAGAATTAAAATTACTAAATTATTTGAAAATCAAAGCCATAAAATGAAATTACTGGGCACTAAAAAAAAAAAAAAAAACTAATTATGAGTTTACCATGTCAGTGTGACCATTAACTGATATCAGAGAACTGTGAACATGCAAATATTTTGTTAAATAATTTAAATATTAACTTAAGATCCCAAGGGTTTTGAAATAAGCATTTTAGGTCAAAGGGGCTTGGCTGACAAAAACATTTGGGAATTCCTGCATTACATTAATAAATATTAATAAATATGAAAATAGCAATGATATTTTTCAGGTTTGAAATACTTTTGTCCGTATTTCTAGAATCTATAATTAGTGTCATTTCATAGACACAGTGTTTCAAATGTATTTACCTGATCAAAGATAAACAGTATGACAGACAGTAGGAAAATTTAAAAGAGAAAAAAAAATTGGGGAGACTCAATAAATTATGAATAATTGAAAGCCATTGTGTGAATAATATGTAATCTTGTAATCCACAAAAAGTAACTGTAACCTGTAATCTGATGATGGGCATTTTAAAATGTAACACAGTCTAATTACAAGTAGTTTATTTTTGGAATCTGATTAGATAATCCAGATGTAATCAGTTACTACCAGCACTGACTACTGAAAATGGATGATAGTGAGAAAGGTTTCCTGTGGATGGCGTCCATTGCCGCCAGAAACCAAACTTGGGCTTTGTGGCGTTAAGTGCATGGATTGATATAGGAGAAATGGTACAGTAACAGCTGGCTCCATTCTCTCTGGGTCAATAGAGGAGCTTCTGTGTGTGTGGATGGTAAATCTCTCCGCTCCACTCTGTAAATCAAGTTCCATGGCCCTGCCGTGCAGATCAGCTGCCCTGCTAATGGAAGGTTAAGCACTTTGCAATGAAACAATTACTGCCAACACATACTGTCTGGCTATTACTGATGGAGAGATGCGCTGGCCGCTGGTGTCTGTGCGGATCTGTGTCCGTGCCGCTAAACCGCTGTCTTTTTCAGTGGAGGTGGGTGATATCTATCTGTGCTCCGCTAATGCGATCATGCAAATGCTGCTCATCCCGATCATGCGGTTTCTTCATTTTGTGCTTTTTATGTAAATCTTTTCATTATCCCATGATGTGCAGGTAAGTCAAACGCCATTATGTGTATGCGTACGTTTGACATATAGCTAAGCGGACCAGAGAGAAAGCCCTAGAGAAAACTGGAGTAAAGAGCCAAATGTAATATTGGCAATCTCCAGAGATTACGGGGCATTTGTCAGCGTGTGATGCCACCTGACAGGGCGCTTTTGTTGCTTCTAATGACATCTCCATCAGTGCGCGCGCGTGTCCTATCCATCACGAGCCAAAATGGGCTATTTCATTTTAGGATCATGGAATAAAAAAGTTCTCTCTCCCTCACACGCCAATGAAAAAAATATAAAAATTTCAGCTGAAATGTATGGAAATTCAAAGCAATATATTCTTTGCGCCACGGCTGGGTGATCAATTTAACCGAGTCTTAAAGTGTAAGAGAGTTTTATAAGGGTTTTATGAGGGTTTTTTTATAATGCGAGCAGACTAACATATCTGTTCCCGTTGGGAACGTAAGCAGATAAAGGACGTATACTAAGGACTCACTCGTCACAATTTTCCTGCATAACCCATTATGGTTCTGTGTTATTATTGCTATGCTTTATTTGTTATTGGAAATACAACATTTGTTTTGGTGAAGTGTCAAGTTTCCGTAAATGAAATAGAGGCCCGAATGGCGGGGTCCAGATCCTAATGGGCTGTTATAATGTGTAGTTATCAGCGTATCAGAATTGCCCCCTCTTTCTCTCTCTTTCCACCCCCTCCTCGCCAGTAGGTTCAGTCACATCAAAACAACATTAATTCCTGTCATTTATTGCCAGGCCACATCAAGGCTGGATTAATTCAGATAACATGCCAATGCTGAGAGGTATTGGTATTCCAATCAATGTGCTGATTCTCATGGAAAAGGCTATTATTCAGAGCCGATTCACTCTCTTTACGAGCCCCGTTTTGATTTCTTGAAATATTGATTATGTGTTCCTCTCAAATAGCTGTTAAATTGCCTGGGAAGCAAACAATCGCAGGTGTAAATAAAGATGATAATAGCGAGTCACCGCAGCTACTGGTGTGTGCTCAGCACTCTTTAAGCCAAAAACCTTTTGAAGCAAAAACACCAAGCACAAACTGATGTTAGTCTTGCAGTTGTAATACCAAAAAGGTCACAGTTTGAACTGCCCTAAATGAATCACACTGCGTTGCACACTACAAAACAACAATCACAAGAGACAGACATTGAACCTTTTCATATTAAGCGGTGAAATGCAGGAGCGCTGTAACGAGAGTGAATGAGGTTGTAATGAGGTTAGATGATTCAAAGGGGCCAGCGATGTCAGCCAGTGGAGTTCTTTCAGTCATACTTTTTAATAAAAATATTCAATATTTCATCAAATTAAACCAAATATCCAAATATTCAACATTTAAAAAATGTATCATCACTTAGTAAAACTAAAACTGTGAAGGTACACTGTAATGCAATGAGACCACTTGCTATAAACCAAACGGTTTAAGAACTGCAGCCATTTCTTTTTGGGTAATTTTTGACTTGTTCTTAAAAGTGGTGGTGCTGATTTTATTTACAACACCAGTATTACAAAATAAAACATTGAAAAGTGTATAAATCACTGTTTTTTCTAAAGAAACTTTGTCCAACAGTGACACCAGCATGTAAAGTTACAGCGGGACTCTCTCGCCTCCCCTGAGCACATTAAGTTTTAACAGACCCCCTAAAGCATGCCGTGAGATTTTTGGGGGTAATTGAGAATGAATGGGGGAAAGTCACATGAGAGGAGGCAATGCCTCCAACACAATACAATGGTAAATCTCCCTGTCTATGACCAGTTTTTACCCAGCTTTGATGACTGATGATCCGAAAAATTCAAAAATAGTTTAAACTATTAAAAAGAATAGCTGAACGTAAGTTCACAACAAAACGTATTGTTTAAATCGTTACTGCTTTGAGTTATTTAATGTAAAAAATATAATATTGGCATATAATAGAATACAGTACTGATTAAAATAACGTAAAAAATAAAATAGAATTGTTTTTTAGAATTTTTTTCTGATAGTGTACACTGAAAGGTGCTTCACGATGCCATAGAAGAAGTAGGCTACTGTAAGACTGGAAACGTATTTTCTTGCTCTAGAAATACACTTAGAAGAATATTTTGGTCTATAAAGGTCGAAACTAAATATATTTTCTGTTTTAAAAAAATCCGCTACCAGTCAAAATTTTTTAAACAGAAGTCTCTTCTGCTCACCAAGCCTGCGTTTATTTGATCCAAAGCAAAAAAACAGTAAAAATTTGAAATATTTTTACTATTTAAATAACTGTTTTCTATTTGAATATATTTTAAAATGTAATTTATTCCTGTGATTTCAAAGCTGAATTTTTAGCATCATTACTCACATGATCCATTCTCATATTCTGAGTAGAATTTTATTCAGGTTTCTTTGATGAATAGAAAGTTCAGAAGAACAGCATTTATCTAAAATATAAATCTTTTGAAACATTATAAATGTCTTTAGCATCACTTTTGATTAATTTAAGGCATCCTTGCGAAATAAAAGTATTAAAGTATTAATTTATTTTAATGTAATTAAGTATTAATCCCATTAAAAAAATGTATAGTGTGTAATGTTAAGAAGCTTTTAATTTTAGATAAATGCTGATCTTTGGAACTTTCTATTCATCAAAGAATCCTGTACTCAACTGTTTTTAATATTGATAATAATATCAATAAAAAAATGTTTGTTGAACAGCAAATCAGCATATTAGAATGATTTCTGAAGGACCATGTGACACTGAAGACTCGAGTAATGATGATGAAAATTCAGATTTGATCACAGGAATAAATTACATTTTACAATATATTCAAATAGAAAGCAGTTATTTTAAATAGTTAAAAAATATTTTAAAATTGTACTGTTTCTGCTGTAATTTGGATCAAATAAATGCAGGCTTGGTCAGCAGACGTGGCTTCTTTATAAAACGTTACAAATCTTACTGTTCAAAAACTTTTGACTGGTAGTGTATATTTCATTGAGCTTCACTTTTTGCAACATATATTTAGCATTTATATTTGGTCACAAAAAGCATGAGTTTAGATGGGTCATATCAAGCACTGTTTATTACCCACCTGCCAAAACGCCATTACAGGGACAAAGACTCATATGATAAAGATATGTTTCACAATCAAACATGTCACTTGAGTGACCTTTCATTCTTGCATCTCGTGCCGGGCTGCGTTCGCCACCCTACACCCATGCATGCTTTGGCCGCCCCACTCAGACAAACTATTAGTTAAGCCTTTCCGGTTTGAACTCAAGCTTACTGCTAAATTTCTTAAGACAATGAGAGCGAGCACATAATAAAGGGAAGTGTGATAATTGTTGCTATTCTGAGAAACCCAAAGCAGTAACTTCAGTCCATTCACACTCAGAGAGAGGGAGAGAGATTTATTGTTCTGTACTCACAGTGACAGGAAATACACATTTCCCTCCTGGGGCTAAATATTTGTCTTGTCTGGTCAGTCGAAACTATGGACCCACTCAGGAGGAAACAGGCCAACAAATGGACTATCGCTGCAGCCAAGCTCTGTTCCTGCAATACTGCCTCTCCCCGACGCCCGTATCTGATTAGCCAACTGCAGAGGCCTATCACGCCGATGACAGGTCATTTCCCATCATGCCGCGCTGGCAGGACCATGTCATTTCCAAGGGGAAACAGATGAGTGACAGCAGGGTGTAGGCCGTGCCCAGAGCCCTAATTGAGTAGGGTGCGTGTGGGTCGGTGCGTTTGCATGTCGGGTGTGTGCGCATGTCTTCGCACTTTATTCACTCATGCCACAGGAAGAGTAGATAAAACACGGACATTGTCTGAAACCCAAACAACCTATGTACCGACGCATTACTGTCGGTGCATTATGCGCTCATTTGTTCAAAGCATTTACAATTACAGACCACTTAGCGTGCTACACTTAAACGTAAATACTGGCAAATTCTATTGATTCATTTCAATTCATATTAAGTTATCTTGAGTAAAGATTATATAATTATTTTGACTGAAAAAAAAGGTAACCAAAAGTGTGCTTTATGTGGTAAAATCTAAATTTTTTTTTATTTTTTTTAATAAAATGTTTTTTAACATTACTGAATCAACCTGAATATATTAAGTTACACCAACAAAACTAAATTGTAGAAATAGCTCTTTCTCATAAAAGTTACAGGTTACCACTTTTAGTTTGTAAAGGTTTTTTACACCTAAACATTATATCTTTCTTTGACAAAGCAGTAAATAAATAATGTATAGTACATCATGTAGGACATCATTTCTTTTATTGTTTTATTGGTTTCAACTACAACAGCACAGATTCACATGCCCATGTTTTCAAACCTGTTCTAACTACATAAGAAATCTCTCAATAAATATTTAACCTATAATTGTCTGTATGTAGTTTTTGTTTAATGAAACAAATTGAATTAATACCACTCATTATTTTAGGCAGGTCTGATGGGTATTCCTACTTCTACTTGGTTATTATTATTAATCTAGTATGAATTATTAATAACAATATTTAGCATATAATGTCTTTTTTTTTTGTAGAAAAAGCAGACATGCAGATACTTGAAAATCTTTAGCACTGTGTTTGAGAGCTCAGAGACATTCTTTTACAGGCAGGCAAGTTTTTTCTTTTTGCAGGTGATATTTAGAGGTTAGAAAATCTGAAATCAGATATGTAGATCCTAATAAAATATATAAAAGTATTAATATACTATACTTAATATACTAAAAAGTATTTAATATATATATTTATTTTATGCTAAATATACTACAAATACATTTACATATTTATTCATTTTTATTTATTCATGCACATTAATTGTGCCAAAGTAGTGCTGAAGTCCAACTAAAGATTTCATTGTGCTAAAGTGTAACTACTGCAAGTATACTTCAGGTACATTTTAAATATTTAGCATTTAAAAACCAATATTATGCAAACATCATACAATCCTCATCAATAGTGACATTAAAACACATTTCAGGCCTGATATTAATAAACGTGCATTGTGCACAAGTAGTACTCCAAATAAAGTTTAATCATAAGTTTTATATCAAGAAGTCTCAAGCAATTTAAACTATACTTAGTATAATATAAATATATTACTTTTTTTTTTTTACTAGGGGAGCAAACCTGTATTAACACAAACAAATTTTTAATAACAAATTAATTAATGCCTTTAAAGATTTATTGAACCGACTGATTAGAAACCGGCTAATCAGATTTGAGCAGGTTCAGATGGTCCATGTGCAATGCGTGGGGAGTCCAGCCATCTCTGAGACTTCCTGAGGTCTAACACAGAGTAAAATACGTGGAGAAAGATGGACACGTTCAACAGGATGAAGGAGATGATGGAGAGCTGCAAAACAACAAGTGAGAAAAATGCACACAAAAATGTTACAGAAAGTGAAGAATGACAATTTATATGAGGAAACAAACTGATGAATCAAGAGATATAGAGAAAATGTAAGGCAAAATGCTGAATAAGCATGCATAGAAAAGATGAAAAAGTAATAATTCTGTGCCCTCTCTTTGTCTCTGTGCTGGACATTTATCTGAAACCCGGCAGATAAAGTCTCATAATGGTATTTTTCTCCTTAAGAGGAGAAAAATTGCTGATATCTTTATCTCAATGTCTGTCCCTTCCTCTCAAAATGATAAAATATTGAAATCCCGCACTGTTTACTGATCCAGATTGTCAGGACAAGATTAAACAAAACAGCTGTTTTGTCCTGCAGATTGTAAAATGGGTCAGAATGAATTAGGCAGCACCTCTCTCTCTCTCTTTCTTTCTTTCTTTCTCAGTCTGTCTTGTAAGATTTTCATGTCTGTCTCCAGAGCCATCAATGAATCATTGGTTTCCCATATTAGACACGCTTTATTAGATTACTAAACACCCAGATGAGGTGGTAATTATAGCTTTGCTCATCAGGACAGTGTCTGTTCATTGATTATCTATACTGATAGAAGGCCTTCCTGTACATACGACAGCCCAATCCCCAAAAGACCAGCCTCTTCCAGCCAAAGTCCTAAAACAATGTATCGACACTCATCAGTGGGGCGATCGACCCCCTGTTCTGTCTTCCCTGAAAATTACTCCATTACGCCATCCATTCATATAAGAACATGAATCCCTCCAGTCCTGCCAAACATCTATACATTCATGTGTGTGCTTGATGGCCGTCTAATTCTACATAAGGTTAATCAATTAAGAGTTTATCCCAGGAGACTGCATTTCTCTGGAAAAAGGCAGAGAGAGAGAATACATGTAACTTTGGAGATATAGCAGTATTGGACACATACAATTATCTACAAAATATCTATAAGATGGAAGCTAGTTATGTAATTTTGAAATTAAATCAGAGTACCTGCGATGTGTTTACTGTGAATTGAGCCACACAAAACACTTTATTATGAGTCATGTGAATGGAAAACCGTTGTTCTGTGTATGTCCTATTTTAATATGTTTAATTAAATTCATGTTTTAATATGGCTGATTCATCTGCTGTACCTGTTTTATATTTTCTGTTCACTTTTGCACTTTTGTGTGCATTTATTTACAACTAAATAAACATTTCACAGAGTGGTTAATTGACAGTGAATGTCAAGCAGTCAAGTTTCAAATTTCAAGATAAAACAATTCTAAAACAATTCTATTTAAAAAAAAAAAGTAGAATCATTAATAATTCATGGCACACTGATACGTAGACTAACTACTAAAAGCCAAAAGGGTGATTAAAAACTGTGAAAGGCCTAAAATTCATAGCTCCTCAAAAGGTACTTTACCTTATGCATTGTACATACATATAACATTAAAGTGTATGGAAAAGTTGACTACATACACTGTGCTTACTTTGAGTGCTTTGCTGTTACGTTGTCATGTGTTTGCAATGGTTTTATAGTGTCAGTAGGAAGCACTATTTTGATCATTCTGTTCTGAAGCATCCTATTGGTTTTTATGAGCCATTGCTAACTGTAAAAGAAAGTCCAGTCATAATTTACTCTCCTTTAAGTTGTTCTGTATCTTTTTGAATTTCTTTCTTCTGCTGAACATAAGCAAAGATGTTCTGAGGAATGTGGGTAACCAGACAGTTGCTGATCCCCACTGACATCCATAATATTTTCCCCCATACTACGGAAGTCAATGGGAACCAGCAAATGTTTGATTACCAGCTTTCTTCGAAATTCAACAGAAGTTCAACAGAAGACAGAATATCATAGGTCTGGAACAACTTGAGGGTAATAGTATTTATAATATTGGGTGAACTGTTGCTGTAAAGCGAATACCTCTAAGAATATTTTGCTTACATTCCCATTAAATTATAAAAAAACACTTAATGTTCAAAACGCCAAGTAGTTTGTTACATTTTTTAAATGTTTTAAAATAGGTAATTCTTGGTTATGTGTTAACATTAAGAACATGTTACATTGTATCATTTATCAACATAATGGGAATGTTACTTTTGAATGCTGCCTGAACATTCTGAAACAATTGCATTTAAAAAATGTTACACAAATGTCTAACTAAAACTAAAAATAAATGTTCATAATGTATAAATAATGTTTTTGTGCTAACATTTTGAGAACATTATTAAAGACTAAATAACGTTGAACAAATGTTCTGTAAATGTTACGGGAAGAACATTTGTTGAAAACCTTGACAGAGCATCAGCCAAACTTCTGAGAAGGTTAGTTGAGAATCTCTGCCTCCTACACGCGCACACACACACACACACACACACACTCGTTAAGTTTCCATATTTTATGAGGACTTTGTATAGATGCAATGGTTTTTCTACTGTACAAACTGTATTTCCTATTGCCTTACACCAACCTCACAGCTAAATCTACCCCTCACAAGAAACTTTCTGCATTAAAAAAAAAAAAAACACCTTTACATTGTAATACCTATGTCATACCCATGTCATTATACAAATTTGCGTCCTGATAATGATTTTTCTACTGCATTTCCTGTCCACTTACCCTAACCTTACATCTAAACCTAGCCCTCACACAAAACTACAGGCATTACTTTATTATTTAGGATTTATAAGCTCTTTTCCTCATGAGGACCAAAAAATTTCCCCACAAGTACAAGGATTTTGGATATTTGTGGGGACATTTTGTCCCAAATAACGTAGGGTATACCTGAACCACACACACATGCTGTAGGCCTGACACCATCAAACATCACTTTTCATGCATTAGTGTCTGAATCTCAGTAAAGTACATAAAAACACAAACCGAATTGTGCTCGTGTCATTGAATTCTCGCGACACATCCAGAGCAATTGACTGTTATTAGCATCCCACACATGCTCCTCGTGTAAGCATGCAGAGCTATAATTGAATATTTCATTAGAAATGAAAACAGCACCAGTACCCCCACCCCCCTTTTTTTCTTTCTTTCCACAGACAGATATGAGTACAGCAGAACCCGTGCAGCTTCTGTACAATTTAGCCTAAACAATTAAACGAAATATTCAGGGGTAAGACCAAAAGGCCCCTAAAACATCTGAGAAAACAGGGATTACTGGACCGTTTTAAAGCAAACACATAAGACTCATTATCACCGTGGCATATTGGCAGGCTCATTTGCTTTTCACAGTGAGTGTCGGGTCCAAAAAACCCTCCCCCCTGGGATAAACACGTGTATGGGGAGCGGGGGCGCTGTGGCCCCAGCAGCAGGTGGCCCATTGCAGCCTAATGAACACGGCAATCTGTTACTATCGCCACAGCGCTTTTCACCAGACAATTAGGCGACTAAGCGTGTAATTATTCTGGGCCAACAAGAAGAGGCTCTCCTCTAATTTCATCTTTACATTTCTGTTTACTCACTCACACTGCTCTCATTAATGAGAGATTTTCCAGTCTATGCTAATTGGTTTCAATAACATTCATTTTAGTTGAAAGGGAACGATTCTGTTAATTGAAGAGTGGGAGAGGAGGGGCAAAGATATAGAAATAAATAAATGAATGAATAAATAAAAAGAGCCCCGCGTCTTTTTATTTTCGAGAGCGGCGGATGCTTTGAACGCGATCAACAGGTTCAGAGCTAATGAAATTAAGTGACGCCGGCAGTAGCAGAAAGGAAATCGCAAATTAAAAGCAATTTATTTTTCACTGAAGCATGTGGCAGCGTTCAGGTGCAATTAATGCGCAATGCTTAAGCACGAGGAGAAAAAAAAGAAACAAAAACACACAAAAAATCAGGATGGTAATAAACTCTGCGCTGCCACCGTGGACGTTTTTATGTGCACATATGCTAGATTTTCCTCTACGCCAGGCTTACTTACAATATGACGAGAAGTCTCTCCGTAGACCACCTCTGGTACAGCTAACACAAGATAATTTGAGATGATTTGCATACGATTTGCATAATATCAGGACACAAGCTACAAATAGGTATGAGTGTGTCTTAATTACAATGGGCTACACTTTTCAAGAAGGCACGCTTGCATTCTAATTGCGTTAGCTGCTGCTTGGATTCAAGACGCAAATTCAGTCAAGCAAAAATGCCTGTTTAGGATGTATTCGGTGTTGTTCAGTAATTATGTTCGATTAAGCACTCTGCTATCCCCGCTCCCCTTAAGAGAAAGACTTTCGGGAAAATTATTCCACATTTAAAGGTGGGATATTTCAGCAGTTTTCGCAACAAGGACATTGCTTTCTTTTTGTAAAGGCGTTCTAAAGTAATGTATTGTACCTCTTCACTTTTATTCTCAGAAAAAAAGGTACAAAAGCTGTCACTGGGGCGGTACCTTTTTGAAAGGTACAACTAATATGTACCTTTAAGATACTTAGATGATATACATAAGGCACAAAGGTGTCAGATTGCCACCCTTTTTTTTGCCACACAAAAGGTTTGGTTTCTCATTTTCTGCTGGAAAGAGGGAGAGAGAGGGGCACTTAATTAAAAAATGCCATAATTTTAATATTGCATTAACAATTACATACCAATTAGTGAGAGATTATTTTTTTAAACCCCCGCCGCTCTCCAAAGTATGGTCATTAATTGATGTGCAGGGCTGTATTCAGGGCTGGGGTACGAGCACCTGAGGTTGCCAAGGTTACCAAATGGAATCCTCCCTCAGACATCCCTGATCTGCATAATTCCATCATATAATTCAGTGGCTTTCAAAGTGAGGTTGATGAATGGCACCTTCAGAAGATAATATTTCTGCTCGGCTGTAATAAATCTTATGTGAAGTGCTTTGGGTGTGTGCGTGCGTGCGTGTTTAGTTTTTTGGGGGACATAGAAGGTAGGATGAAACTCATTGCGCACCCCCCCATTTCCATTTTTCTTTGTCTGTTTCTCTGCAGATATCATGAACATTAGAGTAATTACTCGCTTACCTTCTCTTGGTTCAGAAGAGCACCGTGACCTGAACTTTTTAAGACGCGTATTGTGTTTAATCAAACAGCGGCTCTCATTAAACAGCTCTTCTGATTGGTCAATTGCAGCGTTCACTGATATTTCCTATCATAAAGCAGATATTTGGCTGACAGCATAAGTTCTGAGCAATCTGTTATGGGTTAGGTTAAAAAGCACGTGTACACGTTTATGCTATGGAGCTTCTTGAAAATCTTCCATATTCACCGAGGACCCAGACGGACCAAAAGATCCTTGTTCTAGCGGGACCCGACTGACCAAGATGCCAGATAAACACCTGTGATATTGATCCCCGATTGCAAACAGTCCGCAGCCAAGAGGCCAGCGCGCCGTGTTCTCCGCACGTTGCTATTAATAAAACAGCGTAGGTCAAGCAGAAGTGACCCCGGCGCCTCAATAGTGTTTAAAAACAGGTTCGACCCTGGCGATAGCGATGTGACCTTCTCTTCATTTATTCATGGCGGTGGTTATGGCTGCCTCTCTTTTGTCCGCTCCTATCAGGAGCACTTGTTTGCCTTTAGCGGGTGCATGTATTTACCATGCATTAAGCCTCATTAGACGTTAATTGAATGTTTGGTCGCTGAGGGGCGAGCGGTGATGGAGAGAGTGTTATAGCTAATGATGAGAGAGGGAAATGAAGAGGGGGAGTGTTTTTTCCTCTTCCCACTTTTTTTTTGGTGTGTGTCCCTACAAATATAAACACTTCTTATTTAATTTCCTTCTCTTCCTCTTTTGATTTTCATTAGATGAAAGAAAATAGTCTTTATTGCTCCCATGCCATTACGTGTAAGTGTATCTGTGTGTCTGCCTGCACGCACGTAAAAATAGAGAAAGATAGAGATACGAGCTAACTGAAGAATCAAAGTCACCGGTGCGTATTTTCTCTGACACACCTGTGAGTGATTGCATTTGTTTACTAATTAGGTTTTATTTTCCATTATTAATGTTTTTAATAAGCCCCGAGTCAGGTGTGGCTGACAGTAATGAATGCCTCATTCTCGAAGTTCGTTATTGGCGAGCTGCTCTGCTCCCTAATAAAGGGATAATTACTCCATGTTTGTACAGACATAAAGAACTGAGTATTGACTTTTTGACAGGCTGTGACGCCGTTCACGCTAATGACATTTTAAATTGTACGTTTATAGCTATCACACAATGAGAGAGTTCATCGTGTTTTCAGCAGATAGATAGATACATAGATAGATAGATAGATAGATAGATGTTATTTGTGCTGAAAATAACAGGAACCTTGTAATCAGAGATATGAGAGCCCTCAGTATGAAACAGGAAATTGCACAGTTAGTGGCTTTCTAGACACGGAATTAGGCATGAACCATATCACGCTCTTTCTAACTAAACAGTTGCGGTCAGGCTCAATTCGATTCAAGTGCTTTTCTCCTGAGGCCACGCTTTTTGAATGGGCCCGAGTACAAGTAATACTTCCAGTTCTTGAGTGGAGTTTTCTGTATTTCTGTGGAGCATCCAGATGATGAATGTTGAATACTGGAGACCTAAGGCTCAATGTGTGACTTTCAGGCACAGTCATTTAGTTGAATCAAGAGAAATGATTTCTGAGAAATGAATCCGCTGTGAAGGCCTGTTTCACATATACAGCATGGTCATGTTGGGTTTTGACAGTGACAGACAGTGTTATTCCTGCATGGGATTGCTGCAGCTTTGGAAATAAAATTTTGGGTTACAGCAAGCATTTTCTTTTTATAACAGCTATGAATTGATAAGAAAATGATAAGCTGATTCTGATATAGTACATATTAAAATTATTATTTTCTACAGGCTTCTTTCCATATTCTCTCATATGCCACTGCTGTTACTTAAAAAAACAATTGTTTTATGAATAATGTTTATTTGGATATTACTCTTTTCACATAGTGTTTACCGCCTGCTATATATTAAGGAAGTATGCGATTTTGAAAAAAATTTGGTTTATGCTTGGGGGTGCTGTGTGTGGTGAAGGGGGATGGGGTGTCACCACAGTTAGTTAAAAACAATATTAAGTCTATAAAGCATGTCAAAACTCCACAAAGCACGATAAGCATACCAGGAAATCAACAGGCGTAAAAATGGCACTAAATTGGACAAAAATGCCAGAGCATAATAAAACTAAATTAAAAAGAAAAATGTCTCATGCAAAATTAAATTTAGAGCTGATGTTGCGTCATATTTCTTTTTACAGCATTGAGCATTCTAACAAGTCACACACAATTCTTTTGAGCCTGTGAACGCAATGACCATTTAGAGGATTTTAATTAGTCATTGCTAAGGCGTTGAAGTGACTGAATTCTGCACTTCCGCAAATTCTCTCTCAGCACATTAACGCACCAGCTTCAATGAGTTTAGGCACAGTCGCCTACACTGGGGAGCAGGCCTACTGGCAGCAGTAAAGTATATTTTTTGAATAATTATTTGTATGGATGGGAGTTTGCAGCAGTGACAAAACCATTGTATAAAGAAATCCACACACAATTTTTCAGGTATTTTCGGCGACTACTGTCTGAAATGAACCGGACCGGACTACTTGTTACAGTGTGAGTTCAGTGACTTACAAATGAGTGGATATATTCTGTGTCAGCTAAGGGTTACAGTTTCAGTCACTGTGTTCCTGAGGTGCTGCTTCAAAGTCTCATTTTTAATTTTAGGATGCTTTAAAAACAGGAATCATAATATTGCTTTAGTGTGACAACTTAATTTAAAATGTGAGCATGGCATGTTTCAAATTAGCAATCACCAAACACCCCACATTGGTGTCAACTTTTGAATAATGATAATGAATAATGAATATTTTCATCATTTATGGTGTTTAAATCATCCCTGCAAATTCACAAAGTTTTCAAGGCATTTTCTTTTTATGTTACCTCCATATAATGCCTGTAATAATGTAGTGTTTACTTTATGCAATGGCAATAATTCTGCTGTTCCACAAGCGCCACCTTCTGGCAAAGAGTGAAACAGTTATATTCCCATTTTATTCCCAACAGTGTTGCAAAGGGCATATCAACAAGAAAAAAAAAGAAAAGAAAAAAAATATATATATTTTTGTATATATGATATATATGATATTTATGATGTGTGTAAGTCAATGGTTAAGGAGATTTCACATGACTGGCATCAGTTCTGGCCAGTGTATTGATTTCTGTTAAGTAAAGTGTCAGCTGCAGCATTAACTGCTGATCAAAGTTGTAATAATTTCAGTACCTTGTTTCATTCCTGAATGAATCTGAGTTTTTGAGTGAATTCGATGAATAAATGTCTATTTATTAATAAAGACAGTCACATGTTGCCACCTACTGGCGCAATGTAACTTCCACCGAAGTCGCTGGGGGGACAAAATGGTGAAAAGTTCCAGTGCTGATAATAGTGGAATGTCAGTACTCGTGGAAAGCTCTCTTGATCATAGATCCACGATATACTTTTTGAAGACATTTCTGTAGATGTATTTACATAGTTAAGACTACATATATGAGTTGAGTTTGTATATGTATTTAACAATGTATAGGTTAAGACAAATCACATGAGAAAATATGATTGAATTTTTGTGCCAAACATTGGTTTACGTGGACAGGTATATATTAACAACAGCCCATTTATACCTAATTACTATTGCTTTCTAATGAGCGGCTTGAAAGAAAAAAACAAAGGCATGAGAATAAGGTAGTCAACCTCTATTTTTTAATCATGAATTTCTGCTGTCTTTATTCATTACGGTTTTGTGACAGCTATTCAGCTTGCCAACACGCTCTGCCACCTCTAATGATGGTGTGTGTTGCACCAATCTCTAGTAAAATCATCAGCGGTATTATGAAGTTAATTTCAAATGATTGACAGTCCTTTATATGCATGTAGCTAATGTAACAATTTATTTTCCTAACAGGAGGAAAATGGGGAAAGACAGGGCAGGAAAACCTCAGTGCAGATAGACTGGCAAGATCTTGATTTTATTTACACAACTAGACTGAAAGTACTGTCTGTACTCATGTGAAGTTTGATTGTTTACCTAGCCTATAAATAGGAAAGGAGGATGTCTTGCGGTTTGTTGCACTTTCTCTTGATGAGAAACAAAACTTTAAGTAAAGAATTCTGCCTATAATAAGCATTTTTTTCAAAAATATAATATTTTATCCAAGAGAACACATAAACTCACACATATATTTTGTGCACCCTGTTTTTCGGTTTTTATCACAAAACCAAATGACTATGTTAAAAGTCCTCTTTTTCCTCCTTATTTGCTGGTGTCACACACACAAAAACATTTTGTACTCTTTTAACATGAAAAATAGACCTCAGATTAGCAGTGATGTAACAGTGATGAAGGAAAAAGACTACAAACATATGAAACACAAGGGGTATACAGTGTATAAACAGGGATAACAAATGAAACGAAAAACAAGTGAGCTAATCAACAAAGAAAACTACCAACAGACTAAAACAGGAAACAGGAAACTAAAAGACTACACTTTCAACATAAAAGTCCGAAATGGGGAGCAACAGTAAAGTTAATTAGTTAATTAGAGTCGTACTGTATATAAGATGCATTGGACAGTATTTGCTTCATGCGTCTATGAAAGTTACTTCTGGTAAACTATTTTAAAATTTAGAGCAAAATTACTTTACAAATTACTTACCCTATCATTTTAGTTAAATGAAATGTTATTCATAAATCATAGTATCAAAATGTATTTTGTTACTTAGCTGACATGGTTTGCATTACCTTGTTTTGTTCACTTGTTTTGACCTTAATGTTTTGCACTTTCCATATCCTGATCAACCATTTAACTTGCTAATTTAATTTGTCTGCTTGTTCTAATCATTCTTATTTAGCTTATTATGTTGGAACAATCCCAATTTTCTTTTGGCTGCAGATGTTGAGACTGTAAAGTGTGACACACTCTCTCAAAGCTGTATGACATGGATTAATACTGAGCATCTGTGTTATGGTCATTAGAGCTGCTTCACCTTTGTTTTATGAAACTGTTTTGACAACAAAGGCCTGTTCACACCAAAGCATATGTTCATCACTAAAATATAGGTCGATATCCGCTCACGGTTTGTCAGTTCAGATGTATGCAAAAGAAAAAAAGGCAGAGGGGCTAAATGAAAATGCAAAGTGTCATTGTCTGAAAGTAGGTGGCATTTATACAAAAACAGAAGTACTGGGTAGTATCTGATTATGTGTAATCTTCATTTTGTAATCAGATTCTAAAAATAACTTGTAGTTAGATTATAAAACATATTCAAATTAGGGATGTCCCAAGCTGATCTCAAGGATCGGGATCTGGCTGATCAAGCATTTTTTTAACTGATCGGCAGTGATGGGAATAACGGCGTTATTAACTGCAGTTCTTTTTTCAGTAACGAGTAATCAAACGAAGGTAACACTTTAGAATACAGTTCCGTCATTAGTGAATAAGTACACAGGAACAAATGACTAATGCACTATTAACATTCTAGTAATTGCTATTGACTAACAAGAAATTCTGATTAATGAATCAGTAAGTACTAGTGCTCAGTTGAAAGTGGTAGTTCACTATTAGCTAATCAGTAACTACTATTTTTTCATATCTCACAAAGAACTACTAAGAACTACTATATACATATTCATAATTAATGTAAATGATGCTAAGTTTATAATTATTTCCAAAGTAAAGATCATGATAACCCACTAGTAATGACTCAAGTGTTACCAAAGCCATCAGAACTATTACTATCCAGAACCTTACAAAAACCTCAATAGTTTTTAATGACTTTAGTCATTACTAAGGAGTTCTCATGATCTTCACTGTAGAATACAGATCCAAATAATTAGTAATTTCTTCTGAAGTATTTGGTAATACCCAAGTCATTTCTAATGGGTTACCATGATCTTCACTTTAGAAATAATTATACATTTTGCATTATTTACATTAATTATGAACGTGTATAGTAGTTCTTAGTAGTTCTCTGGGCGATATGAAAAAAACAGTAGTTACTGATTAGCTAATAGTGAACTACCATGTTCAACTGAGCACTATTACTTACTGATTTGTTAATGAGTTTCTTGTTAGTAGTTACTAAAATGTTAATAGTGCATTAGTCATTTGTTCCTGTGTAGTTACTTATTAATGATGGAACTGTATTCTAAAGTGTTAGCCAAATGAATTACTGTTTCCCCCGTTACAATGCCGTTACCATTACTGACAATAAAATGTGGCTTTACAATAGCCTAATTTTCGCATTTCGTTCTTCTGCTGGGGTAAATTCTGTCTTATTCCTCTCAGCACGTCTTCTTCCAGAAAGGAAAAGTAGCTGAGATGAACTTGATGAACGTTTACGTTTGTTTATGGAGGTGATGTGGGCATTTACCTACATGTCAGTGCGTCTCACGTGGATGTTTACAATATTTAAACATTTGAAAAGTGGATCCGCTCATGGGAGTGATTACATTAGAGATAATGAGTTTAGATAGGAACAACTGGAGCTTGTGTTGATATCATACTGATTACTTTATCAGAGTGTATTTGTTTTCAACATGACATTCATTTAAAAGTAGACATTTCAAGCTTTCTACACATATTTTCATCAAGTTTATGAGGCATGTATTCGTGGAGATTCAGGTTGTTTTATTTACACGGCAGTGAAGAGAGGTGACTGAGAACGAGATGGCAGAAACCGCACCCTGTTTATTTTATTTATTTTACAAAAGCACAATGTTGCACACATGTGAAATTTAGCCCCTGGAAGGTGTCTCTCACATTGTTCCACAGCAACATTAAAATAGTGTAGATTAGTGTACAATGTTTTATTCATTTACAATATTTAATATTGGGGGCATCCAAGTTATATGACATATCTGAACTTTTTTTTTCTTTAAAGTAACACAGTAGTTACTTTCCCTGGTAATTAATGATGTAACTCAGTAACTAACTCAGTTACTATTTGTGAGAAGCAACTATAACTAATTACTTTTTTAAAGTAACCTGCCCAACCCTGCTGACCGGTACCACCTCTCCTAAACCTGATCCTTATTTTACGTCAGCTGTCATGCCGGTGTCGTGCAGCAGGTGGCAGTATTCACATTCTAGTAATTTCGCCAACTGCCATTAAAAGGAAAAGAAGATGTTTAAATGTGCATGTTCAACTGCCATTAAAACCAAAATAAGAAGAAATGTGCGTGCGTGACGTGCGAGATCCAGTGAGATTCTAGCACGTCACACACATTTGAAAACATGCCTGAAATCTCAAAAACTGTTTGCCGAACTCAAAATTAAATTACATATTTCAAATCAGCAACAAAATCTGAAATTAACTACCCCACAAATGTAGTTCCTTTGCATTAATGGCATGTGGATGTTGGCCTGAGCAGATGCATTAACAGCCGTTCATTCAAATTAAAATGTTTATTACCCTGAATTTGCACGATGAACATTCATCTTGGTGTGAACAGGCGCTGAATTGGCGCTAGAGGTGATTTATGTTTTTCGGAATAAAAGTATCGCAACAACGTTACCGGTTATGCTCATTACTTGTCCTATCAGGTGTCTCTCAGCAGTGTTAATGCTGTATATTAAACACGGGGTTGCCGCGGGTGCAGGGGCATTGGGCGGGCCTTAATTAAAGTCTGACGGCTAAATGCATCAGAATGTGGCAGACAGTGGAGCCTGTCATGGAGACGATTTTAATTTGCGCCCCACCTCCGGTGAGCAGCGGCGACTGGCCTTGACCCTGTGCTGACTGTATGGATTAATGTACTGTAATGACTGCTGAGGCTATCATTGCAGCAGGCATCATTAATTATCCTTATTGATTGTTGCTTTCAGAGATAAAGCATTCTGCTGACTGGGAAACACTCTGAGCTCACACAAGGTCAAGGCTAAAAAAGGGAACTTAGATAATCGCAGCAAGCAAAGGCTGGACCAGGTCAACTGAAAATATATATATAGGCTCTGTGTAGACCGTCTTTCTGCCTCTCTCTTACACAGGTTGCATCATAGACCATCCTCTTATCGTTGGCACGTTGTTTACTCCGCATGAGTGAAATTTTGCAAAACGCAAAATTAAAAAGCTAAAGATAAAATGCTTAACAAGTGCAAATTCAAGGCATATAGTGTACACAGGCTCAATGCTAGCAGGATGCATATAAACAATGAAATAATGTGACGTCTACATGGCAATCCACCTAATTCTTGTTGGTTAGTAACCGAGACAGAGAGGGAAGAAAAGAGAAGAATACTGCTGACATCTTGTTCGGTGAGTGATGAGAGGGCCATGTCTCAGTACGATTAGGTTTCCCTACTGCCTGCCATAATGGAACCAACCAATCCCAGGAAGGAAGTGAGGGTTTTATATTTACACAACCATACTTCACTCTTCAGCTCTGTGTGCGTGTAACAGTGACAAAGATACTCAGAGATACATTCAGCTTTGTGGTCTTGGGAGAGAACCGAGTGGGGATGATTGGACAGCCATGAATGTGTGTAGTTGAGGTTCATGTTTATGACTCAAAGGCTAATGGGAGAGCTTGCTGTGTGCTTCATCTCATTAGCACAGCACTGGAATGGCAAAACACACTCACTAGCATAAAGGAAGTGATTAGGACACACAGCTCTCATATTTCAGAACGTAAATTACCGAAGGCACTAATTTTGTGACAAAAAACTTTATATAGTCAAAACAGTAAAATGATACTGAAGAGTAAAGATGGTGAAACCTACTGAATAGTAATGCATCAACATGCAGCTGACCAATTTATGATAATTTTCTGAAAGGTTATGCATTACTGTTGTGCTACAGATGGGCCTCTGCATTAAGAAACAGTTACCTCTGACAAAGTAGAACAAATGTCAACAGAGCAGAACAAATTAAGTCGGAGACATGTCTCACTAAGAAGGGTTAAGTGGCTACTTGGTTAAGTCAGGCACCAATGGATACAGTGATATAATTGCAAATATTCAAATTTTCAAATATAACATGATTCTTTAAAATGTCTCTTTACTGCAATATAGATTATTTAATTAAATGATAGACAAATCATATCATCTCTTTGATTTAACTGAAAAGCAACACATTCAATAATGTCTGCCAACTCAACAAATTTGACATACATTTAAGCTAACTTTAAATGATTTATAAGAATTTGTTAGATTTTTTGCAAACTGATTGTATTAAATGATTATATCTTGGTTAAAAATGAACAAAAATCAATAACTGAATAAATAACAATCAGTGAAAAATCGGTTTGAACAATCCAGTCTGGTTGCATTGTTTACATACCATTTACAGGTACAAAACATACATTTTGTAAATTTAAAAAAATGCAGAATTGTACAATATATTGACAAAACCAAAATGTAAACATTAAAACGTATTTACAGCTTACAGCCAAAGACAAGAAAGGTCTGTCTATTGCAGCGCATGTATAGGTGTGTTAGTTCTGACAGCTTGTAGCCATAATTAACAAGCAACTGTCAGGATTATTGACTTTCAGTTGTGTTTCTTTCGTTTCCTGTTCCCCTGTCTAGTTTAGTTCTTTTGACCTAGTTCCCTGTGTTCCTTTGATTATGTCATTCAGTTCACCTGTGTTTAGTTAATTAAGTCATCATAAGTAGTCTCTCTCTTGTGTTTGTATAAATACTCCCTGTTCTGTTTTTTCTGTTGCCGATTATTAACGTTGGATATGCTTAACTATGCTCTCTTCCTGGATTCCTTGTTTTATTCTTCTGTGGATTTATTATTAAAAGCTTTTATTAAGTAATCCTTAATTAAGTCCAACTTCTCCAGCTTGAGCAGGAGAATTGCTCCCTTGAGGAGCACAGGAGAGACTTCATCGAACTGACCAACCTCACCACCTTCTCGGACCGCTTGCTGTGTTTTTTCTATCAAACCAGCCTCAGCAAGCAGTTCCGTGCAAGGCTGCCTGTGGATGGTCCTTGAGGAAGTTTCACTGCTCTTGTGGAGTGCTGGAGAGTAATGGACTGCATTTTACCATCTGCCCCATTGAGGAGGACATCTCCCGACCCAGAGCCCAGCCCAAAATTACCCTGCTGCGCAGAGAGTTATCACCTTCAGGTCGTTCCCCTGTCCATAGTGCTCTTGGTACTGGGTGTAGCTATTTAGTGTGTGTGGGCAGCATACACCATCCCCGAACCCCCCAATTGTCATAAAATCCCACCCCACATGCCTCTCCCACCTCCACTCCTCTGTCACATTGGCTTCTCAGTCTAGCCTTCACTGGTTCCTGTCAGTCCCTCAGCTCATCCTCTGCTTGCCATATGTGGAGTGGATCCGCCTCAGGACTTTCAATCTCCAGCTCTGTCTAGGTGTGAGGATCCGGACTTTGAGTCTTGGACTCCACCTCGGTCCTCTGATCCGCCTTAGCTCCTAGTTCCCTTGTCTTCACTCTGGCCCATCATCCCACTGGCTCCATCCGCCTTGGCCCTCCGGACCTCGGGTGTTGTCCTGGGTCTCCGTCTACTTGGGTCCACCTGGGTCTCCATCCTGGGCTCCTCTTCCACCTGCTCCGCCTACGTGTGTCAGCCCTCTGTAGTTGTCAGCCCTTCCTCCAATATGGCTTCTCCCTCCATCAGCTCCACTGTCGGCCGCCACCCTGGCTGGGCTTTGGACCAAAAACTGGCTCCTCCCTCCATTTTCTCCACCATGGTTTCACCCACCATCACCTTCTCCCTTTTCTTGCCCTTCTTGTGCTCTTTCTTTAGTTTCCTGTTCCCCTGTCTAGTTTAGTTCTTTTGTCCTAGTTTCCTGTGTTCCTTTGATTATGTCATTCAGTTCACCTGTGTTCAGTTAATTAAGCCTTTACTCCCTGTGTTTGTAGAAATACTCTCCCTTCTATTCTTTTTGTTGCCAGTTATTAACGTTGGATATGCTTTGCCTTGCTCTCTTCCTGGATTCCTTGTTTGTGCTCCTGTGGAAAGGGTGGATGAAGTTGCTTATCCCTGCTCTACACCCAACCTCTACAGGGTAAATGGCTGTGCTCCATCCATTTCTTTCTTGGACACAGCAGCCAGATCAGTGTATTTTTAATTGAGCTGTGATGGCAACCTAACTTTCTTAAATGGTTTTGACTATAACATGCTTAAAGCTTTCTTCACTCTGCACGAATTTAGCAATCCTATAAGATCTTTGTTGATCACACTGTATGACATGGATCTAATAAACTTGATTATGACATGCATGTAAACTGTACGATGATGACACCTATTGCTTCATAGGCTACAATGCATGTTATTATAGAAGAACAAATCATCATCAGTATGCACTAGTGGTAAACAAAAAGAGCATAAAGAATCACACTTTGGCAGTTGTAGTTTTTATGTGTGCAGGAAAAAAAGCAAGCGGCACAAGAGGAAGGAGTAAGAGCTTGAGGTAAGCAGTTTTAAGTTTTAACGCCATGTCACGTTGGTTTCATGTCACATTTTTATTGGCTGGTCAGTAAATGTGGGTTATGGCAGCACACACACCATGCGATGATCAGGCTGAACTTCTGACACTGTCAGATAATGATCGTAGGCTGTCTTTCGACAACGGCCATCTTTGAACCCTTTTTACTGTATGACATAGGACCACAGTGATGCAACTGTTTGGTGTAGATGCCACATTTAGCCAATAGAAACATGAAAATGTAGACAGTAAATTCCAACTTACTCCTGCACAAATGTCCACAAGCTGAACAATGGAATTACACTAAAGTATATTTTTCCAGCCAATGGACAGGTCTGTTCTTTGAAAGGAATAAGCCCAAACAAACAACTGATCAGTAGTCTTCCACACAGCTGTAGTATTCACATAAAAGCATAAATCTCTTGTGTGGAAGGATGTTTGTGCATGGTCCTATGTGCCTATGATCAGCAAAGTGAACTGGCCTGATCAGTAATTGACAGTGATGGGAATTACAGCATTATAAATAAACAGCGTTATTTTTATATTTTTTTACAGTAATGAGTAATCAAACAAATTACTGTTTCCCCCGTTACAACGCTGTTACTGTTAATGACAATAAAATGTGGCGTTACCATGATTTATTATAATGCTATTATAATTTCATTTTTCAGTTCATCTGAATGGATATGCAGCGTACATGTATTTGATGAACTGTAAACTCTAGTGGGAAGGCACATGACTCGTTTTCGCTTTGTCTCACACACGCACAAAGAAAAATACAGAGCAGGAGAGTCTTATATACCATGCAGAATTGATGTGCTATGTGTAAACAATATTCTTTGCTGTATTTTCCTGTCAAAATAACGGAGTTCCTTTGGAATTCTTTAGCTTTTAAGAACTGCCAGTAGTAGGCGGAACTAATGCGCAAAGGGGAATCTCATTGGCTTGCGCTCACCTTTTACCGTCCCTGTTTTGATTTCAGTCATGCCTCCCTTTGTTGATGTTGCTATAGCACGAGGACGCATCTTCCAGGAGGGTGGGCGATATGTCATACCAACAGACTGTTTTGTCCCAGTCTGTTCATCGTATGTCTGTCGGCTGTTAAACATCATTATTGTGTGTTCCTGTGCTGGATTTTCTCTCATTAATTAAAGTTTTTTTGAACATTTCCACGTCTCTTCGCTCCATCGCCTTGATAGAATTGTCACAGAACAGGCGACCTAAAAAACGTTTTCCCTCCGTTTTATTCTCCAGTGTTTCTCTTTCTGTTGTGTTTCGCCAGTGTGTTTCACCGCATTGTGGAGTGAACACTAGCGAGAAACAGATCTTCGGCCACCATGTCCACCACAATGGAGAATGCCGAAGACTTGTGGGCTGAATTACCTCCTCTCCTCCCTCCTCCTTTGGAGCGCTCAGTCAATCCTGTTTTCCCATGCTGACCAGAGAAAGACTGTATCCCCGAGGGCAGCCCTGAGAGCCTGGAGGCTCTCAAATGCCCACCCTCTCACCCGCTCCTCTTCCGCTGTTGTCTGTCAGCCCCTCCACTCACCCTTACACCCTCCAACTGTGCGGTGGGTTTGCCACTGGTCTGCCGGTCTCCATCGACGTTATGGCTGGAGGATCCCTTGTCTCCGTCTCTAGCCTTAGAGTCCCGGGCTCCGCCACGGCCAGTCGACCCAGTGGCTCCACCATGGCCCCTAACTTCCTCCTCTCCGCCGTGGCCTGGCAGTCCACTGGCTCCACTGGTCTCCCTCGTCCCTCCGGCTCTGCGTTGGTCTGGCATCGACCATCCTGCGCCTCGGGCTTCGTCTCGTCCCACTTTGGTCCTCTGTCGCTCCAGCTCCACCATGGCCTCTCCCGACGGTCGCCGGCACCACTTGCTCCACCTCAGACCTCCGGATCCTCCTTGTCACCCTGGACCTTTGGCTGTCCATCTTCACCGCCATCGGTTGGCCCCCTGGAGATGTCAGCCCTGCCTCCTCCATGGCTCCTCACTCCGTCAGCTCCACCGTAGGGCGTCATGTCTGGCTCATCCTGCCTCAAGTCTCTCCTGTCATCTCCTTTGGTCCACCCTGGTTCCACCTGTTTTCTCCTTGGTTCCTTTCTCCATCATCTCCCCCATGGACTCTGTTTGTCGTCCTCCTCCTGGACATCCTTCATCCTCCTGAGCCTCCGCCCAAGTTTCCACTCGTGCCTCCCTCTGTTGATGTTGCTACGGCATGAGGACGCGCCTTCCGGGAGGGGTCGCCCACATGTCACGCCCACAGACTGTTTTGTTGTGTTTTCTCTCCTCATGTGCTCCACAGGACTCCCTCTTGTGCCCTTATATGGTCTTGTTCCTGTGCTCGTTTTGTCTGATTAGGTATTCATCTCACCTGTGTTAGTTAATTATCTAGTGCTCATAAGCCCCAGACTGTCTTCATTGTGTGTTCCTGTTCTGGATTTTCCCTGTGCTTCATTGATTAAAGACTTTCGAATGTTTCCACGTCTCCTCGCTCCTTCGCCTTGATAGAATTGTGACTATGTATATATATATATACATATATATATACATATATGTAGTCACACTGCCCAACACTGGTAGTTGATGTAACAGGCCCATGCTCATCATAGAGAAAATAAAAGCATTTGGTTTATTATCCAGATTCAGCTTAGAACCAACTATATTGTTGGAAATGGCGGAGGAAACACATACAGAAGTCTGTTTGCTAAGTGTGACCCATCACATCCTGCACTACTATTGTGCCTATTTCCCTGTTCAGCAAGAACAATTTCAGACTGCTAGCTGGCTTAAAAACAGAAGAAATAATCGACTAACAGACACAAGTTGAGACAATCAAAGATTAAGGAACAGAAGATACAGGAACAGAACAAGAATTATAAACTAAAAGTCTACAAAAGCACAAAGACAGGCATAGAATACATGAGCCCAAGTATGGGGCTCCAATTTACGGGGCAGCTCCTGATGCTTAAGGTACAATGACAACAACGAAAAATAAACAATTGTTCAAGAGGGAGGTGGTGGGGAAGAGCAATAGGGAGAGTGAAGAGGGCCTGGACTATGAAATGGAGAGGACCTGGGTGTTGGACACTGATGGCACAGGAGACCACAGCAGGGCTGGTCAATCAGACAACCATGGTAAAGCAGGAGGAGCAGAAAACCACCATGGTGAAGCCAGGGACCACGGTGGAGCAGATGACCACCACAGCAGAACTAAATTGGCAGCATAGCCGACAGGCGGTGTATCTTAAATTGGGCACAAAATCTCTCCTTGAGTTAGAATGCATTAGTGAGAGCAGGAGCAGATGCTGCTGCCAAAGGATGAGCTCCAGTGGATACAGTAGTTCTGGGGGAGCCACAGTAGACACTACAGCCTCAAGGGCAGTTGTGGCAGATGCCGTCACCTCTGGGGGAGCTGCAGTAGACACATCTCAGAGAAGCTAAGGAGCACAAAATAGAAATAGAACAAAATAACAAACTATAAATTGGGGCCTACCTGCTCTCCCCAAAAAGGATGTGTTACTTAATCTAAAGGGCAAAAAGCAATTGTTTACATTGTCCAAAGAAACCCAGTCACACTGAAGTGAAACTTTTCCATTGTGACAAGTAGAAAGAGCATTTAGAATGCTATCCTATTTGCTAGCTGTCCACTACAATAGGGATCAATCAGGTAGCAACCTCAATGAGGAGAGCAAAAATCTGGCAGGGAATCAGAAGTTGTCTATTTCCTTGCATCACTGTATGCAAGATGTTTTGTTGTTGTTGTTGTTGTTGTTGTTTGTTCCCAAGGTGCTTTCTCTCCTGGTTATGTGACTGAAATTTCTAAGCTTCAGTTCAATTTTACTAAAGCTTTAGTTTGATTTGATCTAGAAATTATTAACTTGTTCTTCTGGAAGATGTATGCATGTCATGACAATTATTGTAAAGAAATTAATGCAGTGGTGTTGTTGAAGGCTTTTGTGCATGCTGGTTTGAAAGGGGTGGTGAAAATTATTTTCTTTCTTTATTCTCTCTAAGTTTTGTGTGGAATACATGTAATGCACATGTAAATTAATATGTGACCCTGGACCACAAAACCAGACTTAAGCAGCATGGGTATATTTGTCAAAATTATGGATTTTTCTTTTATGCCAAAAATCATCAGAAAATTAAGTAAAGATCATGTTCCATGAAGATATTTTTGTAAATTTCCTACTGTAAAAATATAAAAACTTAAATTCTGATTAGTAATATGCATTGCTAAGAACTTAATTTGGACAACTGTAAAGGTGATTTTCTCAATATTTTCAGATTTTCAAATAGTTGTATTTCAGTCAAACATTGTCCTATCCTAACAAACCATACATCAATGAAAAGCTTGTTATACAGCTTTCAGATGATGCATAAATCTCAATTAAAAAAAAAACCCTTATGACTGGTTTTGTGGTTCAGGGTCACATATGTCAATCAGACTGCAGTGTTTAGGGTTATCAGAACTTTCAAAATCTGAAATTGTATCAGATTCATTGTGTCTGATGAAAATTTGTGCACATAAACATAACTTATTTTCTCCAGAAGTGGCCATCTTCTAAATTTCAGGACTACGATCTGAAATTTTAATAACAAATCTCCTAAACAACTCAGTTTCTTCATAGTTACGTATTTAAAAACTGTCCCCATTGAGAGGTTTGGGTAGATTTATTCTTATAAATGGGTCTTTTTTATTGTCTTCTTTTTTTTCTAATTTCTATTTTTCTAGTTTCATTCACTTGCTCTCTATAATTGTCCTTGTGTTCTGTGTCTGTTTCAGCGTGTCAGCTATTTACAGAAATAATATTTAAATATGAATGTTTAATGTATTTAGAGAAGAACACCAGTATGTATAGAGAAGTTAAATAGGCAGATTCAACAAGCCAGACGAAGGAGAGTGAGATAAAGAGAAGCCGAGTCTGTCTTCTCTGTTCATCTTGTCTGAAGTATATCAGACAGAGCTTCCCAAGGTCTGTAAATTCATTACGGCACTGTATCTTTGAAATAGGCGCATTATAAAGGGCACAGGCTGTGGATTGTAGTCAGAGTTGAATTGCTAAGCAGTAGCCCGAGGGCAGAGAGCAGCTCTCCAGTAAAGGTATGACCAGTCAGTACTGCAGGCACCAGACTCTCCTGAGAACGCTTGCAGCACACCGACACAGGTGTGTGTTTGTGTGTGTGTGTTTGTGTGTGTGTGTGAAGCAAAGAGTTTTAGATGTGATAACACAGTATAACTACATAATAATTCTTACAACAATAATTTTACAGTCTCTTGTCTGTTACATTAATAATTTATAAATCCTATTCTAATGTATTTAAATATATATATAACTTTCACATGCACCTAATGACCCAAAACTGACAGTGGATGAAATTAGTAGCCCTAGTCAGTTTACTTTAAAAACTGTCACATTGCTTCCATACATGAAAGTTAAACACAAAGATACAAAAGATACAAAATAAACAGATAAGATACAAAATACATTCTTAGTCAATGTGACAATTCTTTGAATTACTAGTTAAAAGAGTAAGTTAATTTAACAGAGGTTTATTTAAATCAGTGGTTAAATGTACTGTATTAGAGGTTAAGACTTGAATTCAGTTGTTCCACCTCTTTCTTTCTTTCTTTCTTTCTTTAATAGTTTGCTTTGTTTATAAAACACAATAATTTTAGTTCACCATGCCTAAGATTTTGTTAAAAAATAATTTTGTCCTACGCATCAGCTTTACGAAAAGCAACAATATAAGAATGAACAAAACTGCATTACCAGAACACAGAATAAATGTAGAGTTATTTTAGCTCAAAATTAAATCTTCATTAGCTAGGAAGCAGTGACTCGTGAGCAGTTTTGTTTGAGAAAGAACACAATTCATTTATGAATAACAAGCAGAACAAATTTCTGTGCAATATGAATTTAATGGCATAATTCGATTTACATGAGGATTGGTTTATGCTTGTTTCATGAATGATGCCCCAATGTCTGCTGTCTTTAATTTATTCTACATTCCAATTCCGTTATGCTCTGAATATTTACCGCTTAAATGAATTTCATTTGTAATATGTCTGAGCAGTTAAAAACAGCATAAAAAATGCATGAATTAAAGACACCCATTTGATGAATTGATTTACTTTCCTTACGTTTATTGATGTCATAATTGAAGAATACATCATCAAAGATGTTATTGTTTTGCTTTCTGGTTAAATTCTTTAACTTCATTCCTTTTTATTTAATATTGACTTTGGTGCAAATCAACTAAATGAGAGTTTCAAGATGATTCATTGGCTGTTATAGAGTGCTTTGCTGTGATGCCATCTCCATTTCCTTGTTTACATAATGCTCCTGGGAAGAGAGGACATACATGGTCTATATTTGCATTATATTTGTGCACACACACACGCACGCACATGCAAAATAATTTTTGGGCGTTGGTATTTCAGCATGATGCCCATCTATCTTTCTGACATCTAACCCAATCCCTGGAGGGTAACTGAATTTAATCCTGAACATTAGATAAGCACCCTCTGCCTGAGCGTATAAACGTGTGGTGTGTGTGTGTGTGTGTGTGTGTGTGTGTGGTTGAGGTGACTCCCAACAACAGGTTTTGACTGGAACTTCTCTCTTTGTCTATCTGTCTCTCTCGCTCCTAAGGGATAGATAGGAATTCTCAAGGCACTGGAACAAAGGTAAGCAGGGAAATTAAGGACATATTAGGTCTATTTTAAAACACATGTCCTATAAGAAATATAACCACTGTATTCTTTATATCTTCTGTTCTTTTCTTTCTTTCTCATTTTTTTTTTAAATTCATTTTTACATTTAAAAAATAAACATTTTATAATGTTTATAATTGTACATTTTGAATATACAGACTCTAAAAATATAAACATGGTATATTCATCAGTTAAAAAAGAAACATTTTTAATTTGTTTTTTGAACTGAAAATTTAAACATCTATAAATCCTCTGTTTCCAGTGCTTTAGAGTACGTAGTAACTCGTTCTCGCCATTGATGGAATTTTCCGCCATTTATGAGACATCCTTTTCCAACCATTTTCCCGGAATTTTCTGTTTTTTCCATGTTTCCATGTTTTTCGGTAGGGGGCGCTATTACACATCTTCTGAAAGAGTATTGAATGTCTGGATCAAAACATAGGTGAAGAAACAAATACAAACAAAGGTGTTGGGGCGGGTAGATGATACTTGGATGATACTTGCATCAGGTACCAGTTCTTGCCCACTTTTTCCACTACTGCACTGTTTCAGAAAACATGTTGGTCTGAAACCACAAACTGATTACTGTCCATGTTGACCGAGATCTGTAAGAGATGCAAAGCATTATGGTACATTCACACAGGGCCTGGTGTCAACGCTTGACAGAGGGCGCGGCTGAAGCTTGGTGCTGACGTGACTGCCATAGTGACAACAGCCAATCACATTACTTTTCTGGTGTTGCATGAATGCGATTGGCTAGTGTCTGCACTAGTATATTTGCATAAGGCGTTCTGATTGGCTGACGCCTACTTTGCCGCATGGAAAGTTAAAAAATTTTCAACTTCTGCCACAAGCAATGCCAGTGATGTGACGCAATGGAACTCGGCAACGCTTGACGTCACTCCACTCCATCCGTTACGGCCCATTCACACAGGGCATCACCGTTAACGCTTCTCATTTACTTTGAATGGAGTGGCGTCAAGCATTGCCGAATTATGGGTCCGTTGCATCACGTCACTGGTGTTGCTCGCGCCAGAAGTTAACATTTTTTCAACTTTTCAAGCACCAACGCAGGCGTCAGCCAATCAAATCGCTTTTTGCAAATATACTAGTGCAGACGCTAGCCAATCCCGTTCGGTGCAGACACTGGCCAATCAGTGCCCTCCATGAAGCGTTAACGCTGACGCCCCGTGTGAATGGGGCGTTACAGTTATAGAAATGTAGATACTGCCTGTGGTGCTCTCAGTGGGTAAAGTTCTGAAAAACATTAAAGAAAGCTTTACATGAACAATGTAATCTCTTATGCAACTGTTCAATTCTCAAGTCAGTGGAAACATGGGCTGGATCAATATTTTGTGATAATGTTTTTAGTTTCATGGTTTTCATGCTACATGCCAAGAAAATACAGGATATCATACAGATAAGATCAAAAATTGGCTGTTTTTTATCACGTCCTTAGTTTTTCCTGGTAGATGTTTGGCGACACCATTATGATGGCATGTTTCTCTTTAGAAATCCATTTAAAGTGACTGTGTATTCTGACAAAATATTTTTCCAAGTGACATAAAAATTACTGTACCGCTACATTGAAGATGTTTTACCAGTGCCAGGCTAGCCTGAAATTGAGTTATATTTTCCCCATCTCTTGCCTTAGATGAGTGGTTAGTCACATAACAAATGTCCTCAGACCAAAAAAAGATAAATAAATAAAAAGGCAGAGATGGCTATCTCTGGTTTGGGAATTTGCTAATAGTTGAATTCTCTGGGTTTAACATACAAAATGTCACCATTGCTTCTCTCTCTTTCCATTTGGTTATTACTTCTGCCAGTTGCTCTCTGTTAATTATTGGGACACCGTCCATTTTATCACATACTGTTTCCAACAAACACTACATTTATCTTATTTTTTGCGTTGACACCTGCCTATTAGCTTCAAATTCTGAGCCACAGTCAGTGATGAGGTGTGTGTTTTTGTGTTGATGACACTGAGATGTTGTCTGGACTAGCCCTGGTGCCAGTGGCAAATGACAATGACAGGCCAAATCTAACTAACTACTAAAGCAGTTGTAACCAATAATAATGCAAAACCACAACTCTGATGAAAAGCCATACAGGTGTTTTAAATGCATGTGCTCATTTGATTTTACAGTTACAGATGTAGTGAAAAAAATACAGTAAAACAGTATTCATTAACATGTATTATCACAACTGAGATTACATTTATTCCAAGAAAACTACACAATTTTTAATGCATATACAAACTATACTTTGAATTAAATTCTGAGACCACAATATTTTTTTCATTCAAAATATTATGAAGAAATATTGAATTCTGTCTGTTCTTTTGTCACTGATCAAATGCAACCAAATTTGTGATTTATAATTTTTTTTTTTTTTTTCATAAAACATAACATTTTCAAATCATGTCATAAGACATCAGGGGTTTGCACTAATAGAGCAGGTGCTTGTCACTAAAACAAACAAGCACATTCCAAATACTAAGAAATTCTGAAATTCATGTTTCATACTAATGGTATATATACAAAAACACTTGCACATTCTCTCCTATATTTTCCCATACTGCATGTTGTACTCCTTTCCTGGCCTCATGTTGTGGTCACAAAGCCAATGAATCAGCTTTGACAACCTGTGGTCTTCCCAGCAATATCTTCTACTCAGGCAGTACGGTGTGTGAAGTCATGCTAATAACAGTATGAGTCTGTCAGTCACACAAAGACGGCAGAAATGCAGAACTTAAAAGCTCTAATTACTGTGTTTGTTCTGTGGTTTTCCAAAGTGTGCTGTTGAACATGCCTTTGGAGAGCTTTGAAACACAACACTGTCTCTATTTTAAGAGGCTTGTTTTGTTGATCTTCATGTCACTGTGATGAACAATCAACACTACAGTACATACACATTTCTTGTACAACATATTTTAGTTGATGACGAGTGGAATTCTGATGTGTGAAGCTTATTTAGATGTTATTTAGCTGTAGGTATTTATTCAACTGTTATTTAGCTTTAATTATTTCTCTATATCACTCACAAAGGATTGGCAACTGACATTTCACATCCCGCGTGGCTGGAAACAATCATTCCCCTCAGTAATGAAGAGACGTAAAATTACATTTCAGCATTATTGATTTTTATTTTATAGTAAATGGCAGGCTAACAAACCACTGGTCCTGCTGACTAGCGTGTAAACATTTATCCAATAAACACACTTAAAGAAGTCCAGAGACCTGATAGTCTCCTGGCAAAATAGCAGCAAAATCAATCCTAATTCAATCAGAGACAGCAAAACAAATCTAGCCATATTGTTCTCGGTGTAACCCTCAGGGAGTGGACGAGAGAGACGTGCCGAGGGAATTCCCACAGAGGAAAACCAAAAACAACCTATCTATCTTATTACACACCAAATCACGATGAAGCTTATTTTAGTACAATTTCTCTTCTATTTAAATATCATATTCTCTTCTGTACACTTATTACTAAAAAAACTGTCACATTATAATTAGTACGTATTTTACTTGTCATGTTTTCTTTCTCAGTCATGTCTTTATCAGATGAGAATGAAGGTTGAATTATGTTACTGTCATCTATAAGTATATTGATTTGTAAATAAAAAAATAAAAAAAACCCAATGCTTGACACTGACTAAATATCAGCTATTTTTGAACCATTTTATGACATAAATGACTAGGAATGTTTGGTAGACCTGGTAAATATTAACAAATCTGCTATAAAGTATATATATTTTCCTATAATTTACACATTAAGCTATTGCACCACGGACGCATATAAATACAAGCTGAACATCACATCTCAAATATATCATGACAATCTGAAACTGAGTAGCTGAGTGGCATTTTTGCATGTGTTTGGTTATTTCTAGTTGAGTGCTAAACACAGATGTACTGTTTTCTGCTGTTTCAACGCCATTATTTGCTTGCGTCAATGGTCTTCTGTCCTCAGATTTAGTAGTAGATGATGTGCCAGTCTTACATTTAGAGGTACAAAGTCTGCAACATGCAGAAAGGCTTCTAGAGCTTGTTTTTTCTCATCACTACAAAGTGCCATGCTATGGCAGTTCTTGACCTGAGACGGCTAAATCGCTAGTGAAGTGTGTCTCATGTCTGGTTTATATCAATCAACCTGAAAGATGCGTACTTCCACGTGGAGAAAAAGCCCCTTATCATAAGCCATTCTCAAGATTCGCCTTCAAGGCCACTGCACACCAAAAATCCTTGTTCCTGACTCCACCAACATTTACTGAATATGTCGAGTGACTTATCACTGACTGATGCTCTTCTCGTAGCATTGACCCATACATCCGGTGCTACACTTGTAGCGCTTGTGCTAAACACGCTTACGGCTCCTCCATTTGAACCTCCTGTGATGGAGAATTTGTGCATTCTCTCTCTGAAGGCAATGCTGTTATTCGCTTTGACTTCAGTGAAGCGTATTGGACACCTTCAGGCCTTGTTAGGCCATGACTCTTGTCTGGAAATTGGGCCTGCTTTCTCGAAAGCCTAAGGTTGCAACTGGTCCCTTGTGGACTCAGGTGGTAACCATGCAAGCCTTCTCTCCTCCCCCTCTAAAGAAATTGCACATGCTCTGTGATGTGTAGGTGCTGTACCAACACTCGTGCAAGTCTGTTTAAGCTGATGAATCATCTCTTTGTTTGCTCTGGAGGCTGCTCCAATGGTTTGGGCCTCTTCAAGCAGAAACTTTCTCATTTAGTTGTCAATTCCACCAATGACATGGCTTCCTCCTGAGCCTAGGTTATGGTGTCAAAGTAATAGGTAATCTGGTTAACTAATCCCACCACCCCCTGAAACTTATTTAGGACCTCAGGACATAGCAGCAGTGGCTGAAAAAAGAGAGGCCACAAAGATGCATATAAATCCTTTTGATATAAGCTGCAACTTCTGTATTTCTATCCCAATGGGGAAGGAGACGTTAACAGAATCAAGTTTCTGACCAACAAGAAAGGACACAACAGTACAGCTGAGGTTAAGCTCTTTTGTGCAAATCCGTACATATTTCCTACGGCTGCATTCTAGCTGCAAAGGACTCCAGCATGGACTGACACCTTCTAGCTCTTACAGTTTCTTTAACAGCACAGTCCAGTCCACAAAGGAGCCCTGCACCGGCAGATATTGTCTGACCCACACAGCTCCTCGGTAACACAGCCAGTGTGCAAAGGATCTTCTGTCCACTTATCTGACCCAGCTGGCCCCTCTTGGCACAACAGAAGTTCAGCATTCTAGCCCAGTGTGGAAATGACTACTGGAATGTGACCCTCTGCATGTAATATGCATCACCAGTGGACTCTGTGGAAGGTAAATTTACCAAAACTCTTCTTTTTTGGTTTCGGGGACGACCAAAAAAAAGAGACATGCAGTAACAAAAAAAAAAAAAAAATGTCAAAATCTTTCAGAAACAAAAGTTCCATGAATGATGTATAAATCTAAATTCTGTCATGAAGCTCTAGATGGCACAGTCAGATAGGTCTAACTTAATCTAATATAATGACATCATTATTTACATTGCACAGCTGATTCTTTTTTGTATCATTGTAACATTCAAATGCTTGCTGTAGCAGTTGTGGCATGCTCAGAAACCCTCTACCTTCCCCAGCTCCACCTGTCTAGATCTGCCATGGGGTCATCATGAATGCTATATGGGGGTTATTTAATATATGTTATACGATGGAGTGCTCAAACTACTAGCCAGTCTGGCTTCTATGCCATGCCATGAAAGTATCCAACATCAGACTTCGGAAGTACCAATGCAGCTTTGTCAAGGGTTGCGGGACGATGGACGCCATCTGCGTGGCTCGCCTACTCCTGGAGAAGCATAGAGAGAAAAACAAGCCTGTCCACATGTTGTTCTTCGACCTGGAGCAGGCTTTCAATCATGTCCCGCACAAGCTTATATGGCACGATCGCATAATGTCCCCGAGGCCTACGTCTGATGGATCCAACTCCTTTATTGAGGCATCACCTGCGTGGTCCGGTGCATGGCTGGAACGACGCCGCCATTCGCTATTAAAATTTGAGTGCACCAAGGACCTTTTCCCCCCTTTTGTTTATTCTCTGCATGGACACCTACACTGCCGACCTTCAGTCACCTCACCCGAGGTCAACTCTTCTTCGCCAATGAACAATGTGCAGAACTTGAAGAAGAAACTCAGCAGTGGCACATTCAGCTCTGCGAGTATGGCTTGAGCTTGAACACTGAGAAGACGGAGTACATGAAATGCGGCCTGCAAACCAACTGAGCCATCTACATCGGTGGAGCGGACCTGAAGAAAGTGCAACAATTCAAGTACCTCGGCTCCGTCATCTACAGCGATGGCAAGTCTCTTCCAGCTGCCCATGCCCGCAATAATGCTGCCTGGACAAAATTCCGCCAAGTAACTGGCGTCATGTGTTACTACCGGATGTCTTTGCTCCTCAAGTCGAAAATCTACAAGACCGTGGACCGCCCAGTTGCCCTATATGGATCCGAAAGCTGGCCAGTGACAGCAAAGCACGCGCAAGCTCTCTACGTCATGAAAATGCAAATGCTTCGTTGGAGCCTTTGGCTAACTTGAGTCAACCGCATCACGAATGAAAAGGTACCACGACAGCTAGGTGTTGCGCCAATCATGGTCAAGATGATGGAGGGACGGCTTAGACACGTTATGCACAGCAGCAAAAATTCAGTAGTGCCTTGGGTCTTGAGAATGAAGGCAGGAGGTGTTGGGGACGACCAAAAAGAGATGGATGGACTGGATTACTGAAGACATGCTTTGTGTGAACATTGCCCCAGAAGACGCCTTGGATCAGGCCAAAATGGAGGCGAGCGTCCCGACAAGCGGATTGTGTGCCATTTCGTGGGATTAATGCTTGGAGAAAGAAGATATGTGCAGCAGCAGTATTTCTTAAATGCTTACAGCAGCATGTAATTTGTGGATGTATTGGCAGTAGCAAGCAGCAGCAGCAGCGTAGCAGATCTATTCCACCAAGACCAAACATATTAACGTTGTCATGTACATTACCATGCCAAATCCTCTGAGAGGATAGAACGGCTAACTAATGTTATTCATTTTTTAACCATGTTTTTTGTCTTTTGTTGATCAGCAGCTTTACTAGTTATCTAAATTCTCACAAAACCTTTAGATAAATTAACCTTTTTGATTGTTCCTCAGCTGGTGCCATGGGTTAAAAGGAGGGAGGAGTCATCTGATACACTTAAAGTCATTCCTTAAGTGACGTGTGATCAAAGATTTCTACGTCATCTGTGACTTGAGTACCAATCACTACACCACACAGGAAACCTTACAGAATCCACACTGTCATCTGTGTGTGTTTAGGTGTGGGCGTAGCTCATGAGCTTTCACATCGAGCACATAGATAGATGTGTTTCCCATATGAGGGCCTCACCAAAAAGCTACATTTGGCCCTAGTCAGTGATGTATTATTAATTGTTGTGCTAAGTTTGTTGTTGTTGAGTGTGTGTGTGTGTTTTGGTTTTGGGGTGTGGGGGGCGGGGGTGGGGATGTTGATGGGCTCTGAGCAAGGAGATGGGAGTCCTCAGGGCTGTCTGGCAAAACCTTTCCCTGAGCAGGGGAGTGGGGTAGGGAGAGGGAGGAGAGAGAGATAGAGAGAGAGAGAGAGAGAGAGAGAGAGAGAGAGAGAGAGAGAGAGTGAGAGAAGGGGGAGATAGGGCAATCTGGGAGAGACATGGAAGTTGGGTAAGGTTTGGCCGCTGGCAGGTGCCTCTGACATGGCAGCTGTCCACCCCCCACCACCCTCTTTTCATACCACATCCATGTTGCTGAACCTACTATAACAGTAAAAGTATGTGTGTTTGTTTGTTTTTTTTTTTGTTTTTTTTTATAATACATATCCACTAACATTAAAAATAATGTCATAATTAATTAGCATTCTGTATTTACTTTTTTGCAGAGAGAGAGATAGAGAGAGAGAGATGGATAGTAACCGATTACAATATTATAATCGGATTCTAAATATTAAGTACTTGTGATAAGATTATATTACATTACGTTACGTAAAATACTCATAATCAGACTACAATTACAGTTATGTTTTTATTGATTACATAATTACATATTATTCACACAATAGCAATAAACTGTTGGTCGGGACTGCCTCTTGGCCAAATGTGTTGGTAGTTTGTGCACCTTGTCAGCGGTGAGTTGTGTAGTATGCATGGGCTATAACAAGACAATGACAAGAAACCTTAGTGTAGTGTAAGCACCACAGCGATTATAATGCATTACAATTCTGTAGTGTGAGCTTGCCTTAAGCTGCAAAAAAAACTCATTTTCTACTTTCTAGACTTTCTGATGTCATACATATGAATACATCGGCCCCAGATTGACTTCACAGATTACCTCCTACATTTTCATCAGTGCCTCCGCATAAGTAACCAAGTTGAAGTGCAAGATCCCATTAAAATCAATAAAGCTATCTATACTACACAATGAATATACTGTATATATCTGATATACTGTACATTGATATTAAATATGCTCTACACCCTAACTTACAATCATTCATCCTTTTGTAATAAACTTAAATTGCAATTATATGGCAGTGATTGTTTTTTTGTCAGATGGAAAGCTACTCTCTGGTGCAAGCGTGTGCAACAGTTAGCAGAAGCTAGAAATTACGGTTTATAAAGTTTAAAATATAGGTATTTTTTTTTACACAAATGCATCAATTTACCTTTATTAACTCCAGAGAGCCATGTGGTGTCCTTTTATTGGTTTATGGATGGACTTTTTTGGGCTTTAAAATCTCAACCCCCATTCACTGCCATTCTATGGTGACATGTTCGGTTCACGTAATTATGTTGTGGCCACAAGATCAATTTGTTGACGTAATGACATCCTTATGTTGTGGCCACGCAATTTACAGTCATGGCCTCAAGATCCTATGAGGGAACGACATCCATGTCTCATGGCCATGACTTTTTATGTTGAGGGAACGACATATTTTTCTTGTGGCCACGAGTTAAATGCGTAAACAAACCAGCGTGACCATAGTAACCCAGGATTATCAGAGATGGATTTATTAACATTTTGTTTTGAATTAAGAAATTATTATATTAGTGATAGAAATGAATACATTATTAAATCATTATATTAACCATAGCCAATGCTGTCTATGCGAATGCTGTCTACACGCGATGTAGACTTAGAAGACTTCTTAGTAGACTTCTGTAAGAAGAGACACAGCAATAGTGACCACGTAATGAAAACAGTTGCTCTCACTTTTGTTGCAACATCACTGTTGATCCAATATAGGCAGCGCAGCATCATCTTTTAGTTTCAACCTTTTTGAAAATCCTGCGTTGCATTGTGTTGCTCTGGTTACTAAAGTAACCTCGGTTCCCTGAGATAAGGGAACAAGCGTTGCATCACTGATGCTATGGGTAATTGTAAATGAATCCGTGGTAACATGAAGTAGACAAAGGAATGAGTTCTTACTGACGCGGTCTGGAACTTTATTAAAAATAAAGTTAATCCACTCTTTCTTAACAATGGGATCAGAAGGAAGGCAATGCAAAGACTGTAATTTTTTTCCCCCACAAATTGGCACTGCTCAGCATCTTTTTGTTTTCAGAGCCATCTTTATCATTTGGTTTCTGTGTAGACCTGCCTCTGCAGTAAACACTATGCGCAAATCGGTGGGCGGGACTAAACAAGCAGCGATGTCAATCTTCTTCTGCGGAGGCGGTGCTTATCCACACTATTACATCATAGAGTAGAACATTCCAAAAGCTGTCGTTTGGTCAGATTGCCTTCAATATAAGCTGTTTTTAGACTAACAACAATGTTTTGAGTTAAGTGAAACTTACAGGACGTTTTTATAGTACATGACCTCTTATATGTCAAAAAATAAAGGGATTTTTGGTTTCTCAGTTCATTACCCCTTTAATATAACTCCAATTGTACTGTATGCATCTGAAAGAAGAAAGTCATAAACACCTAGGATGGCTTGAGGGTGAGTAAATCATGTGGTAATTTTCATTTTTGGGTGAAGTATCCCTTCAAATAAGCACTGAGAATGAAATTGTGGTATACGATATAACAACTAACTCTCTCTCTCTATATATATTAGAACAGTGTTTCTGTCGTGCTCCAAATCGACACTCCCTTAACGACATCACAACACGACACATGTATTATATAGAATTCCATGTTTTTCACTTGTAAATATGACTTAATTAGACACCATTTACCATTATTTTATATAAAATATAGATGGGATTTTTAGCAAGTGTAAAGTATTTGCACACATATGGCAGAACTGAATTATGATCACAGTAGTATAGAATCACCATAGTATCCCCAACAAGCAATACCTAGCTGGGTGTTCAAGAATATGCGCAAGATACAAAATGTATTCTGCACTCTACAAATGTAGATAATTCAGGACTGTTGCTGCTCTTCCTACAAAGATCACTCTAAGAACACAATTGACAATCCTAAAAAGGTGAGAAAGAACCCAAGGATAGCAGCAAAAGACCTCCAGACATTTCTGCAAACTCTGAAAGTCTTATTCGTGTGTCCACTATCAGAAAAACAATGAACCAGAATGGTGTTCATGAAAGGACAACACATACCGTAGGAAACCACTGCTGCCAAAAAATATTGAGGCATGTCTCATGTTTGCCCAAGACCACCCAGATGTTCCACAATGCTTCTGGAAAAATGTCCTGTGGACAGTTAAGACACAAGATGAACTTTTTTGGCAAAAATGCACAATGCTTGGTTTAAAGGAAGAAGGGCACTGCACACCAACCCCAAATCCTCTTCTACAACTCTGAAGAATGGCAGAAGAGCATCATGGTTCAGTGGCAGCATCGCACCTCAGGATGTGGACATTTTGCAATGAAGGAACAATAAATTCAAAAGAGTATCAAGACATTTTACAGGAGAATATCAGGGCAACAGTACATGGCTTCAAGCTTGGGTGATGCAACAAGACAGTGAACCAAAACTCACAAGTAAACCATCTAAAAAAATGACTGAAAATGTGTTTTCCAGAATCCGCAATCCAATTCAGATACTGTGCCTCAAATGGCTGTACTAAGACATTCCCAAAATGTTTTATCAAACTGAAACAGATTTTGTGGAGACGGATGGTTGGTCATTATAAGCAGCTACAGAAAATGCATTGGATATTTTGCAGATAAAGGTGATCTACAAGTTAGCTAGTCTCAGTCTCAGATGTCATGCCCACGGACCATTGGCTGAATGTCTAATGGCACACAAAACTGGAAACACTTAAGGAGTTTCAAAGTCATCATCAGATTGATTGAATCCTACAGGATTTCCAGGAGGCGTTTATGTCACATTCTTTAAAGTTCCAGCTGGAAACAAAGATGCTGTGATGCCAAACCCCCTCATAGAAGAAGAAAGCCGTCATGTTTACAACTGTGACAATGAGCGGATCAACAGATCAGGATCAACTAGAAGCTAGATTTTTAAAAATATATGAAATATGTAATGTTCACAGCATAAAATCTTTACAATTTGTACAAGAGTTTTTGTGATGCGGCATAAACGCCAAACGTGATTAGTTGATTTACCTGTGAGTCATATGGACTCGTGGGTGGGCCTTGGCCATTCAAAGTGACCATAATTTCCAGACCTATGCGGGTAAGCCTACTAAATTCAAGGCTTCACTTACTTTCTCCACCCTGGACTGTGAATGAGCACTCAATGCAGAGCTCGCATTAACCAAAAATTGTCCATCAAGTTAAAAGTACATGTGAAAAGTTGTATGTATGTAATTAGTTTTGTCAGGTTGTGTGTCTGAGTTAATAAACTTATTCTTGCTATTGTATTTTGTTATATTTTTAAAGGATTTTATGGTAATAGTGTAGAGTTCATATGTGCATCTAATTAAAAAAAAACATGCATGTCATGAATATTACCAGAGATTAAATTGTGTACAAACTAATACATTAAACTTTTTTTTTTTTTATTAAACTAAATCTGGTGTACACTCTTAAAGGGGCAGAGCTCTTTAAGTTAACCCATTTTTACGTGTAGTCCTCTTAAAGAATTAAATCTTTGCAAATTCCTTTGTAACATGATCACTAAATCATAACAAGGTTTTAAATTTCGAATAATCCACAATTAAATAATCAATATCAGCTGATTAAATATTCAGTATTTACATTTAACAATAATTGTAGTGCCAAGACTTCAATATTAGAGGGAAGTCATATTATATTTGTGACTATTGAGGCTCTCCTTGAAGCCCTGTTCAGCAGAAGCAATTTGCAGCGACAAAATCTTTCCCCAAAATACGAGTCCTCTCCAGCCCTAAAGCACTCCAGAACTGAACCACATGCTTTTTTTTTTGGATGTATTCCATTTAAATGCAATATTTTCTTTCCAAATGTATACATTTAGTAGCAAGAATGCATATGTATTTAATGTCAATAACATGAGATGACATCCACTAATTTCATTCCTAAATGTTACTAGGCAACCAGCAGTTGGAATGTCTACTAACGACTCAACTCTCTCGGGACGGGCGGCACGCAGCGACACTGGCTGTGTGAATGAGGCCTAACGTGGAGGCCCTAGGCAACTTCCTACACTGCTTACATTAGAGACCTGCTGAGGACTCTTAATGTCTAGAACAGGCCTTGCCTTGAAGCATCGCTTTACATAAACCTAATAAAGCACTAATTACTTAGCATTGCCTATAAAATGCCTGTTATAAAAGTAAGGAAAAGTGTAGGAAAAGTCATAAATTAAAATGATTTAAAATTTATACTAGAATGTAAACACAGTTATGTGTTTTGGATGTGTTTAGAACGTTCTGTCAGAAAATCAGTTTCAGAACACATAGTAACAGTTGAATAAACAAAACTAACTTTACTTGGATTATGTATCTTGCCAGGCCAGATTTTGATTTATTATTCTAATTAAATTAAACATTAAATTTGAAGTGTATAAATGTATAATATTTATAAATATTACAAACTCTGGAAGCTGAGTTATTACAAAAAGAGATCTGGGACTCCACTAAAGCACTTTCTCAACAAACTTTTGTCTAAAAAGCATAAACACAAGTCATTCCACTTTGATTCCACCTGAAAGCTGCGTTCAAACTTTGCCAACTTTCTGCACGGCTTAACGAATTACTAAAAAGTATTTCGCGTAACTTTGAAGAACTTTGAAAAGTAGCAACCGGTAGTAAGAAATGCAACTAATTGAAACGCTCATATTAGACGTCCTTATATAATTCCTTTCTTTAGAGGCCTGCTTTCTGAGAATGAGACTCTGCTCGTAGGCTGCACCCTGGGTTATGTCTATCTTTGAGTTTTTCTCTGTCTTTCCCAAAAAAAGAACATTATGCTGATAGATATTTTATTTCACAGCCCTGTGACTGCAAGCAATCCTTATGCTAATGTGTGAAATGTTAACATTTGAATTATTTTAAAATGTTAAGATCTTTTTTTTTCTCCCCCTAAACTCCAAGGGAAAACGGGTCTGAGTTCACCCCTTTCTCCTTCCATCTCCCTCGTTCTCTTTTTTCTCTGTTGTGTTAGATAGAGAGTAACCTTTCGGGGGGTGTCGTGCCCCAGGGTATCTATTCAATACCACTGTGCCCAGGCGGGCGGGCTTCTCTCTTTTCGTCTCTCTTTCTTACCTCAGGAAAAAGAATGAGAAAAAAAAAAGTGGGGAGGAATGTTTATTAACACCTCCGCCGGCTCACTTGGCCCCGCTGGGGTGACCTGATTATCGCCTGTCTGTAATTATGCTGAAACCAGAGGTGTGCTGCTCTTCATGTGGGGGTCCTGATTAGGGAGGCGAGGCGTTCTCGGCGTCTACCCAAGAGCCTTGATGAGTATTAACACAGGAGTCCTGTTGTTTGTGCAGCTTTGTTGTTAGGTATATATGCTCGTCAGGCAGATGATACCTAAGGCGGGAACTTTGAGCGTCGGAGGGTGCAGGTGGAGTGAAAGGTATTATTGTGGTGGTTTTTTGTGTTTCATTTTGTTTTGTACGTTCCTGCACCGTGAGCTCTTTTGTCTGCCACTGTTTTGCGAGAACAGAAAATCAAATAGCAGATGGAACTTTGCCAAATGCCGCAGCAAACAAAGACAAAACTTTGCGTGCATCTGAGTCAGGTTTAATGCGGGTGAGGGCAACCGAACAGACAGCTGTTTTTAAATGCGTTAATGTCTGTCTGAAATCTTGTTATCACAGAATGTAGTTTTCTGGGCCAAAAGGCTGAAGTTTATATTTGTATGCCAAAGAGTTATTGACATTATATTCCCCATAATTTATTCATTTCTTAAGAACGCATTATTGTTTTAAACTGACTGTTTTGAAGTCTCATTCTGTATGTGAACCATATAAACCCTCTCTTCTTTCTCTCATGTGAGTCCAGCATCATGCTGTTGTGCGAGTGCAGGCCCCGTTATAGCTGGAGTATACTTGTCAGACGTGTGCTGCCATCTGCTGGCTGTTGGGCCAAAGGACTCTGGATGGATTTACATGTTGATATTCCTTCTCGGAAAGTGTAAACTAATCTTTAGTTACTTTTAATACCAATCCATATGTTGAAAACTTTAATTTATTTCTGTGATCAAAACTGAATTTTCAGCAACATTAGTGTCACATGATCTTTCAGAAATCATTCTAATATGCAGATTTGCTGCTTAAGAAACATTTCTGTTTATCAATGTTTTGTGTCAAAATATAATAGTACACAACTGTTTAAGTGTATGTTATATATGGAAAGAAATTATTCAGTGATGCTTACTTAGTCAAGGTCATTATTACTATACTGATCATAGAGGTTAGGGATTTTTGTAAAAACTCTTAATGAAAGGCTGTCATTTGACCAGCAATGTCCTAGTAATCTCCCATAACTCCACATGCCACAATGCCACAGGGACGTTCATATACAACTCTTGCAAATCTGTTAACTGTGCCTCCAAGTCAAGTCACTTTTTATTTGAATGGCACAGTTGATGTTGTTTTAAATCAGCTTCACAGAATATTGTGCTTTAATGTCTGAATGCCCCAAATTACTAAGTCATAGGTGACTGTGGCATAGCAAAACACCCTCCAGAACATTTTTAGGTATCAAGAAGAAAAAAAAAAAATCTTGAGGGGGCCCAAACTCAGGGAGAACAGTCCATTTTCCTCTTGCAGTAAAATGAATGCATATGCTATCATTTTATTCATTAAACAATGTGTAGTGCAAGTCATGTTCACTGAATAAATAAAAAATAGACATTTCATCATATTTGAGGAAATTGTTTATTTTGTAAAGATTGTATACTGTAGTATACTGTAATACTGTATGTACTGTAAGGATATCACTAACTTTTGAAGTCCACCCTGAATTTATTTATGCAGTTATTAAAGCGCCCCTCACTCTCTGGTTTATACAAACTATAGTTGGCAGCCCTATGATGATTTAAGTTCGTTTGAAATCCATCTTAAAGACTTATATGCAATCAGCTGTCCACCGTTGTCTGGCTGGCATAGGCTGTCCAGGCTGTCATCTACATTACAACATAGCATGAACATGGAAATGATTAGGAGTTTCTCCCAACTCTTTATATTCTCATAACTGAATAACTGGCTTTTTATTCACACTATATATTTTAAAGTGTCATTAATGTAAAATACAAAATTAACTATTTTATTTAAAATTGTACATTGGCATTTTAGTTTAATAATAAAAATAACTGATGACAGACAATGCAGAATCCCAATAAAACAGATTCATCTGAAAGGTAAAATTATTCCATGACTTATATACAAGCATGTGAATATTTACATATTTAATTGCCTATATTTTAATTAAAAATGTGTCATAATAGCCACATTATAAATGCAAATTTAATGGTTTCACGTAATTAAACAATCGGTTTTAAAGAAAGATGTCTAAATTTGTACATCTAATAATGGAAATATTAAATAGTAAACCAACTAAGTACAATCAATTACATTTAAAAAATGTAATGGGAGGTGTGGCATCTTACCCCAAAAGTCTAATCTTATACTTACTTTACTTCAAAAAAGTAAGTTTTACTCCTTAAATCCAAAAACATTGATGTGTCCACAAATCCCTCTTTAACAAATAGACACAAAAACCTTTAACGTTACTATTTCCCAAAGATGCAAAATTAGATATCACCATCTTACCCTCCTCCAGTAAAAGTACTCATTTTAAATTAAAAGTAAAAAGGACAGCTCAATGAACTGTGTTTATTATTTATTCTACCCAGCACTAGCCAGACTGGTCATTAGTCAGCAGCAGGGTTGGGAAGGTTACTTTTAAAATGTATTTCATTACAGGTTACAAAATGCATGATTTAAAAAGTATTTTGTAACATATGTTGTTAGATTACTTAATTTTAGTAACTTAATCTAAATACTTTGGAATACTTAGGGTTAGGAGCATATCATCTTTGATGTTAACCACATAAACAAAATGGGTGGCATGAATGCATTTAAAGCAATTATAAATTCATAAATAATGCTATGAGATTAATGTTTTAAATATAAAGCCATATCACCCTGTAGCCCACTGAAGCTGAGCAGGATTGAGCCTGGTCAGTACCTGGTGGGAGACCTCTAGGGAAAACAGGTTGCTGTTGGAAGAGGTGCTAGTGAGGACAGCAGGGGGTGCTCACCCTGTGGTCTGTGTGGGTTCTAGCCCCCCAATATAGTGATGGGGACATTATACTGTCAAAAAGCACCGTCCTTCGGATGAGACTCTTTTGAAAAGAGTAGAAGTGTGACCTTGATATCCTGGCCAAATTTGACCATCATGGCCTCCCAACAATCCCCATATACTGATTGGCTTCATCACTGTCTCCTCTCCACCAATAAGCTGGTGTGTGGTGGGCGTTCAAGCGCACTGTGGCTGCCATCATCCAGGTGGATGCTATACACTGGTGGCGGATGTGGAGATATCCCCTCACAATGTGAAGCATTTTGAGTGCTTAGAAAAGCGCTATATAAATGTAATGAATTGTTATTATTACTATTATTGTAACATTTTGAACACAGAAATATAACATGAAGAGAGGAAATATATGATTTTAAATAAGAAACTAAAACTGCCAGCAGGTGGTGACAAATCACATCATGAATGAGTCATGGAATCATTTGATTCATTCAAAAAGATTGACTCATTAAGGAATGAATGTTCCCATTCAGTCAGTTCACCCAGTACAACACATGACCATGGGTATTTACACTATGATGCTGTTTGCTAAAACAACCTTTATTCACGCCTGAAAGGCCAATGATGCATGACGATGTGGCCATGGCTACCTGCTTACAGCATATAAATGCAGTCGCATGCATTATTCCTTTTGTTCTTCTGCTCTTCACCGCACTGCAAGGACAACACCATGCCACATTCTCACTAAAAAACGGAGCCCACAGTGAAGATTCTTGTTGAAGCTAAGGCTCAAGTTTAGCTCTGCTAACAAGGGCTAATTATCTCTTTTCAAACAAAATGTCTAAGCACAATAAAAGTTCTCGCCCCTGTCCTATTGCATGTGGGTATTTACTGTCTAATAAGGACACTCGCAAACACTGTCCAGTGTGTTCGGGGATTATTCACACTAAGTTGGTACTAGCTCCGTTGTTCCATGCTTGAGCAGAATTTGTGGAGAGTGCACTCTGTGGGGCAGTGGCTAGACATAGTCTACTTCCATTCTCAGAGGCTGATCTTAATGTGACTCTAGCTGTGTTGGAGGAGGACGTGGGGGTGATTGTGTGGATGGAGGATGGGGGTTCCTCTGATTGCTCCAGAGTTAGGAAGGATTTTGGATATTGTGAAGTTTCGCTTGATGCAAGCGAAGAGTTCTCAGACAACTTTTTTTTCAGCCTGTGGAGATCTTGGCTTCTCCCTCACTATCTGAAGCTGTGGGGGGAAGTGAGTAAGGAGGATCCCTTCTATGATCCCTTGATCTATGCCGGAGACCGGCAGAAAAGGTGTCAGTGGAGTGGCCTGTTCTTCTCCCAAAGCAGAAGAGTTCGCGGTTCGTGGGTTCTATTTGTCTCCGGTACAGACAGTAGTAAGAACATGCATGCCATATCCAGATTGAGTGGCGGAGCTCACATTTTCATGGCCAAAGCCCATGTCACCCTCTCCTTTGGTTCTGGGTGCAAATAGGTTACCGGATTCGAAGGAGTGGGGGAAGCAATGGAGCAATGGATCCCAATGGGGGAACCCAATGGAGCATTCTTATGCTGCATACCTGGTGCCCACACAAAATAGTGATATCACAGGTACCCCTTCTCTCGACGGGTCCTTGCTGTTTGTACAAACAGCTCAGAAGAATTTATAGTGATCAAGCCTGCACAGCTATAACACTATGTACACTATGTCCGTGCTGCAGACGTACTAAGCCATTTGTTTGTAAGAGCTGAGTGAGGCCGTGTCAGGGGGAGAACATGTAATGTGCCTGTGGAGGAAGCACGTTCCATGGCGGTCTACATACTGCATGCAACCCATTGTGCACTGGTGTCATTTGGCCAGCGCTGTGGTGGCACAGCGTCATATTTGGTTGACCCTAGCGAACCTGCCTGACAAGAACAGAATGCTTTCCACAGTGCACCAGTCTCCCCATCCAGACTCTTCAGAGAATGCCTCGATGCATTTCAGGTGGAGTCTCTGAGGAGTTTATTGCCTAGGAATGTCAGCAGACCAGTGCAATCGGCTGCCTAGCTGGGTTTTAGGTCATCTTCCCAGCCACCACCCCCCAAGAGGCCGGATGCAGCAACAGCACCAAGATGCTTGGGAAGCTGGGCGAGCGCACACACAGGCTAAGCAGCAGGCGGGTTCAGAAAAGACGGGTCAGCCCCTGATGAAAGGTGGATATTTATCCACAGGAAAGAAGGGGCAGTTCGATCCCTAGCCTGCAGGGGAGGAATGTCAGTCCAGAGGCAGCCAGTTTCCTCTCTCGGTGCAGAAGGGCTTTAACTTTGTCAATAAAGAAACTTTGTTTTCAGCATACAATGCCTCATGTGTTGATTTGTCAAAACAATCAAAATGCTTTAAAACAACTAACCTCACAATTGGGCCATGTGCTGACAGAGAAAAAAGATGCAGTCATATGTCATATCCAGCAATTTTTACAAGAAGATGCAGGTGTTCCCCGGGTGATGCCGGTGATCCTCACTGTCTGCATTGACAAATCCTTGCTGTCTTTTGCATTTTACAAAATACACAGAAGTAGTGTTGTCCCCGTTACGCCATCAGGGCATGGGAGTGTACGCCTAGTCTGGACAGCAGGATACAAGCAGTGTTGCAAACACAAGCACTAGGCTCTGGGATTCTTGCTAAATCTCAAAAAAGAGCTCCCTGGTTCAGAGTCAGCGGATTTTATATATATCGGTTTAGAAATAAATTCCATACAGAACAAAGCTATGCTGTTAGCACAGAGGGCTGAGAATTTTTGCAGCTCTCTGTCTCAGTTTCCGCTGGGCAAGTGATTCTGTTTTCTGTTTTCTCCTAATGGTGTTTTATAGATGGGCGGAGAGCACTGGCATGTACGCCAACTGGCATTTCAACAGACAAGTGATGAATGCGCCATGCGGTTGGACTCTGATTCCCCCGCTCTGTTGTCAGTGGGAATCCTCCTGGGTAGGGTTATGCCACGTATAGTGTTGACGACAGATGTGTCACTACATGGATAGGGAGCTCTGTAAGAGGGGAATGGTTAGCGGTGCTAAAACAGTGCCACATAAATTGTTTGGAGTTGCAGGTGGTTTACCTGGCACTGAAACACTTTGCCCAGCACTTGCAGGGCCAAACATGTGTTATTTAGTAACACAACAGTAATGTCGTATGTAAACAGGCATGGGGGTATTTCCTCTCTTTCCCTGTTGCAACTGACATGGACGCTCCTGATGTGGGGCATCAGACATTTAGTGTCACTCAGGGCAGTGCATGGCCCGGGCCATCTGAATGGTGGGGCACACCTATTGTCTAGAGGGGGACCGCAGGTCAGGGAGTGGCACTTGCACCCGGGAATAGTAGCTCAGGTCTGGGAGCACTTTGGCAAGGGCCAGAGTGGATCTTTTTGCACTGGGGGTGAACACTCTGTCACATGTATGGCCCAGGACCTTGCTGTATGCTGTATACAGCCCACCCTAGATCAAGAAGGTCCTTGTGGGCTTACCTACTGAGAGGGAGAATCTGATGACGGCAAGGATCCCTATCAATGTAGTGGCTGCTGCCTCTGGTGTCGGCAAAATGTGTTGGTAATCTTCATGCACTGTCAGTGCATCCCACATGCATCCAGTTTCCAATGGATGGGTCAAGAGTGGTGTTGCACCCGAACAGGGCGTATATGCCTTAAGTCTTGTCAGGGGCATATAGTGCACTCTCATTTGAGCTGCCCGCCCTGTCAACCCTCTCTGTTGACTCTGAGGAAGACAAGAAGCTTCATGCTTTGTGACCTCAGTGAGCTCTATGCAGGTACATCGAGCAGATGCAGACTGTGCGTTTTTCTGATCAGCTGTTTGTATGTTTTGCCATTGTGTAAGCAGTGTCTTTCCCATTGGATTGTGAAAGTAATTTCTATTGCACACAGTGTTGCGTGCACACTCACCAAAGGGCATGGCGACATCATGGGCATTGTTTAGAGGAGTGTCTTTGGAGAACATCTGTGTGGCAGCTAGTTGGGCATCACTGTACACATTTGTTCGGTTTTACTGACTGGATGTCACTGCGGCAACTGTGGCTTAGGCCGTGCTTAGCTCAGGAAGTTCAAACCAGGGGGCGTCACTCCCTTGAAACGCATGGATTATGTGGCAGTGCTGGTCCCTTATGTTTAGTTCAGCGACTTTGCAGGGCGTGAATATATGTCCCATAGTCACGTGCTGTATAGAGTGAACTGAATGGAAACATTAAGCATGCAAATAATTATGCATATAACACGTTATTGGTCTTTCAGACATGAATAAAGGTGTGTAGGGGATCTACAGAAGTCAATTTTGCTCAAAGGGAATCATTTAAGATTGAACAGAATCTCCGTTTTACAGCGGACCAATAAATCGGCCAGTGATTAATTTGGCGAGCCGTATAACACCAATTCTGTACTGGACTAATATCCAAAATATAGTGAAAACACTATTTATTAGCACGGTAACAAGGTCGGCAGTTTAAGACATTAATTTATAAGCACAAAACACAAGATACTTCTCTTTTCAATATAAATAGGAATTTATTGGAAAAACCTAAGACATATAAACTAATCTAACACATAGACGCGCATTCACACATTCATACAAGTCGCAGAAAGAGAGAGAGAGGAGGAAAGAGTGAGTTTAGAAGAGTGAAAATATGAAATCCCAAGTTTATAGCATAAGTATATGCAATTGCTTAGACCTGAACAACCATCAATCATTTAATTAACCCTCGCGTTGAGTTTCTTAATGAGGTTATTAAACGTTATATTAATGCACCAGTTCAGCTAGAATCTGGAGGTTGTACTTGCGTTGCCTTTGTGTTAAGGGGTTTCCTTTGATGACGTCGTTGCAGAAAGGGGTTCCCCAAGGTTGCTGATTGGTTGGAAGTCTGTGGTCGTTGGAGGTGATGTCTTGGGCGTTGGCTGGAGGATGGAGTCGTGTACGCTGGTTGAAGTTTTGAGGCAGGCACGAAGTCTGAGACACGGCTTAGCGGCAAAACTTAACTTAGAACACGAAACTCTCAACGGAAAGAAAAGATTAAAGTAAAAGAAAGAAATGTGACGGTCTCCTCATGTTTTCACTAGAGGAGTGGCTGGCGTGCAAGCCAGGAAACGTTCAAAGAACGCAAAAAGCATGGCGAAGACCAATAGCTAAAAGCTAAAAGCAACGGCTAAAAGCATGGCTAGGAGCGATGGAAATAGCAAAAAGCCCAAACTAAAAGCAAAATTTGATGGTGTCCTGTGGTTTTAAACTCAGCTTTGGACACATCCCAAAATGGTGTCTTGACCAATTAGATGTTGTCTTAACTCGGGATATTGCCATGTTTCTCCTCCCAAAACATAAATCAGCACGTTATCTTATCAGTCACATGGTCAGAATTTTCCCGCTCTTGCAGAGTATAATTTGGCCATGATTCCTATAACATGAATACAACGCATTTGACAATGAATTGATTGGTGGAAACATTCAAAGCATGAATTTTCAAACTCATACATACCAAACATGAATATAAACCCTTAAGCTATTCAATAGTTATTAAAAAGGACATACACAACGAGTGATTAGAACATAATAGACAAATGTGTGGGTGACATACATAGTAGGGAGTTATTCAATGGTCTGATGTTCATTCATAAGTCCTTTTAAGCATCATTTTGGTGCATATTTAGGTAAAATGGACAGTCTCTGCCATTCTGTGAACTAAGGGCATGTTCCAAGGAACAAAGGAATTTAGAAGGAACTTGGTCTGGTTCTTGTCTTGGGTGGGGGAGCACCACCCAACAAAGTTTCCTCATGTGATGGTCCTGATGTGCTGCATCTTTGACCATTAATCTTGGGTTTCTCGCCCCAATATTGACAATCTCCTTCCTGAATTGGGATTATCAATAATTGTGTTCTTCTTGTTTTAATGTTGCAAGTTGTTCAAAGCTGTGAAAGTTGGTTGGTTAGGCTTACTTCTGGCTGGCTGGCGCCAGGGTTTCCTGGACAGATTTATGACGTGGTCCTGGCCCCTTTGTGGAATTTGGCTCTTTGGTTTCAACCAAATGTTCTGATCGAATCTTCTATTTGTCTGATTCGCACTGATACCCTACAGGTGTCTCCAGCGAACAGCATGAGAGCGTGATATCCCACAGTCATGTGTTGTACCTTGTTTCTCTCTTCCTGGGACCAGTAGTTATATGCATAGCTCAATGATTTTATGAATGTGATTAAATCATTCTCTCAACTGATTCGTTCAAAACGTGGCTTCATTCAGGAACCAAATGTTGCTTGCAGTGCAACTGTGGATGTAAGACAGTGGTTACTTGCACTAATGCAAAAAAAGGCATAAATGTTATTTACAGTATTTGTAATATAAGTCACTGTCACAGATTTTGTCAGTACACTTTTGTTTGATGTGTTCATACTAGCCACTAGCTCACTCTGTACTAGATAAAACAGGAAGTAGTAGAGTAAGTGATAGGTTGTGTTTGAAGTTAGCTTTGGCCTGCTCGTTTGAGAACCTTTTGTTTCCTGCTTGAATGTAAGTTTCATGTTTATTTAATGTTTATTCATTATATCCATTACTTTGAGTTTATATGGAGTTTTAGTATAACTAGTTTACTTGATGTTAGGTTCTGTTTGAAGCTGCCTCTTTGTTGCTTATGGCCTACATCCAAATCCTTTTTGAGAAACCTTTGTTTCCTGCTCAAACGGAAGTTTACTGATTATGGTACCCATTACTTTGGTGAACCTAAATTGAGTTTAATTAGTTTATGTGGTATTTTCTCTTGTAGAGGATCGTTTATGATGTAGTTCTTGCTCAAGTACTGTGACTACCACTTATGGGCAATTGTATTGCTAAATATGCAGTATTTAGAGAGTTGTGTCTGACAGATGTATTAATTGATTGAAAACATGCAGAAAGAAACACCACTGTTTGTGGATGTATTTATTTGGTAATATAACTCTTTCACATCAGATCAGTTCTGGTATTTGCAAAGAAGGTGATTCCCCCCTTTAAATTCTAGTAGCTTGACCAGTGCAAAGTAACTGGAACTGTTACAGATTGGTGCCCGAACAGGGACATCTTTTGCAAACTGAATGTGAAATGTGTTGTTGTTGTTGTTGTTATCCTGTTTAATGTGTGTACTGCGTTGTAGAAATGTCGGTAACATCACAAGGTGCAGAGGATGAGTATGAACCCCCTACTGATTTCACTGCTGGTCCTTTTGTTACTCAGAGAGATCCACCACCATTAAAAGATCTCATAAACACTTTCAGTGAACTATACCTCAACTCAGATAATGACGACTCAGAGGTTCAACAAGATATACCTTGTCCTCCTCCTTGTCCTCCTCCAGATGAAGTAGTTTCTGATTCCCGTCCTGCAGAGCAATTGGCTTATGACCTGACTGAGAGAGTCACAACTCTAGAAGGTGATGTACAAGCTTGCCTACAATAGTTAAGTTAATGTTGTTCCCAAACTGAGTTCACCAATCAGTGTAAGCTGCTAGAAGAAAAATTGAATTATAAAATCGAAAGAGAGTGTGAGAGAGTTAAGAAAAGCCTGAGTTAAGCATTCAAGATTTGGGAAAGTCAATGGTTGATTGTTTGAAGAGGAAGGATGCACAGATTGATGCTAAGTTTAAGAGTCATGCCCCTGTTATGTCCACTCCAGTTTCTCCACCATTGTTTACTTCAGCATGCCCTGCAAGATCTCATCAAAGTCCCATCTTACCAGATAGGAATGATGATCTTACCAGAATGATGTTGCATATCATCCACCTGTAAAAGTTGAATTTCCCCAATTTGATTCTGATGACAACAATGATCCTGTCTCATTTATCGAGCGGTGTTAAGAGTATTTTGTAATTAGGCCACTCACTGATTCTGAAATACTAGCATCCCTTACTTCTGTTTTAAAAGGTACCGCTAAAGATTGGTGGCTGGCTGAAAGAAGACATGTGTTTACATGGAAACAATTTAGACAAGATTCTTTGCATGCTTTCCTTACTGATGACTACGAAGCTGAAGCAGCTAAGCGTCTTTTGGAGAGGAAACAAGGTTCCAGAGAATCTATTCACGACTTTGCTTACCACTACCGAGCCCTTTGTCTAAGGTGGAAGAAGATGACGGAGAAAGAAATTAAGCAATTTTGAGAAATTGTAACCCCCAGCTGGCAAGTCTATTGAGAGGGACTATAAAGGAGGTGAGTGAGTTGGTGAGAATTTGCACACAGATTGAGAGAGACTTTGAGGAAGCTAAGAAATATTGGAGCCAGGTCAGTGCTGACACACAGAAGCGTAAATCCCCAAGTGAACGAGACTCTCATCCAAAGCCAAATCCTTTGTCGACACACATTCTTCAAAATGTATCAAGTTTGTCCGACTTAAAAATGCTGACCCTGCCCCTTTTGATCAGAGGAAGATACTTTTAAGCTATGGTTGATACAGGAAATTCTCTAACTCTGATACAAGAGTCATGTTGGAAACAGCTGAGATGAAATGAACAATTAAGCTGAAGCCGCGGCCAAACTTTCAAGCAAGCAAATGGTCAAGTATTACCTGCTATAGGAATTTGGCACTGTGAGTGTGATCTGCAGGCAGGCATGAAAATGGGTCAGGGGTGAAAAAGGTGAGAAGGGTGCTCGAGGGGTGATGTGGCCTCTGATGAGGCCGGGAGGTGGGGGGACTCCCACAGAATAAATATTACGGCCTCATTAGGGGACATGCTGTAACTTAACTTGTTTATTCTTCCATCATGATTGACAGCCAAGTTTTTTGTTTGTTTGTTTTTTTGGGCAAAGAAATCAACCTAATAAGTGTTTTCTACCATTATCGAAAAACATACCATCAACCACAAATGCTATTTGCTATTGCAGACAGAGCATGCCAGAAAAAAACATGTTTGATAAAAGTTTCCCAATTTTACAGTAGCCAAATAAGTTGAATGGAATAATAAGCCAAGCACAGGTTCTGAAAATTACTGTATTGACATTTGTCTAAAGACATATGAAAGCTGCATCGTTCTACCCTAACACACTCATACTGCAAAAATAATGTTTGTATTAGTGTTAACGATACTTTAGCATTAAATGTAACTTACTCTCTTAAGGGTACGTTCACATGAAGCGTCTAAAAACGTGTGGAAAACGCGAGGTGCGTCGCTTCCTCCACCAATTTCAGAGCGCTTGGGCGCTCGCGCTTCTGTAGCGTCTGCTGTTACTAGGCAACCATGAAGGCGCTGTCAGTTACAAAAACATTTCTGCTTTGGATTTTAAACTGCGCGGCTCCATTGAAAATAAATAGCTTGCGCGCGCAAAACGCGCTGCATGTGAACAGCGACTAAGCCTTTGGTGACACATACACACCACGAAATTAAATTGTGGATCTCTCCCCTGTCGTCTTCTCCCACGCGGATTGTCCCGCAGGAAGAAATGGCGCCCTGGATGTCAGTGGATGGCGCGCACGGTCTACGAACGCGGGAACCTCAGCTTTCACGATTTGAAATGGCTCAAATCCACTTTATATTAAGTTTTAATTAATCAGTAAATACCATCCAAGACCCCTCCCCCCACCCCCTCAAAAAGAATTTCTCATCGGATCTACACGATTCACGTGGGTCACCTGTTTTGGCTTCAAAACGGCGAATATCGCCGAAAGGTGAGGGATTTTCATGCCTGTGCAGGGACGGCAGTATGACTTGAACTTATTTGTCATGAAAGATGATGATTTCACTGTACCTATCATATTGGGTATAGATTTCCTGGTAGCAGCTGGAATTATTTTTAATTTTTGCAAAGCCCAGTAAACTTTACCTGCCACTTCTACTTACCAAGAAGAAACATTTCCATTCTTGACCCCTCCTGTTACAGATGCACTGTTGTCTCTCTTCATTGCTTTACCCATTCCAGAAGAATCCCTAGAAACCCAGCAAGCTATTCATTATGTAGTCACAAATGCTGACACGTCCCCCATATACCAATCATAACTTCATCAGTTGCACAAAGATTGGCCTACTGTCTGCACAAATGAAATTGGACACCAGTGTAGTCAAGCATCGTATCATCACCACAAATGAGGTACCTGTCCATAAGAAAGCCTACCGTGTATCTCAGGAGAAACAAGAATTCATTGACCAAGCGATCAAGACAATGTTGGATAAGCAAATTATCCGACCTTCATTTTCTTCTTGGGCTGCACCAGTGGTCTTAGTGCCAAAGAAGGGAGGTAGACAGAGATGTTGTATTGATTTCAGAGGTCTAAATTCAAAGACATATCTGGATGGACATCCCATGCCACAGATACATGATATCCTCGAGTCTGTGCATGAAGCTGCAGTCTTCAGTACTCTCGATCTCAAGAGTGGGTATTGGCAAGTTGGAACCCGGAAGCATCCATAAAACTGCTTTTGTAACACAGTCAGGGCTATATGAATTCCTTTGTCTACCTTTCGGCCTCAAGAACTCTGCGGCCTCCTTTCAACGTCTAAAGGAATTTGTGTTAAAGGATTTGAAAGGAAAAATTTGTTTTGTGTGCACTGATGACATTGTAGTATACTCCAAGAATGAGAAGGAGCACCCCAACCACTTGAAAGAAGTGTTGCAATGTTTGAACAAAGCAGGGCTAACCTTAACCCTTCAAAAATGCAATTTGATGCAAAGGCCTCTGAAGTTTCTTGGACATGTGATGTCAGCAGAGGGAATAAAGACAGACCAAGACAAGGTTGATGCTGTTGCCAACTTTCCTGTGCCAAAGTCGTTGAAAGAAGTGCAACAATTTTTAGGTTTGGCAGGATGGTACCAGAGATTTATCCCTAACTTCTCAGAGAAAGCTGCATCACTACATCCCCTAAAAAGGCAAGGAGCTACTTGGATGTGGACAGAGGAATGCCAGAATTCTTTTGAGTTGATCAAGAGTGAGTTGATCCACGCCCCAATTCTAATTGCCCCTGATCTGAGTAAATCTTTCAAAGTCCAGACTGATGCATAGGAGCAGTTCTAACCCAAGATAGTGAAGGAGTGGAACATGTGGTCGCCTATGCCTCACGTCTTTTACCAGGAGCTGAAAAATCATACTCCGTTTCGGAAAAGGAATGTTGTGCTGTGGTATGGGCAATAGAAAAATTGAGACCTTACCCGGAAGGATGACCATTTGAAGTGATCACCGGTTTATGCTGACCGATTATGCTGCCCTTACCTGGGTCTACAATCATCCAAAACCCTCATCTCGATTGATACACTGGGGTATCCGTCTCCAGTTTGCCAGTTTGAATTCACTGTCAAGTACAGAAAAGGACAATGCAATATTGTTCCAGAAAAAGTGTCTCGTAGTTTCCCTGAATCTTCAACACTCAGCATACTTGCTCTGCTAAAGCCAAATGATTCAACTGCCTTTGAGACTTTTCCCGTAGAATGGTCAGATATTGCCAAGGCCCAACAAGAAGACGCAGAAATCCAAGCTCTCATTGCCAAGGTTCAGTCAACCACTGTTCCAGATCCCAATCGTATCCACTGTGTTATGAAGAATGACTTTCTTTTCAGAAGCATATCTCCAGGACAGGAAGGGGCGAAACTTCAACTTGTCATTCCAACCTCTTTGAGAGCTGATTTTCTGAAATATGCACACGACAACCCATTAAGTGGACATCTCGGCTGACTCAAGACATTGTTAAGGCTGGTGGACATATGCTATTGGCCAACGATACATTCTGACGTGTGGAAATATTGCAAGGAATGCCAGGTATGTCAGAAGTACAAGTACACCGTTACAAAGTAAGCTGGCTATATGCCGTCAACACCGATAGTGGAACCTTGGCATATGCTGGGGATTGATCTCATGGGACCATTCCCTAAAAGTCAGAAAAAGAATGAACATCTCTTAGTAATTGTTGACTACTGTTCAAAATGGGTTGAGTTGTTCCCGTTACAGTAAATAGCAATTGATGCTATTTACACTAAGTGCAAATATTCTATTCACACTATATAGAAAAAAGTAGTGTTTCTTTGCAATAACTGATAGTAATTAGAAGATATTAATACTTACACAAACAGTGGCAGATATGTGATGGGAAAAGGGAGAAGAACAGGAGTCATTTCTAACTATGTCAATCCCAACCAGATAATAACATATTAAACATAACAAATTAAATTAATAACGTAATAAAATAATAAAATAATAACCGCCTCTGCTGATTCCTGGCAGCTCCTTAGCTCATCCTCAGTAAGCTCCTAGGGTCTACCTTGGCATAAGCATCACCTGTCTCCCCCTCCAGCCACCAAGCCCTGGATTTCATGGTGGCCCTCCAACCCATCGGCTCCACCTTGGCTCCTAGCCTCCTTGACTCCACTGTGAACTGTCATGCCACTTGCTCCACCAGGCTCCTTCATCCCTCTGGTACTGCTTTGGTCAGGTGTCACCCTGGCTGCACCTCTGGATTCCTGGTTTCTGGCTCCACGTCTGCCCTCCATCCCTTCACCTCCCCCAGGATCAACCTTCTGGCTACACTGTAGTCCTTGGTCACTCTGGCGCTGACATGGTCTTCCATGTCCCCATTTCTGCCTCAGTCCATGAGCCGTGAGCTCCGCCTTGGCCCCCCAGTTCAGCAATGTCATCCTGGCTCCACCCTGTTCCAAGTTGAACTTTGATCATTAAAGACTATTTTGTGTTACACCATGTCATTGTGTGCTTAATTACTTAAACTCAAAGAATCAAAAACCTTTATTCGTTGGTATCCCAGTGACTTTGCATATGTGACCTGTGGGTTGTAAGGAAACACAGGATACAAAAAATAACTTTTAGGGGCTTCACTCTGACAGCTGTCTTTGACAAGGACAGTGATTGATGGGAGTCATGGCTGATGGAAAAAAATGAATAAAAAAATAAATGTCTTATGTCTTTGTTGTGGTTGTTTGATCCGCAATTGATATGCGATACCTATATTAAAGTGGAATGTACTGATTTAAAATTTTTGATTCTAACATAAAAGCTATTCATGCGACAACCTCTGCATATCTTTGTATAACACTCCACCTCATTTTCTATCATCTATTTTTGAAGAAATATTGCCAGATTATGTCTAATGCAATCTATCCTTATTGTTGAGAAGTTGATTAACACTTTTGTATTTTGCCGTATTGACTATTGCACTGGTTTGTTGGTTAGGGTTTTTAAAAGCTACTCTTTAAAAAATAAAAAATAAAAATCGCAGGTTGTGCAAAATTTACTGCTAGAATCCTAACTAGAACTAGGATTAGATATCATATCACTTCTATCTTGGAGTTATTATTAAGTTTACTGATAATTCAAGTGTGCAAAGTGACATAATATTGTATTTTAAAAATGAGGAAAAACAAAAGTTCTGTAAATATGTGGCAACAAATGGTATTGAATGGTACTGAACAGAATGCTATTGTCATGAAATTGTACAGGAACATGAAGTTTGAGGACCCAAGCACAGGCGTATTCAAATCCAAAGGCGTAATTCAAAAACAGGCAGAAGATCATATACACCAATTTCCTTCTACGTGGGTTCCAACAGGGCAAACAGAAATATCTGATCATCTTCCATAATCAGGTTGCTATTTGCCGTCTCATACTATATGTAAACACTTGTGTAACTAACGACTGATGCACTTGTATTACATGCTCTTATCAGCCACACAGTGGAAAACAAACCATATCAACACAGAATGGAACAGTTAAGCAACAAAAATGGTTTGGCCTGATGATGGAAAAGTGGCTAATAATGGTTACAATAATGTAAACTGAGGATGGCAGATGATAATAAAGGGTGATATCTTTCAACAGGTAGAGCAGCACACACTGGGATTTCAGTGTGCATCCAACTTTGTCTGAATGTATGTGTTACCAGCCTCCGATCTAGGGGATATCTGGACCGGCAACAAATGATACGCAGGCGTTGTGCACTGTGGATCGATGGATAAACTATGAAAAACGTAAGACAGATATGACGTCTTTCCACAGCGCCAGTCAGTTTATTACTGCAATAATTTCTCTTCAAATTCTTTCAATTCTGAAATAAATTCAACATTTCAAAACTCAACAACACTCAAAGTGCATTTTGTGAAATACAATTACACAAACAATAAATCCATAGAAACATTTGATAAGTGTATGCACAATATACCTTTAGGTATAATATAATGTATACTTGTGTAAGAAAACGTATATATTCTTACTAGGGATGCAACAATACAGTTAGTCCACGGTTCAAAACGTACCTCAGTTTTTAACCACGGTTTTCGGTTCGGTTCGGTTTTGATAGCTTGCACATCAGAGTGTTTTTTTTTTTTGTTTGTTTTTTTGCATCTAATAAACAACAAAATACCACTGTAAACCTCTGTACACTGGAAAAAGTGTGGATTATTAAACGTCTGCTTAATATTCTTTTGAGAGAGGTATTATTTTTCAGATTTTTACGCAAAATAGGATGGGTTTCATTCATACTGGACGCCAGAGGGCGCCCTAGAGCAGAAAATTCACATATGCGAGTTAGCGCTGAGGTAGCGCTGATGACCTCCTGTTCCAGCTTCTCTAATATGGATAAAGGCATAACGTTAAACGTTTAAATGATGAAATGTAAGGACAATAAACACTCGTCTGCAATAATATATGGTTTATTTGTGTTCTTCAAGCCATCTCGGGTATTTTAATAATGATTTTCATAATGACATTTGTAAGCCATAATCGACATACAGTGTAGAATATATTGTCTGCCTCATTCAATGATAAGAAGCCACATCAGATCACAAAAGGAAGTTATTTCAAACACTCGACTGATGCTGTGAAGTAAAAATAAGTTATAATGTTCTCTTTTGTGGGACAACAGGTTTAGACAGGCTTATCATTGCATGTCATTAGAATGGAAGATGCTCTGCGTGTGTTGCTTTTTCAAATATAAGCGGGGAAGCGTTTCCTCATTTCAGCACGTGAAATCATGGGCACACACAGCAAATTTGGAGAGAAATAAAACAAGGAAATTATTTAAATGCAAAACCGAAAAACCGCAATTCACAAGCGCGTATTGAACCGTGGATGTCATACCGAACGGTTCGATATCATATTGAGTATTGTGACATCTGTAATTCTTACATAAATTTCTAAAAATAATCAGATTCAGTTCACAGTGAATGCAGAAACAGTGTCAAAAATGCAATACACCACTTATCAAGCTACCAGAGTCTTAAAGACCAGATTTCACAAGAGAAATACTTGACATTTCATTCCACTTGAAATATTAATTTGATATAACTTTTTCTCTTATTCCATTTAACTCGTGCACACGCACACACTGAAAAACGCACGTGCTGAACACTCAAAATGGCGACTGAACCGAGAATACAACATACACGGAGAAACGTAATTCCAAAACACTCTCAAACAATATAACATATGACACAGACTCAATATTTCGGGCAATCAACATAAATCATGCATGAAACACTACTGAACTCACTCTTCAGCTGTTTTTATAATCCTCAGTGAATTAAAATACTTATTTTTAAAATAGTTTCACTTCAAAACTCACTTAACCTCTTTGCATTACACATTTCGATTTTCACAAGAACAAAGAAATTAAAATATTTATTTAAATATATTTACACCTGTGAAAAACACGAGAAGACAGAAATTACGTCTTTTCACAACGGCAGTCAGCTTATTACTGAGCCCGCTGACCAGCAGGAGGTTCATCTCTCCCGTCTTTCACGAGCGCCTGATGCGCCATCTATTGGCATGGCGGTGTAACGCCACCATGATAAACTCTGTTACCTTAAGTGGAAAAGTTCTCATTTTGTACAAAAATCATACATGCCGATACACATATGTGGGGGGTGTCATTATTTTAAGTGAACTCATAGATGGCATTTTTTTCAACACATGCTATGTTGTAAATTTAAAACAATTAAAATTAAAATATGGATGTTCTACTAGACGTTTTTCAATGACAGATAAATTATTATCAAAATAGTCATGTTTAATGAGAAGAAAATAGTGGATTTAAATTAAGTGTAAATTAAGTGACCGATGTTCTTATCCTCAACAACATTTTTAAGGACTCTTTACACACACACACACACACACACACACACATGTTGTGTTTCCATGTTTTGGGGACATGGGGACATTCCATAGGCTTTATAGGTTTTATACTGTCCAAACCGTATTTATATCACCCTACACCTAACCTAGCCCTCACAGGAGACTGTGCACACTTTTACTTTCTCAAAAAAAACTCATTGTGCATGATTTATAAGCCTGTTTCCTCATGGGGACCTCACAAATGTCCCCACAAGGTCAAAATTTACTGGTATTACTATCCTTGTGGGGACATTTGGTCCCCATAACGTGATAAATACCAGGTACACACACACACACACACACACAAATAAATAAATAAATAAATAAATAAAGTTTCACTTTGAATAACGTGGCAGTGCCAGTACCTTCAACCAGGTAAGCAGATCTCTTTATACTTCTCCAGTTATAAGTTCAATTTTCTCTCGTAAGAATGTGTACATAACAGTGCTGATTATGTAAGCTTTAAAAAAAATGTAAAAAAAAATCTAGAAAAATTTACTTAATTCATGTCTATTTATATACACTGAGTTACAAAGTTACAGCTACTAATGTTGTAAATGTTGTCTGGAATGGTAAATCATCGACAGATAATCCAGGTTATTGGTCATCACCAATGGGTTATTGAAATGTGACATCACACTTTACAAGCCCCGTCCACGACTGATTGACATTGCTGTATTAGCAGAGACCCTGCCCTGAGTGAGAGTTACACAATCCGCCATCTTTATCTTCACGCTAGGCTAGATTCAAGTAAGGAATGTCTTCACATTAAAGCTATAGATGTTATTTGTTCCAGAGCAGCGAGTGATTTTCTGCTTTTATTTTATTGTTTGGGTCATATTAACAGCCGTACTATACTGTATATTATGCTGTTGTCAGTTAATACACAGATCTAATATGCACATGCTATTTCTTCCCCAGCTGTTTAACTTCACATACATAACTGGCTATGTTTTTGTAACTTAAGTGTGTTTTTAACATAAACTTGTGTTTGAAAGAGAACTTAGCTTAGCTCTCACTTGCAGAGACTGACGAAAACAGCGTGTTTCTGCTTCCACTCAAAATAGGCATTTTAAAAAATATATAATAAATGATCTGTGGGGTATTTTGAGCTGAAACATCACAGACACATTCTGGAGACACCTGAGACTTATATTACATCTTGTAAAAAGCAGCATAATAGGTGCCCTTTAATGCAGTCTACTTTCTGTTTCCTGTCATGTGGTCACTGATGTGACAGGCAGGCCCTGTATATTTTAAAGACACACACACATTAAAACAGATAAGAGGAATAAAATGGCTAAAACAACGTGTGCACCTATTAAAATTCCAATATGCATAAAATTATTATAATATACTGAGCAGGTTAAAACATGTCTTGTTATGATAGTATAACAAGTGATTCCAACGACATTAGTTTTCTGTGTTGTTATCAGTGTTATTGTTATGTGATATGGACTTCCGTATTTCTATAGAATTAGAACAATTATTAAAACTTTGTAGTTATTGTACTTGGTGTGAATGGACCTTTAGGAAGTGTATGTTAGTGTGAACATTTACAAGCTCAAACGCACAGAATAATGCATAGTTTGTACTACCGGATGTCCACTGTAAGCTATTCAGTACCTACTATAGAGTGTGTATGTACACACAGTAAGTCAGTAAGTACTGTAGGCTTCCCACATGCACACATTAAGCCATTCAGCCTGTACCATGTAATTCTTTCCACTTTCAGATATCCAAAATGAAAAGAAAATGGTAATCAGATTAGATAAAATAAGTACTTGGGGAAAAAAGGGAGATTTGACAGGAACACTTAAATGTTATTGTAAGGGAAAGAAAGTGAGGAAGTGAGGAAGATGATTCACTTTCCCTGTGAAAAATCCATGTGATGACATAAACCGTGGTGAAGTCTCACTACATCTGGTTTCAGTGGTTGAGGTATGGATCATATTCTAGTCAGAAAATCAAGGGTTGGAGAACAGATTGTTGAAACTGATGGATTTATTCAACAGTCAGTGTTTGGTGGTCGGTGTGCGTCTGCGGTGGCTGATGATGGTAACTGAAATAAAACACACATGCATATTTTCTTTCCTTTTGGTTGTGTACATGTTAGTTTGGTTGCTTATTAGTATTTTCTATGATTTGACACTGATTTGGTTGACTTGGTTGGTTTACAGTTTAAAAAGTTTGCACGCTAGTGTTTCAATAAGCCACGAAACTACTCTCCTAGTATTTTATTTATTTTATTTTATTGTAATATACAGTATGTTATGTGATATTTCAGAACATACTGAAATACTTACACTGAAATACTTTGGAGTGAAGGCCCCTCGTGTGTTGCTTAACCCTTAAAGACCTAGGACATTTTCGGGGCACCTGACACGCCTGCACTTTTCTTTGTTTTTTCAGACCTACTCTAGCAGTCAGCATCAAGTGCTATATATCATTGTAAACAGAAGAACTTGAAGTTTCAGTCTAGCTAATTTAAAGGCTCAATTTTCCTTTCGTCTTCTCTAATAAGGAATAAATTCCCAACATGTTAAGAAAATCGCAAGCAACAGTTGGAGGTTTTTCACTGTGCACTCAAACAGAAACTCATGAAGTTTGGATTTTTTTCTTTAGAAAGATGTATTTGGGTGTTTTACACTTCAAAATAAAATTTCACCTACATATAACATCCCCCAAGCAAGTTATAGCCATTTATTACAATACTGGTATAGGCGCTTTTCAGTGAAAAAGAGGTCTGTTTAGTTGATTGACAATATAGATGTGTTCAAAAATGTTTAGGAAATAAAGTAAATGGAAACAGTATTATGTAATACGAAAACACAGTGATTCACAAACTACACACAAAATGAGAGAAAATATACAGAGTGCAACAGAAAAAAAACAGTGCAAATGATCTTTATAAACTATATGAGAAGAATTATCATAATATAACAGTCAAATGGATCGATCCACTGGCTGTATTCGCGTTTTACGGGGACAGCGCATAGCGACGTGAAAACAAATTCCAGCGGATTATCAGACATGTACTGCTGTTTCATCCTTGCTTTTATTTTGTTTTGTGTCAGAGTGCTCTGTCGTGTGTTTTTCTATGCTTTTTCAGAGAGTGCTGTCATGCAAATGTGCTATTTTGTGTTTGTTTTCAAGCACGCATGACGTACTTTACTTTCACTTTGAGTTTGGTTAAATTTCCAAAGAAACATGCTAATTGGTGGTTCAAAAATCCAAAAACTATGTTTATTGGTTGAATAGGTGACAATTTGAACCAATCTGGGCACGGGGGTGGGACTAAGCATCAACAATCGTTCCTGCTTGGCTGAGAAGAACGAAATGCATTGGTTTCCTCTGACGAATCAATGCGATCAAAATATGATGACGTAATCATGTTCACTTCGGAGCCGCTGAATATCCAAATAAGACAAACGTGATACAGGAGAATCTCAGCTTTGCGGTACTTTTTAAATCAGAAGTTATTAGATATTTAATAACAATAGTTATTTTTAGCCGCGGGCGGCTGTCTCGGTCTTTGAGGGTTAAAGGGTCATGTTTTTTGTTTGTCTATAGTTTGTTAATTGTTAAGTTTGGTTCTGGGCTGCATTTCCCAAAAGCTTCATAAGCCTAAGTTGATCGTAGAACCATTGTCATCAATGGAGTTACAGTCAACTTAGGCTTACGACGATGCTTTTGAGAAACACAGCCCTGTTCATTTGACCCTTTTAATAGGCCTAGATCTGACTTTATTTTTTATTCAGTTTCCAATTCATTTAATTTGTAACATTGTTTGCATTTAATTTGTTTGGAAATCCTGTGTTTCTTGCCTTTGACTGCGTGGTCCCTCACAGTGACACTGAGTACAGAATGGCAGGTAAAGAATGACTGAACATTTGTTCTCAGGACGGTCTTTTTGACATGAATCTGTTACTCATTATTAATAGATTTTTAGCTCGATGTAGTGTTTTGATTATATTTTGTTGTGAAAGGTGTATTTGTTTCAAGTCACCATTGGGGTGATTAGTGTTCTGTGAAGTTTCTTTCATGACAATAAGTACATTTTACTTGTTTTGTTGTAAAGAAATAACTCTATATAAACCTTTTTCAGTTAGCTCAACAAACTGCTACATATGTTTGACAAACTCAAAAGTTTTCTCAAATTTATTACAGTATATTTCCATCAACTCAACTCCTAAACAGTAGAGACGACTGGACTCTGCTCTGCTCTACTCTACTAATCTACTCTACAAGACAAATAAATGCAAAGTGATAAAGACAAAATTGGCCAAAGTTGTGCCACACAGAAGAGCAGCTTCTGGACAGGACCAAAAAGATTGTTAACCTAAAGAAAAGACTGAAAAGACTTGAGATGATGGAGAGAAAACAGTCAACATGGAAGGCAGAGAGTTCCAGAGAGGTCATCAGAGAACATCACCCAACAATCGGAAAAGAAAAAATAATCTGCATACTTGTTAGCTGCTTCCTACACCAAGTGTCCAGAGTAAATCCAAAGAAATTTGGAAAAAGGGTCAGATATTCCTTAAGAAAACCTTAACAGACACTATGGCAGATCTTCGTAGAGCCACATTCTTTCCAAGGCTCAATTCTGTAAACGTAAGCCATTTTGGATTGGCCAGCGAAGAATCACCGACATATAAACATGCGCTTGCAAAACATATCAAAACTTTGGCTTGAAGATAAAGAAGCTACACCAGGTTCGGGTCATAGAAACATCTGCTCCAAGGGACATTGGCAAGCCAGCGCCAATGACACGTCCTGCATTTTCATGCAGCAACTGCAAGTGTAAGATATTTCTCACAACAATGGATCCTTGAACTTCATCCATAATCATATGAGAGGAGATAGTCATTAAATCTGTACCAATGAAATGTACAGATGGGTCCACTAAAGACATGGAAGTGAGAAGTGTGCTTCTTGAGAAGAGACATACCTCTATTAAAAAGTTGGTGGAACTCAAACAAGCACCTGCCTAACGTCTACAGACACATTTGTAAGATCACGCATTAGTTTGAAAAACTAAAGAAATTGAGAGTCCCTGACCCAGAATGATGTAGTGGCTCACACAGACCACACTGAGAACTACACTTATAAATATACCAGTGAAATAAAGAATAAGATGTTTAAGCAAACTTTGTTTTCACAGTTTGCTTTGGTTTGTACATGTTATTGTTAAAAATGGTACTGTTGTTTTGTTTTGTTTTTTGTTTTTTGTTTTTTTTTCTTTTGTGTATTGGATCCACTGATCAGTGTATAGTGTATTTTGTATTAGGTGTTTTGTTGTATATTTGTTACTAGCTTTTAATGGCTATTTAATCATTTTGTGGTGCTTTTTTTATCATTTGTGTTTCACAGAGGTGTCTCATGAAAAAGGTGCTCCTTACCGGGCCTTATCAACACTCAAGAAGTGTCCAGATTTTTGGATTTTTGACTGTGGATGCTCAGACTTTTGGGACAGTATGGAGGCAGAAAGGGAGAATGCTGAGGCAGTTTTGGAAGTAGAAAAGTGGGTCCTTGTACAAAACTTGTCCCTGGCACCATCACACAGATATGTAGAAATATTTGTTGCCGTGGACATGTCAGGTTGATGATTATAAATCCTTATAGATGTTCTTCTCTCTTTTTTTTAAATTGTCTTTCCAGATTGTCAAAGGTAAGTATGAGGTTGAAGTACCAGAGCCACAATCTGCCACATCTTCATCACTTCTGTGTGTTGCCTTAGTTCTGGAAAAAGTACACAAATAAATGTGTGCAGCTGGAAGGCAGAAAGAAAGGGTAGCAGGAGGTGGTGCCAGGGGTGCCCAATCCTGTTTCTGGAGACCTTCCTGTGAAGTGCAGCTCCAGTCCTGATCAAACACAGCTGAACCAGGCAATTAAGAACTTTAGAAGCACTTGCTGATTATAGACAGGTGTGTTCGATTAGGGTTGGAACAGAACTCTGCAGGTAGGTAGATCTCCAGGAACAGGATTGGGGCCCCCTGGACTAGACCACAGGTTTTCAAACCAGGATGATTTAAAGAGGGGGAAATTATATACAGTATGTACTGTATGTAACAAAGTTCAGATCTCAGTAGTGGCAGCCGCTTCACTACAGACTCTAATGTGTATTTATTAGTGGTGTTAAAATGAGCGCGTTAATGCAGGCGATTAATTTTTTCAGGTTAACGCGTTAAAAAAACTTGACGCAATTAATGCAGGGGCGGGGCTAGCTTTGGCCACCCCACCCACAACTGCTAAAGAGTTGTGTTTATTTAGACGCGGAACGTCTGCACATCAAACGAGAGACGTTTGAGACACGCGCTCCAACTTCACCTCAGTGCCAGGCGTGAGTCAAACGAGCGTGGAAATGACAACGATGATGATCGGAGCTTCAGTAGAACATCAGTGAATTGCGGTCAAATGAGATGTTGTCAGGCCATATGTCTGTAAAAACTAATCTTCCTGTCCTGTCAGCCGTTATACTGTGCTCATAGCACTTTCTCTTAAAGTGCATGCACAAATGTGCCGGCATGCGCTGTGTCATATCCAAACCCAAATGAAACTATGACAAGTATGCAGTGTCGTAGTTATGTCATCAGTTAGGCCATTAAGTTACAAAAAAGGCGATTAAAGCTGCCTTAAATCTGTGCATGTAAGTGTTTATTATTTGTGAGGCACATTTAAAGCAGTGTCAGATCCACATCCAGTTCAGCAGCGGCAGCTTTAGCAGCAGCCAAAATATCTCATTAACCAGCTGCTGTAATGTCTGTTAATCAAAGAACAAAATTAAATAGAAGAAATCAATAACTTTTGTAGTTTTAAGCTTTATCTTTATTTAATTTAGAATTCAGTGTTTGATAACTTTATTAAATTAGGTTATATTTTCTTGCTGAAGGGCACAGGCAGATATATGACATTATAGTGAGTTTATGTGAAGTTTGTTTTAAGTTCACTTAATTATAAGTTATTTTTTAAAGTCTAATAAATGTTAAATTGATAGCTTTCAATTATACTGTAATGTTGAATGGCTAGAGTCAATGGTTAAATATTAGGAAATAAAATCATAAAGGCATCAGTTGGTATCAGTGATACTTGCCTTCAGTCATAAAAAAGACGGCATTAAAACAAATACTAAAAATATACTTTCTTTTTGTTGTTTCTACATTAATTTGAAGATTGAATGTGAAATTATTGCAATATAAAAGTATAATTAAAAACTTTCATGTTAGGTGGCATTAATCGCAATTAATTTCAGAAAAAAATGTGTGATTAATTAGTTTTTTTTTGTTGTTGTTGTTGTTTTGTTGTTGTTTTTTTAATAATCGATTGACACTACTAGTATTTATATACACATATATATCATATATCCAAAGAATATGATGTATGTGATAAAACGTATTGCTTTATAGGTATAGGGCAATGTCTGCCATATATTACATTTGCTTATGGGCTAATTATTTAATGCAAATGCATCTAAGCATCACATGAGAAGGAAAAAAAGTTTGGGTTACATAGTACATTGGGTTACAAGTACATATCAACTGAACTTTTTATTGGACAGCAACAGAGGAGAAGATAAAACAATTACTGCACCATTTGCTTTCTACAGGTCACGCTTGTGGCATAATGCAATAGAATTCATGTGGGCAATTTCGGAGATAGCCTCATTCAATTCAATTACACCAGCTCCTGTTTGGCTGTCTGAGAAAGATGAGAGCGTGTCCGATAGAAGACAGAGGAGGGAAGGCGCTCCCCCTTTGTCTCCTCCTCATCTCTTTCTCTCTCCTCTTGTAAAGGACAGAGTGTGATGAAACAATGATGGATAGACTCTGAAAAGTGCATTATTCTATATACATTATTTATTTATTTTTTTTACATAATGCAATCAGCATGAAATGCCCCGGATTCTGTCAGACTCATGGATATTACTCCTCATAACGGGACACATTCTCTCTTTCTTGTATTTTCTCCCTTTCTTTGCCAGTAGCTAGAGCAGAAATATCCTCTATTGAAACACGTCCTTCTCAGTTCTATTTTTTGGTTAATGGTGGGGCTGTTTTACAAAGATATTTTGCTGCTTCTCCAAGACATTTATTGGGCTCCTTTAAAGTCTTTGTTTAAACAAACAAATATTGCTTATAAAATATGAAGGTCCAGTGCTACAGAGCAACTTTCTCTGCTATTTAACTTTACATAATGTGTGCTGAGAACAAAAACTGACTTGAAACTGACTTTGGCATTTTTTAAACAAACTAAATCTTTTACTGGTCTCTTTAGATTGGGTTTAGCATACCGATATCAAACAGTACCCAATTTTTGGTTACACTTTATTTTAAAACACATATACTTACCATGAACTTACCTTGGAAAGTACTGGGTAGTGCAAGGAGTTTAGGTTCAGAGTTAGTACCTAGTTATTACCAATTATTGTGATTGATATAATAAGTAGATAGTATGTACATGCGGAGCAGGACTGCAAAATAAAGTGCTACCCCATTTTCCTATGTTGGCCATTTTGGATCTTGAGTAAAATGTTGTTTTAGCATATTACAACAAAACAAATAGAACCGTTTCTGGGAAAGTTATGAAATTTGGTACAAAGATAGAGGACAGTCTCAACATTAACCATAACAAATTTGGAGTCTCTAACTCAAACAATGCACCATCAACAGGCCAAATTTGCACTTATGTTTCTGTTAATAACTTTTGAACTGTAAGGGCTGGAAACATTTTTTCCAACTTGACTCATTGTTAAAACTCATTTCCTGTCTTAAAAATTCTCCCACTATTTTGAAATTTCTGAAAAAATCTAAAAAAAAAAAAAAAAATAGTAGAGCTATTTTACAGGGCTACCTTGCTGCATCTCTAGGATATTTATTTAGCTTCTTTAAAGTCTTTGTTTAAACAAACTCATAGTGCTTATAAAATGTATGAAAAAAGTCCAGTGCTACCGAAAAAAAAAAAAAAATCTTAATTGTAACTTTATTACACTAAGACATATTAGTTAAATTAAGAAATGTTTAGAAAAAAATACTTCAACATTTTTCGTTTTCATCTTATGAACTATAAACCAACCCCACTTACCAGGGGCTGAAATTTCACCTCCATCTTATTATTTTGGCTCTCTCGAACACACTGCTTATAAAATTCACTCAATGGTCAATGGTCATAGTCAACCATTTAATAAATGTGGAATTTGAAGTAAAAACTCTTCTGTACAGTCTTCGAGTGGGTGCCAGTCTTTATTTGGCAGTGGTCTTCTCACTTGTCTCTATTTCAGGAACTATATAATGTAGTTGTGTCTGACACTGCTTTGATGCTGCCAGGCCTCATGCTGGGAGACCTGTGCCAGTGTGAGTTAATGCCAAACCTGAGCGGTGTCACCCTGATCTCCTGTGATGTGAGCACACAGATGACTGAGTTCAAGTAGGCCTGGCACTGAAACGTGGACTTTTCTTTTGATCACATCCCTGCTCAGCTTTGATTTTTATGCAGTGCTTTGTTGTAACAATACCATGAGAAGTCCCTCCAAAGCACTTCATGGCAAACACAAAAGATGAAAAGAAAGAAAAATAAAACTGTTTGGTGAAAACCAAAATTTGAAGATGCGCACAATGACATCTTATGTTTGTGAGAAAATATTAAAATCAAATCCTTGAACAAAAATTGACAGCTCTTGTCAAGAATGTCTCCCATATTAATAAATAATTACTATTCTACTGTTAAAACAGCAACTACTACAACAACTAAATTAACAAGTCTGCTGACTCCTCTACACTTTTTTGTCATCCTCTTCCCCCTCCTGACAGCTAATGACTTTGCTAGATTCTTCATAAATAATACAACCACCATCAGTATCCAGTTTTCCACACCACAAACTGACAACTGTCACACATCCTTCCCTCTTTCTCCCTGCAGAGACAGAGATTTCCAAATTCATGCTTTCCGATCACCCTACTACCTGTCTGTTTGATCCAATCCCCACTCTTCTCCTTCAAGTAATTTCTACTTCAGTTGTATCTGCACTCACTTAAATTATCAACACATCTCTTCATACTGGTACCTTTCTAACAGCATTTAAACATGCTACTTAAGAAACACACTCTTAACCCAGCACTTTTAGAAAATTACAGACCAGTATCTATTCTTCCATTTATTGCAAAAGCACTTGAGTTGTGTACCTTTCAGGTAGGTTGTTCAGACTATTTTGGAGGGGTGAGGTGTCTAAGCCACAACAAACATCTAGCTACTGTGGTGCCTCAGGGCTCAGTGCTTAGACCACTTCTCCTCTCCATCTACATGTCATTCAGAAACATTTCTATCACTGCTATGCTGATGACACACAGCCTGCTCTTAGTCTGCCTAACAGACATTTCTCACTGGATGAAGGACTATCACTTTCAACTCAACCTGATCCTGCAGATTTGCCTTATAAATGGAACACACAGATGAGAAAGGTCCTAACCAATCTGAAAACACACAGAAAAAAAGTACCTTTAAGTAAAGGTTTTAAGCTGCTTGAAAATGTCTAACTATTGTCTTCTGCTTCTCAGAGACTTTGAGAAGCATAAGTTACCATGGCCATGCATGCCCACAGGACAAACATGGAAAGGGAAAAGTCACCTGCAGTTTTAAAATAATTATTGACACAATTACTGATGAAGATTTAGAAATGTTACAGAATTCATACTAAAATCCATCTACCAAAATTTGCCCCAACTTAGCACAATATTTCACATGGTAATGTAACCACCTTCTAATATAACATAAAATATAACTTAGCAGCAGTATAAACAATGAATGATAGACATAATATAATGAACAGTCAAATGACCCTTAAGGTCTTTGGTAACACACATTTAAACTCTGGTGAGAACTTAAAGGGGTGATGAACTGAGAAACCAAAATTCCCTTTGATCTTTCAACATATAAGAGGTCATTGTACTATAAAAACATCCTGTACGTTTCAGAACTTAAAACTTTGTTGTTACTCAGATAGCACACGTACGTCTGCAAGATGTCTGTTAAAGATCACTTGATCTGGAAAGCATCTGCTGTGTACAAACATCTGACAAATGTCTGTAAGATATCAGTTTTACATACATTCTAAATCATAAACATCTTAAACACATCTAATAGACATCTACATTGCACTGCATTGCATTACATTTTATCCAAAGCGACTTACAAAAGAGGACGATGGAAACAATCAAAATCAACAAAAGAACAATAACATGTAAGTGCTATGACTCAGTCAGCCTCAGTCAAACAAGCAGTAAGTAAATGAATAGAGTGTAAGTCTAAGTTCCAGGCCACATCAGTAAGAACTCCTTTGTTCACTTTATTTTACTGCGGATTCGTTTACAATCACCCATAGCGTCAGAGACGCAACACTTGTTCCCTTAACTCAGGGAACAGAGGTTATGTCAGTAACTGGACACAATTTGCCAAAAAGATTGAAACTAAAAGGACAATGCTGTGATGACTATATTATTATCTGACAGTGATGAAGCAACAAAAATGTGAATAACTGTTTTCATTACGTGGTTGCTTTACACTATTGCTTTGTCTTATATTTATGAGTTATTTATGCGTTTTAAACCTAAATCACAGCGGTGAGATGCAACCAGAGCATTCCGCTGAGGGGGGGTTTAAAATAGCCTATTATTTCTAAATGATGATTTTTTAAGTAAAATACTTGATAACATTATAAGTGAACCTCAGAGAACAGTACAACAAAGAAAAAAGGCAGTTCATGACCACTTTAATAGTTCTGCATCATTAGCTACCAATCAAGATCACAAATGTTCTGCCCACAGTTCACAAAGCGCTTACATATGAAGACGCTTTCATACGTAAGAAGATGGGACCTCATGCTTTCACTCCTAACGATGCATTTCCACTGGCACATAGCGAGCGCGATGTAGCGAGCGTTTTCAATTCAATCCTGTGGACGTTGAGCATAAACGTTCGCATGGTTCATTATGGGATTGAAAGCGGCATGGAGAAAGTGTTGAGAGTGGCAAAAAGGTTGGGCATTCCTTGACTTAATGCAAATTGCGAGCGAAAAACGAAAAGTATAGGCAAGGCATAATTTTGACATATGTCTCTGAGTGTTTGCTGAACTGGTGGATTACCGAGCTGAAATCACTTGTCATTGAAGTCATATGTTATATTTAGGGCTGTCTCTACAGGCTAAGTTTCATCATTTTGAATTTTAGGTTGTACCTACATGGCGCCAATAAAATGTTTTGTTTGCGAACCGCCGTTAAAAGAAGAAGATGAAATGCAAACAGGGTGTAAACATTGTTTTCAGAGCCTGAAATTTGCCTTAAATTTCACAAGTGGCATTGTAGTGTTGCCAGCGGCACTGAGCGCAGATTTGATTCTGTAGTGGAAACGCGCCCTAAGTATAAGCAGCTGTAGCTGCTTAGCTCTTGTTGCTCACACACCCTTTCTTTTAAACCATGCCGGCTCAACTCAAATCAATGGCAAATCTGACAGTTGTACAGCCCTCATATTAAAAACAACATGAACTGAACACTTTTTTTGCACTATATGAGTGATGCAGCAGGATTTTTAACAGCATAATTTGGCATCGCCGACAGATCTGAGTGGTGATTCTCTCATAGTGTCTGACCTTTTTTACACTTTGTTTTGCTATTGTGGGAGTCTCTGGGTTGGAGGACATAATTAATGAATCATAACTCACATTTGATGAGTTCGTGAGTATTAAAGGGGTCATCGGATGCTCATTTTACACAAGTTGATATGATTCTTTAGGGTCTTAATGAAAAGTCTATAATATAGTTTGGTTAAAAATTCTCAATGGTAGTGTAAACAACACCCTTTTTAGCCAAAATCAGCTCTGCAAAAATCATCTCATTCTGGTCGAGGCTCCTTTAAATGCAAATGAGCTCTGCTCGCCCCGCCCCTCTCTTCTCTCTGTAGAAAGACGAGCCTGTTTACTTTAGCCACATTTAGCCGCTAAACTTGCTAACTAGCACTTTATTAGGAAAGGTGATTGCAAAGATTCATAAAAAAAAACCTTACACTCACTTCTGCTGTACGTAAAGCTGGATCATGAATGATTCTCGCGAACATAGACGGATGTATGTAGATCAGGAGGCGCATTCCCTTCACAAACAAATGTAATCCACTGCATCTTCAGTGGCTCAGATGACGGGAGTAAATGACGACCACTATGTTCATTATTACATCCAGCAACACAACACCTCAATCACTCAATCTGAGATATTCTTGTCTAACTTACATCCCTGCTCTGGCATCAAAACAAAAGAGGGCGGACTGTTACAGCTGATCTGAGGTAAGAGCTCATGTCAATCAACTATTGTGGGAGTGGCCTCTGATGCCACAACAACAGGCATCTGAGAACGGCTCGATTTGAAAAAGGGGATATTATTTTTACAGATTAATTAAAAACCACTGCATGGATTTTTATCATTATAGGGTAGATTTGTACATACACTGACAACACACATTAATGTTCAAACAACATGTAAAAGTGAAGTTAGCATCCGATGACCCCTTTAATTTCCATCCCTGATTGTTTCATTTTAAGTCCAGTCTGTTAAAGGACAGAGCAAAAATGTCCTAAAGTTGCGCTATTGTCCATAGACATTGAACTATCTGAATAACCTAGCTAGTAAAATGTTTCTCACATTAGCTCTCTAATTATAAACATTAGCTAAAAGCTGGCTACAGAAAATACCACTACTCACTTGATTCATTACAGGTCAGCTAATGCATTAAAATGTCAAAAAAAAAAAAACAGTAATTTCATCAACTTACCAGTGAGTGTACTTGGGAAATACGGTAATAAATGGGATTCACTGTTGGAACTATTCAGTCGGAATGAAACTAATCCCAGATAGCAAGAGAGCAGGTGAAAACCATTGAATGTTCAATGTTAAAAATAGTTGAATTAATATCTCTTTTGCACTCGCAATTAATGTTGAAAAAATTTTGACATTTCAACAAAACACCATCATTGTGTTCAGTGTTTGCTTTAGTTGGTCTCATGATTTTTGCTTTTTGTTATGTTAATTCACTTTCTGTGTTTACAATAGTGTTTTAGTATAAGCACTTATGCTTTAAAAAGAAAGAAAGAAATATTTTAAAATTAAGTTTGACTAGATTACTTTTTGTGATGGGTGTCAAGTTGTAATTAAGTTGAGAAATAATACTAAATAATATTAAAGTTTATCTTTCATTACTGATGAAAATATTCTATTTCACAAAAGCAACGATACTGTGACAACATATACAGAAATATTTAGACATCAACACTCATCATACAAACCTCAACTATGGTGACAATCATCAAACTAATTCAGATGAACAGATCAACTGCAATGCACACTGGGAGTCATGAATGAGTTTTGAGGTGTGTTTGACTTGAAGCACGGCTACAGACAGCGATAAACGAGATTAGCCGAGAGCAATCGGGGTGGAGTTGAAAGTGGATGCGTCAAGTCGGACACTTTCTGCTCTCATTAGTGAAGCTCTCATGGTGTTTGCATGTTCTATCACAGATGAAGTGAATTAAATGCAATATTTGTCAAATACACAGACGTTTCAAACATCAGCTTCAAGTCAGAATTTGATCGAGCTGCGCAGCGCTGAGTTAAGTCGAACACACTTTTGTACTATGTTGATACCCAGCATGCACTTCTGCATGAAATTTTAATTTGTTGATTGTCACCATTGTTGAGTTCCATACGCTAATTCTTGATGTCTAATTGATTCAGCAATTTATTGACTCTCTTTTTTTCTGTTAATTCTTAGAAGTATGATAGCCATACCACTGCTTTCATCTCACACATTATTCACACATAAATATCCCAATACACTTGTGAGCAGTTGTTCAAATAATCTCACAATAATTACAATCACCATCACTTGATCCCAGTGGATCTTAGATTTCATTGCCTCAACTAATGTGTTTTAACACATTGTTACAAAAGATAATGAAAACCTAACGTTAAAATACAAAGAGAGAAGAGCCCAACTAAAGCACTGATCTTAATAATGCTGGTTTGTTGGAATTTCAACATTAATTGCGGGTGCAAACATGATTAAAACTGACAAATCATCATTTTTAACACTGATTCGATGGTTGCTTGCTATCAGGGATTGTTACCCCACAACGTTACTTCGGAAACCTCAGATTTCATTCGAAGTCTATGGGATTGTCACAACACTCTTTTTCAATAGCTCTAGTTTAATGAGACTGCAGAACTCAGTTAGTGAAGTCTCACTGAACTGAAGTGAATGACAGTCACTGATTATAAAAAGAGTGTCCTCTGTGTGAAGTGCTGGGGTTTCTATTAAAACCCTTCTGTAAAAGCATGACTGTATGTTTTTGATAGTTAGTGCTTAATGACAATGAGCTCAGATCACAATGTGTCACAGGTAACCTCAGGACCAGGAGATCAGATGATATTCCAGTGTCAAACGTGTTTACATGTGTCTTTTCAATGCATATTTGGACAACATCTAGATACAGGCTACACACATGTAAACACAGCTACTGAATCACACATATCCTTGCTTTTTGCATTGTGGCTAACTAAGCAGTTTTATTTCAAAGGTCTAAAATCAGTCTTTTGATCTTTCAGATTAAGCTGGGGCTCATAAGGCACTTAATTACACAGGAGAAAACTGGTTATCATCATCAACAGGCCAAGGTGTGCATGTCCAGCGACATGAATACACATTAGCACATTGCTTACACATAACAGATAATATTAAATGCATATTAAACAGATATTGTTTTCATTTCAAAAAGGCTGAATATGCACAGCATGTTGGTGTAAATGAGTGTGCATGCTTGTGTGTGTGTGTGTGCTCTCTGTCTGATGCCTCAGGTGCTTTTGCTGAGATGAAAGGCTTCTGATGAGGTGTGGATACTTGGGCCCGTGACAGCTGTATATTAATCTACAGAACTTCAGACAAAGCATTTTTTCTCTCTCGTTCTCTCCTCTCTCCCCCCATCCACTCTCTCATCTGAAAAACACTACAGACCCCAGGGTCCTCTGCATCCGCCTCGGCTACAGGACATAAAACAAAAATTGGTTCACTTTAAGGGCTTTAGCTCGTTTGAAGCCTCAACAGCTGCTTTACCTATCTTTTCTGACTTTTTTCTCTTTAAGTTGTACCATATTGTCACATGTAAGCGGAACATCAACACTTCAAACCAATAATTGAGAGATGAAACAAAAACGTTTTGTTATGTGAAAGCTTTCATTGGGCTTAGAATATTACAAATATGACATCCATCAACTCTAATAAGAGTTGTACACAGAGAGAGGCACAAAAACTGAGTGAAAATATAGGGTGATGAATTTGCACAAAATAAGACACAACTGTGGTGTAATTTTAGAACTGTGGGGTATTCCAGAAAGTTTGTTAACATAGCATGATTTAAACCTTAAACTCTCAGTTTATTAACCCAAATCTTTCTTCCTCAGTTATCAGGTCAGTCAACACAGAGTATGTTCTTGGTGAACACACTACGATATTCTCAAAAGAGCGCCAAATCCATGAGTCCATGAATGTTGAGTTGCGAAGATGCAGTACTTTACCGATTGAACTCATATGTAATGAGTAACTGTACCACTAGAGGTCCCCAGAGCTTCTCTAGAGAAAGAAAAAAAATGCTCAATTCTCCTCAATTCTTTATTTGCCCCTAATACCACGAAGAGTATCATATTTCTTCTTATTTTATTTGATGGCGATTTACATTTTTTTAAATTCTGTTTTACTCTTTAATCAGTTTTCTTATTTGTGCATAAAAAAAAATCCATATATATTGTGTATACTAAATATGTAAACATTAGCCATTTGGCTTCCATATATATATATATATATATTTTTTTTTTTTACTTACTTACTTACTTACTCACTCACTCGCTTACTTACTCTTTATTGAAGCACCAAAAAACAAACAAACAAAAAAGCCTCCTAAACAAGCTGTAACCTACACACTTAACTGACTGATATCAGTCTTATCAGTCATAGCACTGTGACTGAATATTGGCCCTTTTTTGGCTCTTTTTTTGCAGAACTCCTTTAGTTTAGTCACACTGGAGGGTTTACCAACATGAACTGGGTTAATGTCCAGCCACAGCATCTCAAGTTATGACTCTGAGCAAGCCAGTACAACTTCCTCCTCTAATTTAGCCTTCTGAACCATTCAATCTTAGATCTGTGCACACATAGACTCATAATAGACATGCACATAATGTCAGCATTTTCACAAATTCACATTTTTGTAGTTTACCTGGATACATTTTCAAAAACATTCACTTTTCAGGCCCCCAAAACACCATTGTCGTATTAATGGCAAAAATGCAAAAGCGGTGTCATGTAAACACCCCCTTAACCCTATTATGAATGTAGTTGTGTAGATTGAAGAATTAGTAGCTACAGGGGCAACTTGTTGGATATTTTTGCTCAAATAATCATTTAAATCATTTAAATCTGTATTTTAAATCTGTCTTGCTGAATAATCCAGTTGTGCTCCAGCCACAATTTACAGACTGCAGACCAAACATTCTCCTTTAGGATTTTCTGATATAGCACAGAGTTTACTTATTGTGGTGTTTCTCAGGCCCTAAAGCAGCAAAGCATCTCCACACCAGCACACTGCCACTACCACGCATGACTGTAAATATGATGTTCTTTTAGTCAAATTCAGTTTTTAGTTTACACCAGATTTAACTGGACACCGTCTTCCAAATGTTTCCAATTTTGACTGACTATTCCACAAAACATTCTACCAAACGTTTTGAGGATCATCAAAGGATCATCACCTTTATTGATGCAAGAGACGCCTATCTTTGATGTTTTGTCCTTAGATCTTTTGTGACTTTCTGGATGAGTCATCCCTGTGTTCCTGGAGGAATTTTGGAAGGTCTGTCACTTCGAGGAAGGTTTACTGCTGTCCTGAGTTGTTTTTCTTTGGAGTTCTTTGGAGTCCAAAGCTTTGTTCAGACAGACTGTCAGTGGAAATATATGTGCATATCTGATTGGAATCTTATTATGTTTAGTGTGTTCCACTTTTTCCAAATCTTTTTCGAACTTGAGAGCACCGCTACGGTTTCTGGGCTGCCTGAACAGCATATTGACTTTATGCCCATGCTGAATTCAGAAAGCTTTTAGAATTATACTATAGACACGTAATGCACATGCGCATGTTAGCGTTTTCACAAATTCATGTTTTTGTAGTTTACTTGGAAAAACATTCACTTTTCAGGCCCCCAAAGCACCATTGTCGTGTAAATGAATGGCAAAAATGCAAAAGTGGCGTCATGTAAACACCCCTTTAATACCATTATGAATAGTCGTGCAGATTGAAGAATTAGTGACTACGGGGCAACTTTTTGCACGTTACTTTTTAAATAAATGAGATCATTGTGTTTACTCAGGTTATATTTGCATTACATGAACAAACAAACTTTGTTTAACTTTGTTTCAAGCTGGAACGTAATTACCTGGACAATAGATTCTGTGCTCCAGGGAGCATCTAACAATTTTTACAAAGCCCACAACCCACTGCACTCTAGAGGAGTATTTGGTTCAGAATGACAAACATGTATACCAAAAACTACCAACATGTGCAACAAACAACTACAACCTACTTTTTTTTTTTTTTACAAAAAAGTACATGTTTTTAGAACAAGTAAAATGTACTTTAAATAGGTTTATTTTATGTTAAGTATACTACAAATATATTTACATATTAAAAATACCCTGCAGTTGTACTATTAGTATACTAAACAGGTATATTCAAAGTCCGCTAAATTGGAACAAACTATTTTGTACTTAATGCACTTTAATTGTGTGGAAGTAGTGCTGAAGTGCATATAAAGATATACTTAAATATATTTGGTTGTGCTAAAGTGGAGCAATTGCAAGTATACTTTAGATACACTTTAAATATGTAGCATTTAAAAACCGATATTATTTAAAGATCATACAGTTCTCATCAATAGCGACATTAAAACACATTTTAGGATTAATACTAAGAAATGTGCATTGTGCGTAAGTACTCCAAATAATTTTATTATAAATTTTAGATCAGTATCTATTACTTTTTACTAGGGCTAGTTGGCGAACTGGGATGCATTTCAGAACACCTGAGGGAAATTACGTCATGACAATACTGCTAAGGCTGCAGCCAACCACTTTTGACAAGCTTTTTTTTTTTTTTGTAATACAGATTAAAATGTTTCTGTTTTATGACGCGCGATGGCGCCAATGCACTTCAAATTTTCTTCCGCACACTACTTCTACTACTACTACTACTACTACATCTAGACAGTTTGGTTAAAATGGCATATCCACCTAAATTAGCGCAGTAAGATTACTTTTTGTGTGCATACATATCTGTAAATATATTTACTTGTGTATTCGCATAATCTGCCAAAGTTAGGAATCAACCATTAAATGGCTTTAGGATGTTAAGAGTCTAGTTTTATATTACTTACTACTTCTGAAATACTATTTCTCGTTCAAATAACGATTTATGCACTTGATCTGTTGACCTGGATGAAAGACACCGGGGATCCTGCTGATGTGGAATCAGTCAAAGCAAGACTGGTTGCAGTCGTCTCTCTACAACACACTGAATACCTTAATTTCTTGTCTATTATAGTCCATTGCTCGACCCTGTCAGACTTTGCATTGTTATTCCATCTTTGCTAATGCCTGGAAATGATATTAAAATGATTTGCTGCATGATCATGATCTCCATCTGCTGATATCTGTATGATTGCTGAGTAAACAGAGCCCTGCCCACCGCGCCGTAGTAAAGCTGCTGAGTGGAACAGACAGTGAGGCGAAGGACGCGCATTTACAGTCTGCATAAAGCAACCTTTCGGTTTCGGCGCGATTAAGCACATTACGGATTCGTGGCACATACTGCAGATTATAGCTCCGAATGTACCGATGAAGAAATGGCAGCGGAATCGACCCGGAGATTTACGAAAAGCCTACTGAAGCCGGGAAGCGCAGCTGAGATTCGGCAAACCGCATCTAATGCTGTAAGGAATGTTACTATAACGGTAAGACTGGCGGACAAGGACAGACCGCAATTCAAGCTTATTTTGATGCTGTTCGGTGTACGGACAAGACAATATGTACACCATTTTCTAATAATTTGTGTGAAAAGAATCGCACTGTGTCTGGTTCCCCCATAGAGGAGAAGATCTTTTTTGTCAAGCATTGTATTTCGCATGCAGTGAGGTCATACGCCACACTTATTCTGCGGCGAACGATTATGGAAGTTGTAAATGGACAAGGTTGGTGTTTGTAAATGATGCGGCCTCTAGTAGCGCGTATGTCATATTTCGAATTTAGAACTCGTTCGAATGTCTTATTTTCGCGGGAAATGAGCCCCTCGCGGCAGCTTTACATGCTTAGTGACGTATGTCGTTCGTAGTAAAAACGCCGCAGAGGAATGTAGCGCTAGACTGTAAAGCAGTGGTTTCCAGCCCTGGTTCTCCCTCCTCAACCCCGCACATTTTGGACGTCTCCTTTATCTGACACACCCACTTCAGGTCTCGGACTTAATGAGCTGATCAGTTGAATCACGAATCAGATGTGTTTGATTAAGATGACAGCTCAAATGTGCGGTGTACTAGGAGATTACAGGACCGTGGTTGGGAAGCACTGCTGATAGAGGATGTGCTCTGTTGCTATTGGTTACAGTGACGTGGTTTGATGATAGGACTAGAGTATTATTGATTTGTGGTAGTTCTAGCCTCATTCAGTAATGCATTTGTACAACTTTTAGGAGCAATTACAACATTTTAACGCAGATCAGCCAGGAACTGGAACTGTATTACTCGTTTATATTTAGTGCACATTTGCATGTTTTGCATTGTGGGATTCCCAATCCCTTCTACATGTAAATCTATAAAGAGGAATCTGTTTATAAATGTAACACTGCAGGGTGTGAATAAAAAGGTGCTGTTGTAGGGTGATTTCACTATGGTGGTTCATGCTGTAGGAAAAAAAAAAAACATTAAAATCATGATAGTATAATACTGTTGGTCTTTTTCCTATAAGCATGCTCTGTCACATATTACTAACAAAGCATATATTGTTGACGGAGTGAGAATGTATTGCAATGTAACCCTTAAATGTTCACATTCAAAACTAGTTTGGACAAAACAGATGTGTGGGCAATAAATTGTAGCCACTATATTTGAAATATTACCTGTGTAACAGAATGAAAGTGATCATGTGAAAGAAAGAAAATACAGATTAAAAAAAAAAAAAACACATGGATGAGAAAAAGAGAGATGCCAATAAGGACTTGAGAATGGCCTTGACAGTGGACTTGAGAATAGCTCTTCCTAGGCAACTAATGATCCGATTATCCAGGAGGGCAGAGCTCAGGTAGAGAGGAAGAGAAAAAATTATCTGAAACCAAATCTGAGATATTAAAATTGGACAATCAGCAAATTACAGCTGTTCCAACTACAGTAAAACTAAACATATCAGACAGTCGGCTGAGATGTTCACTATCAGTGCCTTTGAAACGTTATTAATTCCAAATGGTCCTTTTGGTAAAGATGATGGGTTTGTCAAATGTCTTTGTTAATGTGCAACCCTACTGTATAAGTTTGCAATCATTTTTGCAAGATTTATGAGAAATTTAACACTGACTGGCACACTGTTTTGCTCTGTCCACTGTATTGTTTTCATGCTATGAATAAGATGAGTTGTCAAAGTCAAGTTTTTTTGTGTTATGCTGTGAAAGAATAGAATAGAAATTGAGAACTGAGTAGAGCAGTGGTTCCCGACCATTTTGCATGTGTCCTTAATCAAACACATCTGATTCCACTCATCAGGACATTAGTAGAGACTCCAAGGCTATTGTTTTAAATCTGCAAAAAAACAATCCAAAAAAACAGGCTGGCCTCAACACTCTGTCACCAATCTTGTATAAATATATAGTTGGACCAATATCATGCTCAGAATTTGTAGTTTGAGTTCTATTTAATGAGCTCCCACTGACCTATAACTTGAACTCCAGACCTGTAAACATGTTGAGCTGCCACTGCTGTAAAATGTTTCTTTAGCCTTTAACCATCGCTGCTATTGCCACTTTTTCAAGAGCCATTTTTACACTCCCATGTACTTTAGTCTACATGCAAGATGCATTTTTATATTCATAAAATGGACAATTTGTGTTTCATGAAAAAGCAAAGAAAACCTTTCCACAGTTGTCCAGACTGCACAGGTTGTCCTTATAGATGAATGGGTGTTGATATGTGTGCAGTTGATATCTCTATGTGGCAAATCATCATCACCTTCAATGTTTATACACATTTTCCTTTGCCTCCTTGTTCTCTTCTTGTGAAAATGACCAGGGCTGCATTTCCTAGTGTCACCAATGCAGCTACGATCAACTTAGGCTTACGATGCTTTTGGGAAATGCAGCCCTGGGCCTGTATTTGTCAGGCATCTAAGAATTACTCTCAAAAACACTGTAAGTATTGACTTAAGTGTAAAAAGATTCTTGGCTCAAAGCTGCGCTTAAAAGTTAGTTATCAAGCATCTCAGTCGTAATTTAAGCGAAGTGTAAGACTAAATCTTAAGTGTCAGTCTTAGAGATTATTTATGACACTTTGCTGTGCCATAAATGGGATTTTGAATGATGAAATACACATGGACGAATCACTGAATAGATTTCCTTATTTAAGAATATTCACACACATTTGACAATAAAGAATTTTTAAGAAAATATATTATGGCAAGGAAATGAAGTGTCACCACAACCTTCAGTTTAGAGTTGTGCTGACAGACAATAGTATTGTGTATCGTCGATAGTCAGAGATATTGCCTGTTGCTGATGCCTTTTGAGGACAGCAAGACGATTATCATTATTATTATAATTATCCGTCAACAATATAGGCACCTATCTTTACTGTTGCGCAGAGAGTCGCTTCAGAAACTTTGCCGCGACGCTGGTGAGTGTCCACAATCGGAGCTGTAAGATGCGCTGCAGATGTGTGCAGTGTAAATAAGGGGTAAGAGATTTATTCATTGTACAAGTGCAGATAGCTTCACTGATTATAACGGGAGCGTTTTAAAGAGCGCAGTACTTGCCCTAGACTGCAGTCGATTATGTTCTTTGGTAGCCTAATGTAAATGTTCTTTGCTTGTTTTGAATTATTGAGGAAATGTAACCATTTGATTAACTGCTCGTTGTCAAACATTTCAAAAACATTCCTCCTCTCCTGAAAGATATAGGTCTCTGTCTCCTCAGCGCCGTCACAAGCCCCTACTGGCAACTCCTAACCACTTGAGAGACCTCTCGAGCTGTCTTAAGTAACTGGGAGAGTATGAGTGATTCTTAGCTTTAAGAAATAGATTATTGATAATTGATAAACCGCTTTTATACTTACGTTTGAAAGTAGGAGTAAATTTCATGAATTCTCAGCAGTTAAGACGAAAATGGCACTTTGAGAAGCCTGATAAATACGGGCCCAGAGCAGCTTGAATTTCATGGGTTAAAGGGTAGTTAGAGTCAGTCTGGTTGGTTTAGTGATGGTTGGACCAGCATAGCCATCTTGTTCTCCAGCAAAACTGATAATGGCGCTTCAGGGGTGACTTTTTTACACAGACTATTAAGCTCAAAGGTGGAATAAATGCAGTTAGTGTGTTTACCATATGTAAATATAAATCAGTTTTATAGGTTTACAGGTTTGGAGCTGGGGTGTCCATCCTGGAGGGCCACTCTCCTGCAGAGTTTAGCTCCCTAAACACACCTGAACCAGCTAAACAAGCTCTTCAGACCCGCTAGAAATTTCCAGGCAAGTGTGTTGGAGCAGGATGTTGGTCCTCCAGGAGCAGGATTGGACACTCCTGGTTTGGAGGATGAAAAAAAAGTTACATAGTATAACTTTAATACCATGAAATGATTCTTATATGAATCTAAAACTGCCAGTAGGTGGTGACAGGTTGATGGCTGCATCCGAAATTGCATACTTACCTACTATATAGTAGGCAAAAAACAGCATGTGACAGAAGAAGCGTGTCTGAATTCACAGTATTTAAGTACCTAGATGACCTGTTACGTCCGGCATGATTCTTATTCTAAAGTGTGCATACGATGGACACTTTACTAGCCCATGAGGCCACGGGATAGGATTTCTGAATGGCAAAGCAACTGACACTGGTAGGCCATGTGACAATGACAACAAGATGAATGTACGACACACATTCATACTATATAGAACATACTCTTTTTGCAGTGGTGAAGTAATTACTTACTCAAAAAAGTACCTACTCAACAGAGTATGTGATTTCGGATTTTTTTTATGACAGAGTTGTTGACTCACTCAGTTAACCAGTTCATTGAATGGATTTATTCAGAAACGAAAGTAATTAATAATAATTCCTTACATTTATATAGCGCTTTTCTGGGCACTCAAAGCGCTTTACACAGAAGGGGGAATCTCCTCAACCACCACCAGTGTGCAGCATCCACCTGGATGATGCGACGGCAGCCATATTGCGCCAGAACGCCCACCACACACCAGCTTATTGGTGGAGAGGAGATGTAAGTGATGAAGCCAATCAGAATATGGGGATGATTAGGAGGCCATGATGGTCAGAGGCCAATGGGCAAATTTGACCAGGATGCCGGGGTTACACCCCTACACTTTTTCGAAAGACATCCTGGGATTTTTATTGACCACAGAGAGTCAGGACCTCGGTTTAACGTCTCATCCGAAGGACGGTGCTCTTTTGACAGTATAGTGTCCCCATCACTATACTGGGGCATTAGGACCCACACAGACCACAGAATGAGCACCCCCTGCTGGCCTCACTAACACCTCTTCCAGCAGCAACCTAGTTTTCTCAGGAGGTCTCCCATCCAGATACTGACCAGGCTCAACCCTGCTTAGCTTCAGTGGGCAACCAGTCTTGGGCTGCAGGGTGATATGGCTGCTGGCCAAAAAGAAAGTGACTTGCTGTATCTGAAATCACATATTTTTGCTGAGTATATGCTTATTTTGAGTAAGCACCTCAACCATAAAAAACATGTTCTATATAGTATGAATATGTTTGGTATGAATGTAATCTGCAGATATTACATTCATCAAGTGACTTCCTCATGGGACTGTAAACTGTCTATCAGATGGATTTGTGGATCTGTGGATTTGTTTGAAACCATTTTTGTTGGTGAAACAGAGTAAAAATGACAGGGTTGTGTTTTAAATGTAACTGAATGAATATAAACTCCTGTTGTTTGCTAAACCATTGAACTAAACCCAATATAATCTCTATCTATATAAAATAAAATAAAGTTCATTTTTGTCCCCATATTTTGAATTTTGATGGTACTCCTTCACTACTTTCCTATGCTCTTCTAAGGCATTTGTGTGGCTTTTGCAAAGTGAGTGACATACACAATGATGACAGCTCACACATTGTTAAAACAACAACTGTCAAATGTATCTTTCGCCCAGTCTGTCTCCTGCTACCTTACATGTCTATTTAGATATCTGTATTTACAGGATCTCATTAAATGTTCTCTATACATGTTTCTCATGAGATGGCATTAGTTCACTGCAGTGTTTGTTGTTAGTAATCTTGGTACATATGTTGGAAACAGAAATGTAAGTTATCTCTTTCTACACAGATAAATGGTTTTAATGAGTATATATCAAGCTAAACTATAACTAATATATATTTAAACTTCTTAAACTGTGTAGTTTAAACTAGTCTTTCAACTACTGCTTTGCACATTTTGTATGTCTCTCCAAACTGAGATCTTGACCTAACGAGCTGATGTTCTAAATAAGGTGTGTTAAGTAAGGAACACATAAGCCCTATTCGGACGGTAATTGTTTCTCATGGGGATGTAAGGTATTTTCAACATTTACTGGGTTAGTCAGGTGATTTTAATGCCACCCGAGTCCAGAATGACTGTGTTTTCCCCCCATCACTGCATAAAAATCCCCTGCCAAAGTGTTATCTGAGTTCACATCTCTGAGTTTACAAGAAGAAATTGATTCAAAATTCACTGTTTAAATCCTTCTTGACCACGACTGAGCACCGTATTGTAACTGCTGAACTTTGCATGCATTTTAAAAATGTACAGTTTTAGTACTGAAATGATGGAAAGTATCAACAAGAGCAATATTTCAGTGAGTCAGTATTTCCGAACAGTATTTGAAATGGCTCATTATTACGACAGCAACAGGTATACAATATATTCTATACTTTAAAGATTTAAAGCAGCTTTGTTTACCTTGTGTAAATAAGAGGTTGCATTAACTTATTTCTGATAGTCTTCACATTTTTAGTGACATCTAATATTTTGAGAGAACCATTTCTACTATAGTGCATCTGTTTTCCTATTTTTAAACAGGAGATTGAAATAATCAAATAATAAATAGGATATTATTTTCCTGTTAAATTAGATAAGAAATTACTCCTACTATTCCAAGCATATGACATTTTATTTTCAGGAGACAATCATGCGACTGACCATGTGAGCAGTGCTTTTCCAGGTTCGTACGATAAGATCATACAGTCTGCAGAACTCTCCAGATACACTAGCATGGTAATGGATATGTTTAAACTATCGGTTATTTATCAATTATTTGATTCTTTTTGATTAACTTTTTTATTTTTACTGTATTTAAATGCTTTTGCATTCAACATCTGGCAACAATCAGTCTTTTAAATGATAATCACTATCAAAAACAACAGCAACAACAAAAATAAGCCATTTCTGAGCAAATTACAAAAACACTAAAATATATATATGAAGTATTACCCTACTGCTTAGCGTCACATCTGCAGTCTCCACTGCAGGCGGTTTGCAGTTTTCGAGCCATGTGATAAGTCAGAGGGCACACAGTGAGCTTGTATTTAAGGTTTTGTTTTGGGAATGGAGGCCAATAGAGCACATAGCTGTGGGAATGAAAACGTTCCCTCTCTACCATAACATTCGCAGGAAGTCTAAATCTTTTGTCTCCAATGCAGTGTCTACATTTCATTTCTGTCTTTTCTCAGAATGTTGTTTTTTTTGCTTTTCAAGGCTTGTTCATTTTTCTTAATCTTGTTACATCCTCTAGTTCATCACTCTATATGTTAAATTCTTTTCTTTCACTTTTTTTATGAGAGGAAGACAAAGTCTGGTAGTTTGATCTGCACTCAGAAGTCTCACAGAAACCACTTACTCTTCCCCCACTCATGTTGGGCTGTGGCGTAACGAGAGTGAGGTCATCCTGGGTCACACCCGAGGCTGGGGATTTTTTCTAATTGCTCACTGCTAGTTAAGTGCAACTGCGTTTGGGTTTTTGGTAAATCACCTTAAATTCTTTGTAAGCAGATAATTCTGCTTTCATTTTGAAGAAAGCAGCAGCTCCACCTATGCTAAGCAAACAGCAATCAGTTGTGGTCATATACATGTATATATCTTGCAGAACCTGCAAAATGTTAGCAAAAATAAGATGTTATTTAGTACTGTCCTGAATAAGCTATTTACAGATGTTTACAGTTTCCCAAGACAAAATAATAGCTGAAGTGGAAAACAATGACCCTGGTCAAAAGTTTACCTGTGCTAAAGCTGTGTATCGTTAAATGAAAGATTCATGAATGTTTATATGTTTTGTGGTAGTGGTTCGTGAGTCTCTTGTTTGTTCTGAGCACTTCAACTCTCCACTCTTCTCCAGGTCCTGCACATGCTTTGGTTTTCCAGCAGCTTCATATTTGAACCCTTTCCAGCAGTGACTGTGTGCATTTGAGATCTATTTTTTCAGATGAAGGACAACAGAGGGATTCATACACCACACACACAACCTTCACTGATGCTCAAGAAGACAGGATGATGATTAAGAGCTGTCAAACACAATCTGACTAAACTAATAACACAACATTTATTGTATGCTTTGTTTAGGTTAGCTTAGTTTATTTACAGGAGCAATACATGTTAATAAACATGACTGTAAATGTGCCAGAATTAGCCAAAAAGCCTGTTTTTCATCTGTAGACCCTTGACAGGTCGTTAAAGGAGTCCACTTCCAGAACAAAAATTGACAGATAATGTACTCACTCCCTTGTCATCCAAGATGTTCATGTCTTTCCTTCTTCAGCTGTAAAGAAATTATGTTTTTTGAGGAAAACATTTCAGGATATTTCTCCATATAATGGACTGATATGGTGCCCCGATTTTGAACTTCCAAAATGCACTTTAAAATGTGGTTGTAAACGATCCCAGACGAGAAAGAAGGGTCTTATCGGTCAGTTATTTTCATTCAAAAAACACAATTTAAATATTTTTAGTCTCAAACGCTCATCTTGCCTTTCTCTCCTTGAACTCTGTGTATTCTGACTCAAGACAGTTAGGGTTTGTCGAAAAACTCCAATCGTATTTTCTCCCTCAACTTCAAAAATCATTTCAAAATCATCCTACATCGCTGCAGAAGTACAGACACAGTCTTTGCAAAGTGAACATGCAAAGAAGATCAAATACTCTTAACAAAAAAGGTAAAACAGTGATATAAGATGATTTTGAAGTTGAGGGAGAACATGAGATGGGAGTTTTTCCACATACACTAACTGTCATGAACCGGAACAAAAACAGTTCAGGCAGAGTAAGACAAGACAAGCGTTTGACATTAAACAGTATATAAATTGTATTATTTTTTTGAAAATCTAGATAAGACCCTTCTTCCTCAGCTGGGATTGTTTATAACCACATCTGGGATCGTTTGAAGCTGCATTTAAACTGCATTTTGGAAGTTCAAACTCGGGGCACCATATCAGTCCATTATATGGAGAAAAATGTTTTCCTCAAAAAACATAATTTTTTTACGGCTGAAGAAAGAAAGACATGAACATCTTGGATGACAAGGGTGTGAGTACATTGTCTGTCAATTTTTGTTCTGGAAGTGGACTTCTTAAAAAAGTCAGCCTAAAAATGAAAAAAGAGCATCTTACACACATATGCAGACCTACAAAGAAGATGAAATAGAAAACTAAAATACTAAAAAAACACAAATGCATGATTGCACATACTAAAGACCTTATTAAATATATTTAGTAAATATTTAAAAGTCGGTGCTAAAGCATGTGAACATTTACATTTAGTGTCTTGCAGAATACTTTTTAGCAGCAAAATCTCTACTAAATGTTTCCTTATAAAATTGCCCATTGAGTGTGCATTTTGGATCTGTTTTGTATAAATATGGTTCTGGGTTTTCTTGATTACACAGCTCAGTTGGGTTAAGGCAGTGTTTATCAATTTTGTTAATTCAATTTTAATATATGTGTATATAATTTAAGTATCTTACATGGTCAGGAAATAGCTAGCAGTGAACACTGTGTAGTAAGGATGTCTTGGTCAAGCTTTATATGACCCGATCTGAGTCATTGAATATTGAGTATCTGCAGATACAGAGTCCCGATACTCCTGACACTTGTGTTTTCCTAGTGCTTCGCACAGACTTCAGCTACATTGTTTTTGTTCAAATCCATCCAGTGTATACAGGCTCAAATGTAAAAAAGGGGCATCAGATATGCTAAAGATAAAAGCTTGAACATGTGTGATGTTCTAGAACAGATTTTAGTGGTTGTCTTTCTGAAACTTAAAGTTTTGAACTCAGTTGACATTTATAATATAGACAAAGTCAGTTGAATCATTCTTCAAATTAGTTTTTTGTTTAATACTGACTACCCACCCACACTTCCCAGTCTGCTGTTTAGATAGAGATAATCTGTAATCTTTTTGCATGTCTAATGTATGGGGCGTTGCCTCAGTCTTGTTGGAGAGATTTTTTAATGCCCTTGAGTATGTAATGCTGTGTTCAGGATAGGCGGTCCAAAGGGAATAGTGCTGCACTCTCACCATCTTTCTGTCTGGACTGTGCTTAAATTTCACTAAACCATGTCTTTGATTAGGACTGCACTGTGTGCATCTGTGTGCACTCCAACACTATCAGCTCTGTAGTCATCACTCATTATGCATGCTTAAGCTGTACAGACACATGCTGACCACGTACAGCAGTTGAAACATTACTGCAACACTCTTCATCCAATTGGACACAATAAAATGCATGTGTCTGAAATGACATTCAACTTTCAAGTTCTCTATCTGGACTACCTGGTTAGCTAACTAAAAGGTGCATGGTGGGATTTTTCCTTCCAGTACAACTTTGGGTGTCACATAATGGGGGCTCAAATGCAGTCAGAAATGCAGTCTGTGAAGTTTACTGATATTGAGCGAACTGGTTAAGGGAGCAAACACACCATAAGACGCAACTAAGAGCACAGCTCCAAGTGCCAGGCGGAGATTGGCAGCAGACTGCCATGGAAAGCAGAGTGACCAAGTCCGGTGGGACAAAGGGTCTGAGAGTAGTCCGAAACAAAGCCAGGTAAGCTGACAACACCAAAAAAAGAGCAGGCAGGAATTCAAAGTCACAAGGTAAGCAGGATGGTGAGGAACCTTCTGGTGAGGAACACCGCAGGAGGGAAAAAACAAAAAGGGAGAACACACAGTAGACAACCATGAACCAAGAGAACTTTTTTGTAACAGTTGCTTTGCTGATGTACAGAAATCATTAAATATTATTGTTTTACAGTATGTTGGGATCCATAGAAGAAGAAAAATGCCCTGATGAACAGCTACTTCTCAAATGAGAACAATGGTCATGAGACTTGACATAAGAGCCTCCCATGACACTTTTGTTTAGTGTAGAAAAATAAAATTAAAATAAAGCTGCAAGCAGCATTGAAAGGGCCCTTGCATCTAGGCTCACTGACACCTGATGGCTTTAGGAAAACAGTGAACGGTGAACAATATGCATTTAAAGTGGTAAATATACGAGGAATATGTGAAAGTCATTTATATGTGCCAAACGTCCTGCTTCCACCTGGTGGTGTTACTGAATATTGGAATGTAGATTTCTTCAAGCCAGGACTTTGATCAAACGTATGAAGTTTGGTGCAGATTGAACATGGCATGTTGGAGTTAGTGCAAAGCATGATGTATACTGTTGCCAACAAGTGGCGCTATGATGGCATAGGTGGGGCTATGTTTCATGGCAAAACATCAAAGTTTGTCAGGCCGCCACGGGCACGCCCTTTAACAAAGACTCAAGATATTCGCAATTTAACGTCACAAAGGGCTTTAGATTACACTGACCAAATTTTGTGTTGATCTGTTTAAATGTCTTAGAGGAGTTTGTTTAAATATAACGCCTGAAAATGGCAAAACCGGGACAAAAGTTGCTAAGACAATTCAAAATAACAGACTTCCTGTTGGGTTTCGGACTTTGCCCCAGGGGACTTTTGTAGGTATTGGTGTGTTACATGTCTACCGAATTATGTACATGTATGTGAAACATAGCTCAGGGGGCACTTCGTTGAAACTTTATAGGTGGCGCTATCAAGTCATTTTGCCACGCCCACTTCTAAAACCTGTATCAGATGTAAATTCTCACCACTTTTGGCGTGTGTGCAAAGTTTCATGAGTTTTCAAGCATGTTTAGGCCCTCAAAATCACGATTCATTTTGAAATCTGAGCAATTCCAATAGGGTCCTCGCACCATCAGTGTTCAGGCCCTAAAATTAAAAAATGTGAAATTTATAAAAGTTTCATTGGATATAAAAAAAAGTAGATTGGTGATTAGATGGGCCTAAGGAAAAGACAGCAGAAAGTTACACACCATGTGACAGGACAGAGCGCTGTTACAGCATTAACCGATATTTGGGTAAAAACATTATCATAAGGAATGGCCAGTGGACACTCACAAGTTCCTTGGTTCAAATGTTTATTAGAATAAAATATCCACAGACCTGAACGAGTCATTTATCCCCATTTATCTCTTAAAATCATCATTGTGAAATGAAAATTCACCTTGTTTTCTAAATGCATGTTACAATTTTTATTGTGAACAATTCATCCGTGCATTTTTTTTATTTTAACCTCATAATGTTTGATTAAAGTGTAATAACTGGACTTCTCCAGTTGTTTAGTATGCTTAAACTCCACCCCTGCCTCTGCCACTTTTGAGTGCCACACCCACATCTAAAAAAAAACAATCAACAACCACTGCTCAGAACCAAGTAATCTGTTGTACATCACAATACAGAGCTAAAGATGTCGCTACTTCAGTTGCACTGTAATGGCTCGTTTCCACCGAGCGGTACAGTTTAGTACAGTACAGTATGCAATTATTATGGTACCAAAACTTTACCATACCACTTTTTTGCTACCCTTCCTTTGGGGTACCTAGGGCCCTATGAAATCCGTTTTATTTTTTCCCAAATTCCTTTTTTTTTTTTCCAAATTCCAAATTCCATTTTTTTTTTTTTTTTTTTTCAGTTTTAATTTTTCTGGATTCTGTTTTTTCCTGTTGTGATGTATTAGTGTGACCTTATTCCTTATGCTGTCTGCAGTGTATTTTGAACCCTTCAGCTCTTCAGATTGAAATCTCATTTATGGCGCATCACCCTGTCCACTTTGCAGAGCACTTATGAACTATTGGCCCTTAGGAGTAGAACAGGTTTTTATTTAGGCTGATCAATGACCATATGTTCTCTTTTCCTGTTTTCATACTTGCTGAAGGTAATGATCGAAAAGTATTTTGACAAATAACAAGCAGGCATTGTACATAATTAACCAATTGTGGAGCGTGAGAAGGTTGGATCTACGGAAAACGGTCAAAGTGATGCGATATTAGGTGTGTTTGAGTGTTTGAGAACTAGAAATCAGACGGCTCCTTATGCTTTCAAATTACTCTCATGGCACTTTGATGTCATACACCAATCACTATGAAAACAGGAAAACAAAGCCAACACATATAGAAATCCTGGCCAGGACGTGTACGGGAAAAGAGGAAGTACGGTCACCCTAATTAATTAGTTGTGGGGATGTTCCCTCTGTGCATAACCTGAAATAATACTGCATTTGATTACGAGCTGAACATGTGTAGTTAAAAAGCTGGGAAAATTTGTTTCATCAAATCGTTTCCTTTCATCATATTTATGTTGTTGATGAAACATTTTGTTAAATTGGAACCGATTATTTTAAATACTTTTAGCAAGATTGTGGGCCTATCAGGTTTGTTGATGTTGGATGGGATAATGATCCTGATAATGCTGCTTTAATCCTGGGTTAACCAACAACAAAAAGAAAACTTAAAATACAAACATGCCGTTTAGAGGTTAGTGAGAGGGAGAATTAATGGCAATTAAATTATATAAGATATTAAAATAAAGGTCAGCGAGAGAATAAACTGGGGTTGGCGAAGTTGAAAAACAGATTAAACTTGCTGTTGGAAAGTAAAATTCAGAGGGAAAATCTAAGATCTAGTAAATGTTGGTGCAAGTCACATGTCTGATTTATCAAACATGACAAAAATGTTGAAAACAAAATTAATAATGAAAGGGATCCAGATGTGTGTGTGTGTACTTGTTTTTGCTACACTGTGGGGACCAAATGTCCCCACAAGGATAGTAAAACCTGAATAGTAAAACGGTCCCCACAATGTTAAAACAATTATTAAAAATAGTAAATGATGTTTATCTGAAAGTGTAAGGATGCAAACATGTTTTCTGTGAGGGTTAGGTTTAGGGTTAGGGTTGGGTTATGGGATAGACAATATCACTTAGTCAGTATAAAAACTATAGAAGTCTATGGAAAGTCCCCACAATTCACAAAAACAAACATGTCTGTGTGTGTGTGTGTGTGTGTGTGTGTGTGTGTCCCATCACCATTCAAAAATACTGCAGAAGATCACCACTGCAATGACTTGCTTTGCACTTTGTTATTGCAAAGTATGCTTACTGGGAAAGCCCAGGAAGTTTTTGTCAGTACTGGATAGGAACAATTACATGACCACAAAAGAAGCCTATTTAAAAGTGTACAAATTAGTCCCTGATGTGACAGCGGTTAAGGAATAGGAAGAAAGGAGACAAGCAAATGCATGTAGAGGTGGCGAGGGGGTTGGCAGGGATTTAAATTGATGGTTTAGCGCGGTTAAAGTGAAAATGTTTGAGGTTTCTACGACTTGCTTGCTTGTCATTACAAATTATATTGCTACTTAAATAAGCAAACAAAAGGCAAAATGGCTGCTGATGCTGCCGTTTTAGCTAATGAGTTCCCAGAAAAGAGCTATGAAGGATTTTTCAGTGGACAGTTTGGATCAAGGAAGCATTTACCAGGGCTCAATTATACTTCTCTCTATAATCTACCTAGACTTACTTAGACTTTTACAAAAGTCAGCCCTAAGCATATAAAATATTTGCTGAAAATTGTTGTTTGGGCTTATGGTGCCCCTTCTCCTTCCAAACTCAATCAAAACTTTTGTAAAACTGGTTCCAAGTCCATTTCTAATTACCGTTTTAAAGAAAAATGATCATCCTGTTCTGCATGCTAAAAATATTAAAAGAAAAAGTAAACTTTGGTGAAGTTGGTGGGATGCACAGCACCGAGGTGCATTGGATTCCATGTCTTCCAAAGCCATACAATAACTTTATGTGAGGCACTGATTGAAACTTGAGTTAAAAGTTAAGTTGAAAAATGATAGTGATTAAAAAAAAAAAAAGAAAAAGATTTTCATAATAATAAATGAAATTATGAAACATTACAATTTCCCCCCGATCTGGGCTAATTTACAGATATTCTCTCACTTAAACAACAAACAGATGTCATTTCCCACAATGCTTATTTTACCTTATTAAATGTGTGTCATATTTCACATCAAATTCTTACATTGTTTCAATTGATTCAGAATAATAAGAAACTGCATAGTTATTATTACCATTCAAAAGAAACCATAAATAATGTTGTAAGATTAATCTTTTAAATCATTTTTGAACACATAAGAAATGTTGGGGAAAATGCAATGATATTTTCAAATATGAAACCAAACCACCAGTAGGTGGTGGCAAATTGCTGTTTTAATTAATGAGTCATTTAGTGATTCATTCAAATGATTTGTTCAAACAGCTGATTCATGTGCTGTCCAAATACCCACACTTGTGGTGTTTGCACTTGACCGCTTGACTACTTATCGACTTATGTCAGGACGTATTTCTTGTCTTTGGCCCAAGTGTTCATGTGAGCATGAAGACCACAAGTTTGTGTAGATGTTTTTATGATCTGATGTGACACGCAAGTAGTATTGTTTTTTTCAATACTTTAATGCATTTTAAAATAAACTTCTAAATGTCTGTTCAGTAGTCCCTATAACAAATGATACAACTGAATTTGTGGTGCTTCTAATTGCTCCAATAAAGCATGCAACACTTTGTTTTACTACCAAATTCATATGTTTAAGACCTGGGACAGTCATGCACTCTTACTTCCTGTTGTGTAGACGTGTTCGCAAGTGGCCATGATGGCAAAATTTGAAAAATCGACTTGTCCCAGATGTTAATCCAGCACTGTGCTTCTCCCATGGTTTACTATGGTCCTACATGCATTATTGCAAACTTTGTGTCTTTCCTTACTCACAGTGAAGAACTTCTACACTGACGATATGTTTACATGTGGATGTGAGCAGAGCTGTAACGTCAAAATGTTTTGGCTCAGAATCAGCAAGATGTGAGACTGATCAGCTAGTCACTGGTCTGGTATTGTAGTAAATGGGCTGATTCCAGGCTCTGGATGGTTGATCGGTGCATCTCGAGCATGAAGTTTTAAAAATGCAGTTCTCCTGAGGTTCACTGGTGTCCAATCAGTATAACCACTGGTGGTGTTCATCACATTAACTATGTTAGTTATTTGCCATCTAATGCAGTGAATTCATACATTTTGTTTTAAGTGCCCATACGCTTACTCACTCTACTTTTGAAGACTTTCCACAGATGTCCATTGTTTGAATAGTTAGGTAATTATAATTACTCTTAATTCATTTAGCGCAAGAGTGCAATTCCAAAACAGTGTTGATGGGAAGGGAAATTTCTGCGGGTGATTTACTAACCATGTGCAAATTAAAGAACACAGACGCAACATCTCATTTACATTTGATCAACGCCAATATACCAAGCGCAGCGCAAATTAGCGTAGTCGCAAATAAAAAAATAAAGCAATAAAGAAGCCACAGTACACTGAAAAGAACCAGAGGCCAAAAAATGAAGGTTTGCTAGAAGTTTTGATAGACCTGGTATTGCGTGAGTCCTAGTTCCAAGTCATCTTTTATTTCCTGAAGCAAATTAAAATGTGGCTTGGCAAACCATATGTTTGAATAATGTGTTTTTCTGTGTGCATTCCATATAAATTAATACATGTGGGAAAAATCCTCTCTTTCTACCACACACTCTCTGTTCTCTGCGGTGCCTCATTTTACCAACAATAATTGCAGCCATTTCAAGCGCAAAATAGTTTAAGACATGTTTTTTGGGGGTGTTAAATAATGGCACAGATGCCAGTAATTTGACAAGAGCAAACATTAGTAAAACACGTTGCGTGATTCATTTGAATACTGTCCACCAATAAATCTTGCGTCTGTAAGGGAAACTCCTACAAATGCATATTCAGTAATCAGGCATAAAAATAACTGTGTCCATGCCTTTTCAGATTTCAGAATTCTTCACTGCACGTCCTTAGTAAAACGTGACAGTACAATTTTAAAGCCAAAAGATGGTTTGAGCTAGTACAAGCTGTTAGTAAAACTGGTCCCATACGTTTTTTTTTTTTTTGACATTTATTTTTCTTTTTTTAAGTGGAGACCATCCTCAAGTTAGTTTTGAAGGGTTAGCTCATGCACCCAAAAAAGAAAATACTGTCAGTATTATTTACTCACTCTCATGTCTTTCCAAACCTCTATGTGTTTCTTTGTTCTTTGCACCACAGAAAATGATTTATTTAAAGAAAGTTGGTGTTCAAAACATTGGTCCCCATTGACCTTATATGGAAAAAGCAAACTGAGTACATGCACATCAAATAATCACGTATAGTGAGAAAGCTGTGTTTGCATTTAAATGCACATTGTCAGTGACACACGCTAGTCTTGCACCGCAAAGCAATTCATGCCCACAGCCAACAAACCATACACACACACACACACACACAGTCATCTGTACACAGTAATTTGTGTATTCCAATCAAACACTGGTTCCTTTTAATTTTCAGGAATGACTCAAGTCTCTGTATGTACACACTTCAACAATGAAATGACAAAAGCACTAGTCTAGAATGAGGTCATAAATAAAAGATGGGTGCACACTGAAGAGGGCATTGTCTTCCAAAGCTGTTACAAAGGAACATTTTGTTTCTCAAATGCATAGCCGATATGAATGTGCCTCAACCACCATAACCACTGCCGTTTTGCTACGTAGCTACTTCAGGAAGACCACAAACAGTCTCTTAACCAAACAGTACATGGTATAGGTTCTAGAAACATCCCTAGGTCTTAATCTTAAAACAATAAGTAAGACGTCTTTTAAGTAGTAACTTCCATATAATTCCCATTAAAGCTGGATTAGAAATGTTGTTCTCAGTCAGCACGGAGGCTTGGTGTGGCCAGTGAAAGAGCTTGAAAACATTTCCTGTCTCTTGAACAGCATTATTATTGAGATAAGAGTGATTTGATTCCAGACATCAGCGAAGGACAAGCACAGAAGGAGCAGTGAATTACTGATGGGAGGGAAAAGAGACAAATATGTACAATACACCTAGAAAATTTCAAAAATCAGTTTAATATACAAAATCCATTTGAGGGGTTTACATACAAATCTATAGACAAAAAATATTGCGTATGTGAGATTTTGAAATGATGTAGATTTGCTTGTAAATATGCTTAGTGACTATGAAAATATCACAAGTGGTCATTTAGTTCTTTATCATTTAATGTCTCCGATAACATCTGTAGACCCATTTAGTCACTTACTAGCAATGTCCTTTTCAGGACTTGTCAAGTAAAATCAGCAAGTAAAACATAATAAAAAAAAAGTTGCAAGCAAGTTACATGCTAGTACAAATTGTGTATATGTAACACAATATCCTAATCAGTCATAGAAAACTAATAAGGAATACACTGTAAGGTGCTGTTCACACAGAGCATATTTTTCCACTCCATTGCACTATTTTTCTTTGTTTTTCTATGTAAACATGTTACATTGACGGTTTTTTTATTTATTTATTTATTTTTTGCGTATGAAACTGCGTTCTGTGGAGCTCAAGTTAAAATACGTTCAACTTAAAGGGGTCATTGGATGCAAAGTTCACTTTTACATGTTGTTTGAACATTAATGTGTGTTGGCAGTGTATGTACACATGTACCCTATAATGATAAAAATACATGCAGTGGTTTTTAATTAATCTGTAAAAATAATATCCCCTTTTTCAAATCGAGCCATTCGCATATGCCTGTTGGTATGCCGTCATACCATCAGAGGCCGCTCCCACGATAGTTTGACATGAGCGTCTTACCTCAGACCCGCCTTACATCAGCTGTAACAGTCCGACCTCCATTGTTTCGATGCCGGAGCAGGGATGTAAGTTAGACAAGAATATCTCAGATTGAGGTGTTGTGTTGCTGGATGTAATAATGAACATAGTGGTCGTCATTTACTCCCGACATCTGAGCCGCTGAAGATGCAGTAGATTACGTTTGTTTGTGAAGGGAATGCGCCTCGCGATCTACATATATCCATCTATGTTCGCGCAAATCATTCGTGATCCAGCTTCACTTACAGCAGAAGAATAAGGATTTTTTTTATGAATCTCTGCCTTTCCTAATCACCTTTCCCAATAACGTGCTAGTTAGCAGGTTTTGTGGCTAAACACACTAAACGCGGCTAAAGTAAACAGGTTCGTCACTCCACATAGAGAAGAAAAGGGCGGGCGGGCAGAGCTCATTTGCATTTAAAGGAACAATCCATCAGAGTGGGTTGATTTTTGCAAGGTAAAAATTGTGTTGTTTTACACAACCATTGAGAATTTTTAACCAATGTATATTTTAGACTTTCATTAAGACCCTAAGGAATAATATCAACTTTTGGAAAATGGGCATCCGATGACCCCTTTAATAAATGTCTCAAGACCTTGCGTTTTTGACCATTCCACTGCCCTTTTAGCATCAAGGCTTGAATTTCACATCCTACTCACCATGATCATATCCAAACTTTAGACATTCAGAATATGTTTTAAAGCAGATCTGGGCTTTCTTTGCTAGTGAAGAGTAGTTCCTCATTATCACTGTCAGCTCTCTTCCTTCCTGGCTCTTTCTGGCCTCTAGGTGAGTTAGATCTAAATCCTCTCTTAATGACAATACCAGACTACATTTTTTAACATGTCTCTATGTGTGCATTTTTAGCCAACCTTGCAATTTTAATGTTATTATTTTCTTGGGATGAATCCTTTGTGTTGTAGCATTCCTCATTTTACATGATGAAGGATGTATGTCAGTGGTCTAAACTAGTGGATCCCACCCTTTTGTTCTTGAAGCACTCTCTCGAGACCCCTCTCCTCCCATAGTTATGCGATACTAACAGTTTAAAATTAAATGCGTTACATGCCCTGAAAGCACAATAACTGGGTACTTTGCATATTAAACCAGGTTGCTTTTTTGTGCAGTCCTTCATAGAGAATTAGTAAAAAGAACATGTTTGTGTGAGGAAAGAGTTTGGAAGAAAGTGGAAGGAGAGCAGCGCATGTGTATATGCATGTGTCTCCCAGCGGTTGGTCTGGCACCTGGATGTTATATCACAGAAACAGTTCTGTACTCAGCTGACTAAGATTTTTATTAAAGGACCTTTCATTGTAGTGACACTGTGTGCCTTCTGATGCTAGCTTGGGATTTTGAGTGTTGTAGAACCTCTAGTGTCTTGAAATCCTTTTTTGAGGAGCCCTTGTGTTTGTTAAAGGCCTTCTGTGTCAGGTCACGCAGCTGTTGTCTAGTCATTGTGTGGAGGCAGGCTGTGATCAGTGGTGACTCACAATGGCATGTAGATTTTGGAGAGAAAGGCTCGGATAATTCTTTTGCTAATCTGCTTTCAGTGTTATATTGCTTGTCCAAGAAACTCTACATCTTGCGACTCGAAGTTATGCTGAATAGATACAGTCTCAGAGTAATGTTGGTTGTTGCTTGCAGGTAAAAGTCAGTGTCTTGCAATTGAGACAGATGAACAGAAGAGGTTAACATATGCTTTGTTCGGTCAGAACTTTGACTGATGATACAAAGAGCAACTTTCTGACCAATGTTGCTGGCAACTTTGGGCAACCAGGTGAGACACGGGGCCCATGAACAATCTAAAATATCCAGAGAGAATTTTTTTAGCCATCCTCAATGGGAAAGTGCCCAAGCAAAAGAAGTTGCCTGGCAAAATTGATCAAAAAGGCGCCTTGTGTATCATCAACGTTTGAGTGCAAATTCAACCAACTTTTTTGTGCTTTGGAGGTTGCATCAGGGCTGTTAGTCTCCAAGCAGATATTATCACATCTGTGATCAAGTTTCTGGTGTTTTGAGGCACACACGTTACATTTAATTCTAACCAGTCAAGCTCACTCTACTTTTCTTGAGCATTTGATAAGGGTGTTTCTTTTCAAGACATCTGTATGGTGGCTGGTTGGTCCTATATGCATATTTTTGAGAGATTTTAAAATCTTAATGCGAGTGTTTCTGTTAGCCTGTGGTTGTGTCACCGTAAGTGTTCCACACATACTGAGTACTTGGCAGCTACTGTTCACTGTTCACATTCCCATTGTGTTATTACACAGCACTGAGTTTTCCTACAATAGGAATTGTCTAGGTTGCCAAATGTAATCTAGGTTCCTTGAGATGATAGTTCCAAGAACATTGCCATAAGGATGCTATTGTGTAACCTTTTATGGCTAGCATTTCAGTGCCATCAGCCAGTGATTTGTCATGAATCTGTAGGGCTTCAGCCCATTATACTTTGTTTTTGTAAGCATACGCTAGCATATGCATACAATCGAATGTGTAGCCTTTCAAAGTATACTCAGTTTGATGTTGTGACAGTCGGACAGTCGACACATGCACAATAATGGTTAAACTGATAATCACAATTATTTTGATAAAAATTATAATCACGATTATTAATAACAATTATTCTATCAGGGTAAAATAACATTTCATTTGTCCTTTAACCAACCTCCACTGACTACATATAGAATAACTTCATTTAACCAACTATGATAATACAAAACTCATGCTTTTGGTTAGTGTTTTGAAATCTGTATTTACATTAGATTTTCTAAGTGACAATTTGTTCACAAATAAGACTCAGAACGAGCAGTAAATTTGATCAAAGATCGTTAATACGCACTGATGGCCATGTCGTTTTCAACAGATTAACATTGTGAAAACTGGTAAGAAACTTCTAATATCCCTGGTGAAAAAAACAGCATATGCTGGTAGGTATGTTTTGATGCTGGTTTAAGATGGTCCTTTGCTGTTTTTTTTTTTGCTGGTCCTTGACCAGCAACATGACCAGCATAAACCAGCAAAGGACCAGCAAAAACCAGCTAAACACCAAAACACCAAAACACCACCAAATCATACCTAACCAGCATTCCAGCATCAAAACATGTCTACCAGCATATGCTGTTTTTTTCACCAGGGATAACTTAAAATAATTCCAATTTATGTACATTTTTCCCCATTGTATTGCCACAGGTAGAAAAAGCACATTTACTCTTCAAACAATGGATCTTTTATTGAAACTCTGTTAAAGTTTGATCATGGCAGATTTGGTAACAAGCAGCACAAATGGCTTGTGATAAAACACACAATGGCTGTATGACACTTTCATTTAAGCACAATATTGCTGTAGAGAGGTCGGTAAACTCTGGCACATGTATTGTATGTTTTCATATCATCAGCGCTTGTTCCGCCATCAGGGTTGCCAGATTGCACAGATTAAGTAAAACACCGGCCAGAGAGTGTCTCCTTAAACGAGAAAAGCTCTGTTTTGAGGACTTAATCTCTTCACATCTGGTAACTACAAGCATGAATGTTACCGAAAACTTGTTAGCAATGCAAGATAACGCAAATACCAAATTAAAAACAGGTTTTCAGGATAAATAATGAGCCGGCTAATATCATGACGATTGTTTTTAATTAATAACGAAAGGTGGATATCGTTATCGAGATTGAAATATGATTAATTGTGCAGCCCTAAGAAAGCTTCATCCATGTCCAGTGTCTGCTCTATATTCTCCTTATGGGTCGTGACTGATAACAAATATTTTTTGACTCTTTTAAACCAAAGCTGAACTGTCTCATACCCACTCGCTCACAAGTGCTTGTCAATGTGAGCGTCTGTTGTTGTTGCAGTCTCCACTATTTTGTTGTTGTTGTTCTGTCTCTTTAGTTTAGTTTTCTACTGTGAAACAATGGCCTGGAACAGTGTTGCCACCCTGTGGAACAACTGATTACTGCAAAATAACTTGCGCATGTGTGACTTGTGTGTACAAAGTGCACGTGGTTACAAAAATCGAGTGGTGCACGTGCTTTTCTGATGATGCAATTTGTGTCACGCACACTGTACGCTGTCCCTAGCGTACGTGTAAAAAGTAAAGCAAACTTTGGCCTTTAAGGTCATGTGACCACTGACTTGCTTATGATGCAGCACTGAGTTGCATTTAGTAACCTAGATGTTTTGTTCACATGAGGTGGAAATCTAGAATTATAACTATCCTCAAGTATCCCCTTTAAGGAATTTGTTGAATACTGTTCTGAAATTTCAGTGTAGCATTTCTAAGTTCCCTCTGTTTTTGTGTTTGAATATTAATAAGAGTAGTTAAAAGAGGACCACAGAATCTTGGTCTCTCCAAACATGCAAAAGAATGCCATATTTATAAAGCATAGTATTAAAAAAGTAAGATTTGTAAAAGTCTACCTGTGAGAAATTGAAATTTTTGCTTTTTTTCACCTCCCCAGATGAAGTATATAATGGGAGTGCATCAAAGGCTTATGTATAAGGACCTTCTCATTCTCAGCTGGCACTAGCTGCAGATGGAGGTGGACCGCAGTAGCTGCATACTAGCTTCCTACTCAAGAATGCCCCTAGAGAATGCAAGAATTCATTCAAACAGCAGCGCAGGAGTGAAGGACTATTAATACACTGTACTGATGGCCCTCACACTCCCCATCCCCCCAAAACAGGACAAATTTGCGTACATGTGCATGCAGTTGTGCATGTACATTCACTGAGCATTAATAGTGAATGAAAAGACAAGATGGATTTAAGCTAAGCTCTTATTAAGATTGCTTCTTACAGACAACAGCTCTGCATTTCCCCTCTCAAAATATTGTCAATCATTGTACTCATAAAGAGGCATATAAGGAATTGGCAGACTCTAAATTTCATGGGTATATACTTAAGTGTCTTATAGCGGTCATTGGATGCAAAACTCATTTTTACATGTTGTTTGAACATAAATGTGTGTTGACAGTGTGTGTACACAACCACCCTACAATGATAAAAATCCACCCAGTGGTATTTTTTCAATCTTTAATTAGTAATATTCCCTTTTTCAAATCAAGCCATTTTCAGCTTCTTGTTGGTATGACGTCTCCTGTGATAGTTGATTGACATGACAGTCTTACCTTAGTCCCGCCCTAAATGAGCGAGTTGAGCAATGTTCGCGCAAATCATTTATGATCCAGCTTCACCTACAGCAGAAGTGAGTATAAGGGTTTTTTATGCATCTTTGCAAATCGCCTACATCGGCTAAAGAAAACATTATGGCTCGTCGAGGTGAGCAAAACTCATTAGCATTTAAAGGAACATGCAACAGAATGGCTCGCTCTAAAAAGGGCTGATTTTGACAAGGTAAAAAGGTTGTTTTTACCCTACCACTGACAAATTTTAACCAAAGTATTTTATAGACTTCTCATTAAGACCCTATCATATCATCTTGTGGAAAATTGGCATCTGATGAATCCAGCTGAAATATCAAAATAGCATTAATGGTCATCAACATGGAATGATGGTCCACTGTTGTGTTGTTCCCAAGAAAGAAATTACGGTTTGCTGGTTGATCAGAATATTATGTATTATTGAATGTTAATTCTATGTTAATTCTGTTCATTCGATATGATTGCCAATGTTAATGTATTTGTGAATGTATCCAAAAGCTGCTGTGAGCAGTAGACATACTGCAGCAGAACAAATAGCACACATGAAATTACCCATAACAGATCTATACAGGTGGAGCTGGGGGAGGTGGAGGGTTTCTGAGTGTGCTGCAAGACTTGCTTATAGCAAGCACTGAACCAAACTATTTAAATGTTCAGCAAGCAATCTCATTAGCTACAGATTTATCAGAGACCAGTTAGTTTGTGCCATGTAGTGAATGATGTGATAGCTAGCAGATCAGTCTGCGCCATCTGGAATTTTATGACAGAGCTAGATATTTAGATATTTTTGACTGATGTGGACCATGTAAGGCACAGGCTTATTCAAAGGTGGCATGCAGCATAATCTAACTTTATACACAATATATGTACAATTCCTTTAAAAATGTAACAGGATGCAATAGAACATTGTGGACTTATAGACATCTTACATGTGTAACAAAGATGTTTTTGGCGTGCTGCATGGTTGAGTGATGTCTTTTTAGTCTTCTTATTAATATTTGTACAAATGAAGGTGGGTTTCACTAATTGGTCTTATTCAACACTTGTTGCAGGAACATTTTTGGGGCAAGAGTTTTCTGTTGGGTATTGAGACATGCACAGACACTCATCATATAAACCTCGACAATGGTGGCAAAAAAGAATATTCAGATAAAGTGGTCAATTCTAATAAAAGAGCAAACAAAAGAGTCAACAAAAATAAAAGAGTAAAATAGTAAGATGATTCCGTTACATAATTTATTCATGCCACAGTGTATGCCAGCATGCACAGTGGCCTGAAACTTTTTTTGTTGACTGTCACCGCAGTTGAGTTTCTTATGCTGATTTTTGATGTATGTGTGGGTTTAAACAATGCAGTGGTTTGTATTTTGTCACAGAAAATACAGTAAGTTTTTTAAACACTTTTAAAAAAAGTGCTTTAAAAAAAACACCTAAAAAAGTCAGTGTACAAAAATCACCACAATAGAAACTTCAAATGAAACAGCAAAACTAGAGCCAAACATCTGTTAGTTTTCAGCTTTACAACTTTTGTACACGTATGAAAGAAGTAAATGCAAACTGGTTTTGGAGTTGTTGTTTATTCATCACTTAATTATCGAATGCTTAAAGCATTAGTCCACTTCCAGAACAAAAATTTACAGATAATGTACTCACCCCCTTGTCATCCAAGATGTTCATGTCTTTCTGTTTACAGTTGTAAAGAAATTATGGTTTTTGACAAAAGGGATTTTCAGGATTTTTCTTCATATAATGGACTTCACTGGTGCCCTGATTTTGAACTTCCAAAATGTAGTTTAAATGCAGCTTCAAAGGCCATTTTTTTCAGAAAATAAAATTTTGTATACTTTTTAAGCACAAAAGCTCATGTAGCACAGGCTCTGGGATGCGCGTACATGATGCTGCAAATTAGTAAGGGGTTGTTCTTGAACAATTCTTTCACTTTGAATGAATCTTCAGTGGGACTCCCCATCACTACTATGAATCATGTCTAAGTTCATTGTCTGTGTACTGAGTCTGTGTACTGCGAAAAACTCCATCTTATTTTCTCCTACAACTTGAGAGGAGGACATTGTTGTACCTTTTTGTTTGTAAACAGCGTTTGACTTACTTACACTTTCTTAGTCTTTGTGCGTTCGCTTTGTAAACACTGGGTCTGTAGTTCCGCCTACGTTCCGCTTGACCTTACGACGTGATTCAATAGTATGTAGCGTCATGAACGTGCATCCCAGAGCTAGTGTTACACAAGCTTTTGTATAAAAGTATTAAAAATTTTATTTTCCGAAAAAAATTATGTTTCTTGAGGAAAAAAATTCAGTTAACTTCTATGGTGCCCCAAAATTTGAACTTTCAAAATGCAGTTTAAATGCAGCTTCAAATGACTCTAAATGATCCCAGCTGAGGAAGAAGGGTCTTATCTAGTGAAACGATCAGTCATTTCTTAAACAAATTGACAGTTTATATACTTTTTAACCACAAATGCCTATTTTAACCTATGATGCGCAGGCGTAGTCTGTGTAATCCGGGTCAATACAGTTAGGGTATGTCAATAAACTCCCATCTCGTTTTCTTCTATAACTTAAAAATCCTTTTTTGCGTGTTCACTTTGTAAACACTGGGTCGGTACTTCTGCAGCGATGTAGGACGATTTTGAAGTTAGGAAAGAAAACGAGATGGGAGTTTTTGACATACCCTAACTGTCATGAACGTAGTGAACTGGAAAAAAACAGAGTTCATACAGACCTAGACAAGACGAGTGTTTGAGGTTAAAAAGTATATAAATTGTCAATTTTTTTTTTTTTAAATGACAAGACCCTTCTTCCTCGGCTGGGAGTCCTTTGAAACTGCATTTAAACTACATTTTGGAAGTTCAAACTTTGGGGCACCATTGAAATCCACTATATGGAGATAATTCCTGATTTTTTTTTCCTCAAGAAACAATTTCTTATCGACTGAAGAAAGAAAGACATGAAAATCTTGGATGACAAGGGGGTGAGTACATTATCTGTAAATTTTTGTTCTGGAAGTGGATTTCTCCTATAAATATTAGTTTTTACTCTCTTTAGACTGGATTCAGACACCAAGCATTTAACACTAAGGATTTTGCTGTGCATGTACAAAGATCAACATAGATGTGCCAAATGGTGGTAGCACTTTATTTTACAGTCTTGTTCCACATGTGCATACTATGCACTTGTTTTAGTAATTACATTAACCCTAAACCTACTCCTAAACCTTACCCTAACCGATGTAGTTTTTTTTTTTTTTTTTGCTTGTTAGGTAAGTACTCTGTAAGTACAAGTAAGTACTTGTAATGTAAAACAAAGTGCAATCCAAATATCTGTGAAAAAGCTGAAATTCGCTGGCAGTGTGAATAAAGTCAATCAATCTTCAGTCATTAAGATCAACAATGTTAATAAAGTTTTACAATTTTGTAACACTAAACATGAATTAAAAAAGAGTGAGGGAGCGAAAAAAGAGAGGAAACTCAGTGCTTATCTTCCTCTACTTCTTCATGTCTGAGGTCTATTAATGCCTCCCTAAGGAGGAATTAATAGTTTCCTTTTCTCAAAGAAGAAAAAATGCTTAGAGTACGCTCTCTTTACTCATACTCAACTAAGGCTGAGACTGCCACCTGCAGGCCTCTCTTTGGCTGTCTGTTGCCACTTACACAAGTCCCAACTTGACTTTCATCCCAATCCCACAGAGTTAAGAGTGGTTCACAATGACAGCGATTCACAGCAACCAAACATCATTCATTTCCATTGAGAGCTAGCGATTTCCGGCACCATAAGCAAGAGCAACCATTGATGATGTGACAAAGGCTGTTTACACTGGCGGCATTTACACAGAAACAAAAAACATTTTATTTCCACTCATGTCTGACCCAGCTCATATATTGTATGTGTAAACAGACAAAAATGCATGAGCTCTGACCTTCTCACATTCATTCTAAACCTCTTCAAAATGTGTTTTTCATTCTGATTTGTGAAAAATGGTTTGGTGATTCAGTGCGTAGCACTGTTGCCTCACAGCAAGAATGTCCCCATTTTTGTGTCCCGGCTGAGCCAAGAGCTTTCTGCATGGAGTTTGCATGTGCACCCATTGGTTTGGATTCCAATACCGAGCAGGAGAAGTGAACACAATAATTACCTATAGGTTTGAATGTGTATGTGTGAGCCCTAGTATGTGATGGAGAGTAGATTGATTCATGGATATATAGGATACATGGACATTTTAACTATGTCTAAACGTGTATTCAATTCCGCTAAGCAGTTACTGATGTGCGTGCCCAGATTTTCACTGGCCAACAGATTTCCTAAGATCCCAGACAATCGCACAGTGTGAAATGACATTGGCGACGACCTACAGCCAATGAGAGAGACAAAATTTATAGTTCTGTTCTCATTTACTCACTTTTATGTTGTTCCAGACCTATAAATTTTTGGTCATCTTCAGAACATAAGTGAAGATTCTTGAATATTCTTGCATTGTTTTTTTTGTCCATCTGTTGAAAGTCACTGAAAGTCAAGCTTCAAGTAGTCTACATGATGAGATGGTAAAACTAATACTACGAACCGAGTGGTTTAATCCAAGTCCTCTGAAGTGAAATGGTCAGTTTATATGATGAATAGATTTTAATTTAGGCTTTTATTCACATACAAACACTTTTCAGTGGAAACATGGTGCATGCATTCACACCTTTTCATGGTTGAATGATGTGCACAGTAAAAATATGCATCAGGCTCTCTTGTAAATTAATTATAAACACAATTGCTAGTTTTACTTATGTTTCCCTGATTTAAAACTGATTATGACTTACCTACTGATTAACTGCCTAAATAAATAATTGAACTAATTCCTGTGGTGTAGATGGACAAACACTAGATGGCACAAAAGCAGTACAATTAGCATTAGTCTTTCATGCAGCCGCCATTGCAGAGTTCTTATGTTGGTCACATGGCTTGCAGGACCTTGACAAAAGCACACACACAAACACGTACACACACACATAGTCTCCTACTTTCTGTTTCTCAGAAGTTTTGATAGGTGTGCAATATCCTGTGTGTTGAGGTTTTACGCAGAAGTAACCTCATGCGTTACACACACATTCTTTTTTGCAATTCTCACACATTAAACGTCTAAACACCTTGTGAACCTACTCAGCTGATGCAGTTGTGAGAACAAGTCTAAGTGTGTTCAGTCCACTTATGCTTTATTTTTAGTAACCAACATATGAAATAACTCATTATTTTGCAACACCGTTGTCTCATATGTGTGGTTTGAAGAGTGTGGTTTATACAGATAGCATGCAAAACTGCCTAAATTCATAGCAAGAAACATGCCAGAAATATCTAGCGCTCAAATACATACAATTGATTTTAAAAAAGAATATTTCAACCCCCTGCCCAAAAAATGTATAATGATAATAATAGTAATTATAAATTCAACAGTTGTCAACTTCATGTCATTCCAGCTGCAGAAACTTTTTTATTAGGTTATCCGAAACAAAAAAATGCTCACTGTGTGTCAACTGGATTAAACCAGATGAGTGTATGAGCCTTAATGAGTGCACTTCACTAGGTTATTTTTTGCAAATGATCTTTGGGGAGGAGTTGTCATTTTCAGTGGTATTCTTGGTATTGCTCAGAGGTCAGCATACAAGTTTCATTTTTTTAAAGTGATAGTGATTAATGTGATATTGTAGGAGGCACTACAAGTAAAAAAAAAAAATCTCAACTGTTCAGAGTAGGGCTGCCACAACATCAGATGTTTCTCTACATAATTAGAGTGGCCAAAAAAAAAAAAAAAATCATGATATATGACAGTTTTCAAGTAGCAGTTTATGGGGTCATCGAATAAAAGAATAAAAAAAGGTAAATTTGAGTTTATATTTCAAAATTCTGACTTTATTCTCGCAATTCCACGATTAAATCTCACAGTTGTGATGAGAAAAAACAGCTTTCATTCTCTTTTATCCACTCGGCTCTGCCTTTTTTCCCCTGAGAATTGATTCACTATTGTCGAGTAAAAATTAAGTTATAAAGTCCGAGCTAGGAGATATAAACTTGCATTTGCAAGAAAAATCAGAACTTTGGGATAAAATAAATAAATGTTATGTAAAATGTTAATAGTAATAGGTTTAAATATTATGTCATGCTGTAACTCTAGAGCTAATACAATACGTCCCCTATGAACAGCATATGTGAATATTATGTAGACCTATTGTTTAAATCAAATTTATGTTTTAAAAGTAGAGTAATCATAGCAGTTTTCATCCATAGTCTGTCAGTTTAAACGTCTGTGTTTAACTATAAAATGGCGTCATTGACAACAGTATTTTATAAAATTATTTGTATTCCGATTCTGGCATCAGAACACACTTTTTTTTTCTTATTCCATTGATTTGGTTTCCCTCCACTTAACACCAGTTTTTTTTTTTGGTACCACTATGCGCGCGTGGGTGCAAGTGACTAAACTGTGATGTCTATATATGCCAATGGGTCTATATTTATATATAAATAGTAGTATAATAGATAAGGGACTTTTACTGACATGTTTAGACAAGCCTCCATAAAGCCAACAAAACTAGCCCCTAAAAGATCATGTTTTACATACACTTAGTAAATGATATTTGATGATTTGTTAATTGCATTTAACATATGTGATCCTGGACCACAAAACCAGTCGTAAGTAGCACAGGTATATTTGCAGCAATAGTCAACAACACATTTTATGGGTCAAAATTATTGAGTTTTCTTTTATGACAAAAATCATTAGGATATTAAGCAAAGATCATGTACCATGAAGATATTTAGTACATTTCCCACCGTAAATATATCAAAACTTAATTTTTGATTAGTAATATGCATTGCTAAGAACTTCTTTTGGACAACTTTAAAGATGACTTTTCTCAGTATTTTGATTATTTTATTTATTTTATTTATTTATTTTTTTTTGCACCCACAGATTCCAGATTTTCAAATTGTTGTATCTCGGCCAAATATTGTCCTGTCCTAACAAATCATACATCAGTGGAAAGCTTATTATTCAGTGTTCAGATGATATATAAATCTTAATTTCAAAAAATGACCCTTATGACTGGTTTTGTGTAAATTAAATTAAATTAAAAAATAAAAAATCAATTGCATTGTGTTTAAAATTGAATCTTATGACTGGTTTTGTGGTCCAGGGTCACATATTATACTTAAATATAAATAAATATAAATAAAATGCAAAAAAATAAATTAAAAAATTAAATTAAAAATCATAAACCTTTTTTTTTTTTGCATTGGCTTTGTAAAAGCTGTTTTTTATGCATAAGTTGCCCTGTGGTTTTTGTTGCATTTACACAGTCTTGACCAGTAGCCACAACACCCTGTGGTGTTACGAACGAATTAAAAAAGTGAATTATTTTGCGAAGCAAATTGTAAACCATACCCTGTTACAATGATGTGTTAATTCTCTTCACATTTCACCAGTCAGACATTTCTTTCTGCATTTTATCTAGCTACAGTGCTGGCCTTTGTGCATCTAAGGATTTTCCATGAAAGTCATTTGTTTTATTCCTCCTATGAGTCTGGCTTGAGGGTTGTCTGTGCAAGGGCGCCCTCTGACATTGAGAATGAATGAAACAAATTACCTGTGAGAGTTTAGTGCTGTGTACTTTTCATTTTGAAATATCACAGTTATCGCTAATACCCTGTATCACAACCCTCTAATAACATGATAATGATATATATATATATATATATATTATTTTTTTTTATTTATTATTTTTTTAAATATCACGATTATAGTCACTACCAGTATATTGCAACAACCCTAGTCAAAATATCAAGGACTGACTTTGATGAGGTAACAGATTATGTGTAGAACCTTAGTCAGTCATTACAACTTTCAAAATAGTTTAGTGTGATAATAGATATAACAGTGATAATGTATTTGGTTTTGGTGGAATAGAAGTGTTACGCTGATGCTGCCACTGCTGCAGAGCAAATACAGAAACTTGATACAGCCAGTATATCCACAGACAAGCAGGTGTAAGCATATGTGACCCTGGACCACAAAAAATTGTCTTAAGTAGCACAGGTATATTTGTAGCAAAAGCCAACAATACACTGTATGGGTCAAAATGATCAATTTTTCTTTTATGCAAAAAAAATCATTAGGATATTAAGTAAAGTAAAGATCATGTTCCATGAAGATATTTTGTACATTTCCTACCGTAAATATATCAAAACTTAATTTTTGAGAGAACTTCATTTGGACAACTTTAAAGGCGATTTTCTCAAATTTTAGACTTTTTTGCACCCTCAGATTCCAGATTTTCAAATAGTTGTATCTTGGTTGATTTTATTAAAAAATGACCATTATGACTGGTCTTGTGGTCCATGGTCACATATAAGACAAACTTCTGCTGCACAAATAGCTTATATCCATAGCAGATCTATACAGGTGGAGCTGGGGGAGGTGGAAGGTTTCTGAAAGTGTGTTGCATGACTTATAACAAATACAAAAGCAAACTGCACCATCTTGAGTTTCATGACTGAACTACAGTACAGTATCAGAGCAGTGTTTATGTTCTGTATCTGATCTAGAATCTCTTTTTGGATTACAAAGAAAGAGTACAAAACATTTCAGTATTATTCTTCACTTAAACTGGAAGATTCTGTGTGACAGGCATGTAAAGTGACCTACCACAACCGCAGTTCTCTTTAGGGGAACATATAAACCTAAAGCTTGCCACAATAATAGACTAGTATGTGCAGTGACTAGTAAATGGCTCAAACAGTGGTGCATTAGTCATTTCAACAGTTTGTGCGTCACAATAAACCAAAACCGAAAGCAACTGTTAATGCTTTGTCACTATGGGATGATCTGTTTGCTTGCCATCTGAGGCGGCAATCACCTAAAGATGCTTAATAGTTCATACCAACCTAGTCGATCACATTTACACAGCTCCGCTGGCAAAAATGATCTCAACTTGATGTTGTTTCACTCTTTTCAAGACAAACCTCCACCTTTGTCACAAATTCTTACAAAATCTCTGATGCTAAAAGAACGGAGTGGTGGGAAACAAGGGGTAAAGAAAATGGGAGTATGTGAGAGCGAGGGTCCGGGAGCAGACTGTGGGAGTGTGTATACTGCCAGCGTGATTTTGGCTCTTTTTTTTTTCTGGTCAGCTGATGTGGAGGGCGGGTGCTGATTGGTGCACCCAGCTGTGCACAGCTGCAGCTGATCTGTGTGAGACAATGTTGTCAGTGTTTCCTGCTCTCCACTTCTCCAGAAGAGAGAGAGAGAGAGAGAGAGTGTGTGTATGTGGTTTTGGAAGACACTCACAGGATGTTACTGGATCTGCAGCGGCAGACCTGGCCAGACAGACAGATACACCAGGGGACAGAATGGCAGGAGAAGACGATGAGCGGACACACACTTACTGGACTTAATCAACATGATCTTGAGGCTTTAGTGTAATTCTGACCTTAGGCCTTTTTTTCCCATTTTTGATGACCCCAGATTAGGCTTAGCTGTGAAGCAGTTTTGAAAAAGATAGTGTGCACTCTTCTTCAGAGGATTCAGCTTCAGGTTGGAATCCCCTGAAGCGCTAAGCTGGTTTGGGATCTTTAGGCATGGGCTGTACCACCAGTCTGCTACTAGCGCTGCGCTCCATAATGAGAAGAAACCGTTCACGCATCATTTCTCACCAGCAGGAGCAACAACTTGTGTTGGAAATCACAGCACCGGAAGAGGGGATGGTCACCAGCGAAACCCAAGCCATTGTCACCATGGTAACCAGAGCTTCTTTCCTTCCACATTTACTGGAATCTTCTAGAATTCTAAAACATTTCAAAACTGTAGATTTTGGAATCGGAATGGAATTCTCATGCTTAGTTATTCACATTGAATGCTTTACTGTAACGCTACTTCTGACATGGAACACTCATTTATGTAATGCAGTTTTACATTTAGTTCTGGTTTCGTTTTTTGGATTGACTGGTCAAATATAACATGTATATAGCAGGTCTCAGCTGCCTGACTTGCAACTACATCTTCGCCCAGCTCTGTGTATAAGGTTGGATATCCTAATTTTAGGATGCTGAGCCCTGTTCTTTGTATGTGGACAAGGGAGTTAAATAGATGTGTCATCATGAGCTCAAATCTGCTTAGGATCAAGTTTATTGAACATAAACAGGATGAAGAGTGATACAGGACATCTGCTCCAGTCACTGTTGCATTCCTACAAGACCACCAATGAGATATGATTTAATTTAATTCAGCAATGTTTTAAAAAAAGATTTGAATCTTGTGTATTCAAATCAACAAAAACATTTATCACAGTCACATTATATGATGTTTGAACTTGTTGAAATGCTAAAATACAAAAGCAGGAGCAAAACAAGGTGAAAATGGAAACACTTTATACTAATTTAGTTCTCTACATCTTGTTTTTTGTCCACTTTGCTCTTACCAAGTCCTGAAAATCTGTGTAGCTTTCTCAGATCTCAGACATTATGTGAGTTAATGCAATGAAACACATTTATCTGAGGCAACTCTTTCCAGATATTCATGTTCATGTGCCAAATCTGATGATCCAAAGTGGAATTAGCATTATTATGTTAAGAGACTGGCGTCTGATACATCGTATTGTGTCTGATGCATTAAGTGCAGAATAAAGAACAGGGACCCGCTGTGATGTGTTTTTGATTGATTAAAGATGGGTTGTTTAACAGTGGAAACAAGAGCAGTTGGCTAGTTTTCATATGGTTTATATATGGATCTAGTGAAGATCTAGTTGAGTGTGCGTGAGAGGTTTAGAAAGAGCCGGAGTGGGTTTTGATCCAGCGTGCGGACCTGTTTCTGACAGACAGAGAGCGGAAGAAGTAGTGCGGCAGGCACACCCATGGGAAATGAAACTCCTGGAAAAATGCTGGGATCTTTGGGAAAAGCCGAGCAACAGCTGTGCTTATGTTGTGTAGGGAACCAGAGACAGATCTGAGATCTGAGGTCACGAGAGAATAAGGCAAAGAAAGTGACTTATGCTGTGTTTCATTTACTGTGTTTAAGTTGATACGGCTCATTCTTAGTCTAATGGGTAGAAATACATGTCAACTGCTGCAGTGATTTTCCATGTAGGTCAACAGAAAGAGAAAAAAAAACATGCCTGAAAACAGCTCTGCATCTGGAGTTACTTATGCCTTCATTCATTTAATTTGTTTTGCTTTTTTCTCCTTTCACTCTTTTCTTTTAAGAGGAAAAAAAAGTCAGAACTGCAAATATGCATTCAAGTTTTTGTTTTCTTTCAAAAACTAACCTAATCAAACGTATGTCATCTTTTCATCATGCTAAATTCTTAAAGTGTTGAGTGTTGCTCTACAAAATCCCTCATATGTGCTTAACAGTGTCTAAGTTTGGATGAAATAATTGTCCACTAAAGGTTTTCACATCTTGGGACAATGCATATTGATGAAAACATGCCCAACAATGCAGGGAATGAGGAGAGGGTAGCATTCTCTGTTTCAGGTTTCAGGTTTCAGGTTTTTGTATTACATCAAGCAGTGGTTTGTGAATTCATGACAGCATTGATAAAGCACAACTCCTTTAGCACTCATACATCCCTGTTGAAGAGCTGTGCTACCATTGAACGTCATTGTGGGAACTAGAAACCTCTCACTGTACTCTAGCAACACCATAACATTCTGGATGTTGTTAGAACCGAAATGATTGACTTGGTCTCGTGAGACCAGAGTATGGATTCCCAGAAGTCTACATTTTGTAAATATGGGCTTTTGAAGAGGTTAGATGAGTTTATTTTGCACTGACTAAAGTAGATAGTTCCTGTGTGAACAACAGCCGCATTTCACTTCTGCTCATTGCATCTTACTGTGTGAGATGAAACAGTCACTCTTTTCATAGATTTTGCTGCTATGAGACACTTGCTTGGTATTTTTCCTGCTCATTTTAATTTTCATCATTCACTCTCACGTAATGAAAGCTAAAGGTCTGATTGTGCCAAGAAAAAAGTATACTGACAATCCCAAGTCCCAAGTCTGAGAATGATTCAAAAGGCTATCTGAGAATGATTCAAAAGGCTATATAACACCTTAAGATGTCAAAAAATGACTTCTCTTTGAATGTTTTGGTTCAGTATACTTGCTTGTCCAAAAATAGCCTTTATGTTTTTTGTTTAGCTTTATTTCGTGTTTTATGGTTTTTTTTTTTTTTTAGCAGAAGATTTGATTACTCTAATCCCAAAATAATATTTTCTTGAATAATTCTGACATGCTTCTTTGATCAATCAGACTTCTTGGAATATTATATCTCCCCAGAACCCTAATATGTCCTTTAAGTAAAGAGTAATTACTGAATTTAATTTCAGCAATTCTATATAGTTTTAGCATGTTAATGATATGACAATGTTAAAATACAATATGATACTTACTGCAGAGCAAGTACTACTGCCAGTAGGTGTGCAGACATGCTGCTGTAAGCTTGTATATCTGCTCCTCTCGTATTAATAGTATACAAAAAAACCCATATTGGATCTAGACAGGTGGAGCTGGTGGAGGTGGAGGGTTTCAGAGAAGCTCTGATGTCCATTTACAGACTATTTAAATGTTGAGCAATTTCATTGGCTCCAGAATCAGTGGAGGCCAGTCAGCATGTAGGAAAATAATGTTTATTTGGATTGTTTCATGCAAAATGTCCACTTTTCCCCATTTCCTGTGGCTAGCGTTATACGGTTTCGCTTAGCCCCACAAAACACACTGTTTCCACACATGCCCTAAGATCAACCACCTTCAGCCGCATGTAGGACACCCATCCAATGTGGTGTCTGTTTGGCTGCTTGATTGATCCTATCAGTTATGCATGTGTAAGTGCACACAGTGAAAATTAATGTTAATTAATGAAAATTAAAGTGAATACAGATCTCATTCAGACAGAGAGAGTAATGACAGACAGTGAAACCTGTGTGTGTATTTTTAGTTCATGCCCTACTGAAAAAAAACAAAAAACACATGAGTCTGGCTGTGACAGTGTGATGATAATGGTCAAAATGAACAGGGGTTGGCAAAGTGGCAATTTAACCATAAAATCAAGGAAGTAAAGTCTAAATGTGACCCTGGATTGCAAAACCAGTCATAAGGGTCAGTTTTCTGAAACTGAGATTTAAATAAATAAGCTTTCCATTGATGTATGGACCATTAGGACAGGACAATATTTGACTGAAATAAAACTATTTGAAAATCTTGAATATGAGGGTGCAAAAAAAACAAAAAACAAAATGCTGAGTAAATCTCCTTTAATGTTGTCGAAATGAAGTTCTTAGCAATGCATGTTACTAATCAAAATTTTTGATATATTTACAGTAGGAAATTTACAAAATATGTTCATGGAACATGATCTTTACTTAATATCCTAATGATTTTTGGCATGAAAATAATGTATTTTTACTATCAGCACTATCACTATCAGCAGGCCTGGACTGACCATAGGGCATACCAGGCAATGCCCGCCGGGCCGACGCACATTTTTGGGCTGGGGCTGTCAGTCATAATTTAATATTTTTTAAAAAGTTTATTAGGCCAATTTATTTATTACCGCAACGGTAGAGTATCTGAGATACGAATCGCGGCCCATTGGTTGACTGTCTTAAAGGACATTGAGCTAGACCAATGAAATCTCAGGACACGCCCTGCCTCCCTCCTGGCCAGCCCTCAGCTCCACTTGACAAAATCTGCTATTTTGTTTGACGATAAATTTCACTACAAGGTGGGAATTTTGTCACTGTGGCCTTCTCTTCCAAGTCTGAGTATTGTAATGAGAGTAATAAAAGACTGTATAATAACAATAATAATAATTAAGAATAATTTTTTACCATGGTTATTCGCTTCCATGCAGGTTACTGTGGTTTAATGTTTGAAACAAAACAGTGAGCGCATATATCCTTTGATGTGTCATATATATGCCTCAGCATATTGTTTAAATAATCATGGTGGGCCGCTATGGCCAAAAATGCCAGGGCCGTTTTTTGATCCCAGTCCAGCCCTGACTATCAGACTATCAGCACTGTGTACAACAAAGAAAACTAATGCACCATAAATGTATTGCCATGCCATGGCAAAACTGTTGGAGATATTCAGCATCTGCATTGTTTTGGCATAATATTGACCAAGTTTAGTGTCATTCACGTTTTTTCCCTAAGTAAAGTATTTTAAAGATAACTGTATGTACTTTTCATAAAATCTTACACAAATAGTGGACTTCAGGTGTTACCTAATTTTGCCACCCATTTGTGCATTAAACAATGAAACCCTGTCAATACATTTTGAAACATACAAGGTGGAACTACAACTGCTACAACTGTTAATCAGATCTCAAAGTGGCCAAATATCGGCTTTTTTATAGACCGCAACTGTGATGATGCATTTTCATAGGCCAACTCCTATAGGTAAGCATCATAGTTCTCTACACAAAAACACAGTATTTTTTAATAATACTTCAGATTAGGGAACACTTCTGACTATTAACTAGTTGCTTATTAGCACGTATATTACTAGCATATTGGCTATTTATTAGTACTTATAAAGCACATGTTAAGGCATGACCATATTTTAGATCCCAATACCTAAACCAAACTACTACAACTACCTTACTTACTATCAATAAGCAGCAAATTAGAAGGAATCTTATTAACTTTTAGTTAATAATGAATATGTATTCCCTAATCTAAAGTGTCACCAGATTTTTCAATTGGCTTTTGGATTATTGCAGAAAATAAGGTGTCACCAACAAAACATTTTTTTAAGATAATCTTCATAAATGGACACAACTTTTATGAATTTTAAAAGTAAAAAACAGAGCTGGGCAGATTACTTACAAATTGTAGTCCATTACTTAGAACTGTAGTTAGCATTGTAATCCATTACATTAAACATTGTAGATAATATAATCTGACTACTTTTTGATTTTTAGTTTTTGACCTGGGAATTAATATTTAAATCAGTTAAACTGATTTAAATTCAATCTGGCTGTCAAATGCTGTGTGGCATGTAAATTGTTTGTGTAATTATAGTGACTGATCTTTGTGTGAATGTCCACAAAACACTTGCTGCATGTATCTAAGCGGCAGGAAATTTCAGAAAGGAAAACGTAAAAGATAAAAAGGGAGAAGGGAGAATCAATCGATATGAATAATTTATTACTATTGTGTAAATACTGTCATCAATACAAAAAGTGACTGTAGTCTGATTGTGAGTATTTAAAAATGTAATTTAATCTAATTACAAGTACTTGATATTTGGATCTGATATCAGATCTGAAAGGTAAACTTTAAATAAACTATGGTCATTGCGCATCCGACAGCTGTTTCAGTCTTTATTTAAAAATGTTTTCCATCAAAGTTTGAGTTAGAATAGTTTTTAACAGCACAAGGCTGTGAAAGCGGCTGGTGAGTAGATGAGTTAGCTAATTAACACAAGGGGGATTACTGATAGATTTTATGTTGGAGGATAAAATGTGAAAATATTTTGAGCTTGTGTTCACCTCAGACCATATGTCAGGCATTTAACCAAAAACCCATTAAAAACCCCATTGACATTGGGATGCGGGAACTGGAAGTGGTAAAATGCAACCTTTTTCTGGGTTTTTCTGGCTTACAAGAATACATCATCCCTACATCACTTTATTGGCCTGACCAATATACAGTATCAGTCTCTCACTACACTAAGATACACGCAGCTTTCATTGAACTCACAAGGGACTAATATAGAAAATTGCAACTACTTCCTTCCAATCTACCCACTGATATATAAAAATATGTTTGCATTGACATTAACCAAAATGCAAATTACATGCACTTTCGATGTATGTGATTTATATATGACAAGCTTTTTTTGTACATGCGTCTGTATGGCTGTCATTGTGGCTCTCCATCTGTCTCCGCTGCTGAAGTCACATGTCACTGCAGGTCTACTTCCCCCTGACCACGTGCTCCGTCTGACAGGTTTCACTTGCTCTCAGGAAAGTTCTGCTTCTCTCACAAAAGTCGACGGTGTGTGGCCTCCGCGTATCAGTGTGTGCGAACCCATGCGTAATTATGAGTTTTAGGAGTAAAATCACTTTTCGAAAGAAGATAAAAAGCAGACGGGTGCGGGCAGACTGCAATCGAGTGAGCTGTGTATGTATTTCATCTTTCTGATTTTAATATTTCAACTTTTCTTTGTGTGTGCGCTCCCATCAGCCTGTTGAAATCATTGAATGTTTGTTAACTTACTTCAACATCAGTGTTGATCTGATGCTCTTGTATAGTTTAGATTTGTTTAATGTGTCAGTTGATTTCACTGCCTTCTGCCTTTTGTATTACTCTCTGTTTGCTTGACAAACATCTGTCCTCTGGCAGTTCCTTTTATTTCTTTTATAAAACGTGAACGCTGTTGGTTCTTCTTTTAGTCAGTGTTTGAACTAAACTAAGGATAATTGGTAAATTATTGATGAGCCCTGTGTCGGCAGGTGTTGATTGTTTCTCATGCCGTTGACTGACGGACAATAATACTTGTTGCCATGGGGAAAGACTTTTCTCTGTTATGTTACTAGTAGTGATTGGTCATTGTTCTCTAAAGCATGACTGTATGGAGCATAATATTGTCTTGATGACGATTATGAGATTATTTTCGTTGGTATTGTTCCTAAGCAACCACTAGCCACTGTCGTGCACACAAATCTGACTAGTTTGCTAAATTAATTTATTAATTTATTAAGTTTTATATACTCTGATATTAGTGTCACAATTTAAATACACTAAAAATATAAAGTGGCAATTCAATTAAATTGGAGATTCTGGTAATTATCAGTTTATATGTTATAAATTTCATGTAATGATATATTGAAATATTTTTTTTTTATGAATGTTACATTTTTTTTCCTAGCATCATGAGAAAAAAAAATCAGTAGTTCTTCTAAAATTTGAAATTTCAACGAATTTCAGTTATTTTTCTTGAAAAAAAGGGGGTAAATGTAGTAATAACATAATAAAACACAATAATATTAAAAACTTAGACATTTTTGCACATTCATTCATTCATTAATGAGAAGTTACTGATTTGATATGTTAGTTTAAAAAATAACAATAAAGTTATATATAACTGTTTTATAAGCTCACGTTTCACCGGGTCAAAACTGACCCGGGAATGCACAAAGTCTACGCTTTCTCTTCTTTTTAATGCAATTCGAAAGGTTAAAAGTCAATTGTTTTTATGCATTAAAAATATTTAGGCTAGTTAGTTATTAATTAGGGCAGTAATGATTTCTAACATATCAACTGGATGCCCTAATAAAAAAGTCATAGATTTAAAATGCATTTATTTCATACTAAGTATAGTTCAAGTCTATTAACATATTTACTGACATATCGTTTGAGATGATTTAAAAAAAATTAAAAACTGTACTTAGACTTAATTTGGAGTACTACTTGTGCGCAATGCACATTTCTTAATATTAAGCCTAAACTATGTTTTAATGTGACTGTGGATGAGGATTGTATGATCTTTAAATATTTTGCCTTTTTTAAAGGGGTCATCGGATGCAAAGTTCGCTTTTTCATGTTGTTTGAACATTAATGTGTGTTGGCAGTGTATGTACAAATCTACCCTATAATGATAAAAATCCATGCAGTGGTTTTTAATTTATCTGTAAAAATAATATCCCCTTTTTCAAATCGAGCCGTTCTCAGATGCCTGTCGTTGTTGCATCACACCAACAGAGGCCGCTCCCACAATAGTTGATTGACATGAGCTCATACCTCAGACCAGCTGTCACAGTCCAGTAACTTTCCTTGTTTTGATGCTGAAGCAGGGATGTAAATTAGACAAGAATATCTCCGATTGAGCGATTTAGGTGTTGTGTTGCTGGATAATGTAATAATGAACATAGTGGTCGTCATTTACTCCCGTCATCTGAGCCACTGAAGATGCAGTGGATTACATTTGTTTGTGAAGTGAATGCGCCTCCCGATCTACATATATCCGCGACATATGTTCACGCGAATCATTCGTGATCCAGCTTCACTTACAGCACAAGTGTGTATAAGCGTTTTTTTATGAATCTTTGCGATCGCCTTTCCTTATAACGTGGTAGTTAGGAAGTTTAGCGGCTAAATGCGGCTAATGTAAACAAGATCGTCATTCCACAGAGAGAAGAGAGGGGCGGGGTGAGCAGAGCTCATTTGCATTTAAAGCAGCTTCGACCAGAATGAGATGATTTTTGCAGAGCTGATTTTGACAATGTAAAAAGGGTGTTGTTTTACAAAACCATTGAGAATTTTTAATAGTGATCGACCGATATTGATTTTTTATTACCAATACCAATACCGATTATTTGCATAATTATGTGCCCGATAACCGATATGCAGAACCGATATTTATTTACTGTTATAAAGTAAATCAGTGACTGAGTAAAGTAAGTCCATACTTCACTTTGCTTTTTCCTCCTTTAAGTCATGCTACAATGTGTTGAAAATTAGCATATAACAAACAAAAATAACACATAAAACATCGTATTTCATTGTATTTCTCAAATGGCATGTTATATCAGAATTACTAATATTGTTTTCGTCGTTCTATTCTGAAATGCCTACTGACAGCACGGTTTATCTATGCATTTACATAGAAGTATACTCAAACTGTGATCACTGGCAAAGATAATACATCATTTCCATAGAGTTGTACATATTTAGAAGTGTATTAGAAAAATAATGGTTATATAGTACGTTAATATAATTGAGGGTGTTTTAAACAAGTAAATTTTGTTAAAAGTTACATGCGGTGGCCATCAGAGCATCAACCCGGTGAGTGAACTTAGAGCCCTGCATTTCACCCGGAGCCCGATGGGCCCCGACTTTTTTACGTCCCTAGGGCCGGACTTCGGGCCAATATTCACGTCATAGCTCAGATGCGGGCCGGGCTTCGGGTCTGTTTTATGCTTCTTCTTATTTTTATACTTTTGACATCCACAATTTATGGTGATGAAAAAATTCCGCACTGGTGAAAACAACACAAAACTTCACTTTCGCTTTCACTTTTGAGACCGGCTCGGAAGGCGTTTAGCGTCTCCATCAGCAGCGTCGGCGAGCGAGCTTTCAACGCAGCGGGAAGAGATCCGCCTTCAAGTGCACGCAGTAGGCTAAGCTTGCTGCAAAGAAAAAAGTAATTACCATGAATGTGTCAAAGGGGAAAATAGTAAGGAGATTTTTTTAGATTTATTAATAAACTAGTGTTTTGATTTCAGGAAAAAAATGCCGATCCGGACTCGCCATCTTCTCTTTGGACGCGCCTTTAAAAAGCATCATTACAGATTACATAATGAAAGAGTTTTTGTTTTCGATTTGATTTATTTCGTTAAGTAATAATTTTGAGCTTTCTATAGGTATATTTATTATGTCTGTGCGGTTTGTATTCGCTGAGTTTCTGTTTATTTTTGTGAAGCGCTCCTGTTGAGACAACAGAAAGCGCATAACGATTGTTTTATAAAAGCACCGTTTGCAACGTTTTGTTGATATTGTGAGTGCACACAAATAAAAGTAGACCCTTTACAGTTCCGAATGATGTATTACTCTACCTTTATGAGCAAAAATGACGGAATAATTAAATTGTTTCCACGGAAAGAAATGTGATTAGTGATGGTGCTGGCGCCTCCGTGTCCTGTAAGCAGCTTTAGCTTCCACTCTCCGCACAAACCATTGGGTATGTGCCTAATAACGCACATTTATGCTATGTTAAGTTTAAACGTAATGTTAAGTTTAACATTGAAACTAACATTGCTTTATACTTTAACTCTTTTAGACCTATATCTATAGATTTTATTTAAGGCAGGGATTATTAAGTGAGTGAGTTCCAGCTATTTCTTATGACGGTTTAAGCTTATATGTGACTTCATATGACTATAATGAACATACAACAGAGAGAGAATTAAATTCAGCGCTTTCATTTCCAACATGTGCTCATTCATGGCTGTATATTATTTAATTCAGGCAAAGTTATGTTTATTGGGACAGGACTTGAATACATTTACGTGACTGAAAGTTCGTCTCTATTTCTTAGAGCCAAGCTGCATAAACTAGTTACATATCAGGCATTTATGTATCACATCTAATATAAACATTAATGGCTGTTATATTAAATAAAGTTGACTAATTACAGCAAAGCAAGAAAGTAGACTATGCTTTACCTTTGCACGCCGTTACTGTCCGGTCTCCCCTCCGGCGCGCTACATGCCGCAATTCTCAAAACAACCACAAGATGGCGGCGTTTATCGGTGAACCCGATATTACAAAGCCGATAACCGATTATGGCAAAATGCTTAAATATTGGGGAAAATATCGGTAAATCGATATATCGGTCGATCTCTAATTTTTAATCAACGTATATTAGAGACTTTTCATTAAAACCCTAAAGAATCATATCAACTTGTGGAAAATGGGCATCCGATGACCCCTTTAAAGTGTACTTAAAGTATACTTGCAGTAGTTTCACGTTAGTACCATCAAATATACTGTTATGGAGTGACTGAGAGAGGTGTGTGGATCCATACGCATGCTTTTATTACACAATGGCTGAGACGTGGTCATACACAGGCGTGGGTCAGAACAAAGGCAAACAGGTATATAGAGAGCAAGACACAAGAGTAGTCCAAAGACAGGCGAGGGTCGAACAGCAAACAGAATCCAAATGACAAGACGGGCAGGTAATCAGAACAAGACTAAACTACAACTAGGAACAGGATATGACCAGAAGCTGGCTCCGTAATGTGCCATCACTGACAGAGAGATAAACGCAACAATACTTGGCAATCTGAGAAGGAACTGGGTGGGTGTTAAATGTGTGAATGGCTACAGTTGTGTGTGCAATCAGTGCAATGGATGATGGGAAATGTAGTCTGGGGTGACATGCAACAGTTTGTGTAGTGTAAGTGTCCATATAATGACAGTGCAACAGCTGGTGGTGAACGGACCGAAAGCCACGGACCAGATTCGTGACATACTTTATATATCTTTAGTTGGACTTCAGCGCAACTTCCAGACAATTAAAGTGAATTATGTACAAAATTAGTTGTTCCAATTTAGCAGACTTTAAATATACCAGTTTAGTATACTAAAAGTACAACTGAAAGCTATTTTTATACACAAATGTATTTGTAGCGAACTTTCATTTTCAATACATGTTAGTATATATATTTTGACTAGGGTGACTAAACACATTACGATTCTTTTTAATTTTTTGGGGTCTATAGATGGTATATGGCAAATTTTGTGTGAACTGGCTCATAGAACTTTTTTAAAATGTAGGTTTATTATATAATTCAACATGACTTCAAGATGAACGATATCATAGTAGGTTCTGTTTAATGCACACATGTCAGACTGCATTGTCATTGGTGTCTGCATGCTGGTAGACTTCTTGTTTAAAGCTGATTTAGTAGCTCAAGGCGTGATATTAGTGTAAGATCTATGACACAGGAAGCTGTTGTCAGTGTGTACTGGTTTATTTGGGAGAATGACTAATGCCTCAGTGTTCAGTTGAGTTTGCTCCACATGCTGGCCCTGTAATTTCTGCTGTTCTGTGGGAACATTTGGAATCAATTCATCGCAGATTTATTTGTCTTCATCAAAGAAACATGACTGACATCCACCAGTCTGTAGGCCCAGCAGGGTTTGTGTTTTGACCCACTGCTTTCTCTATTGTTTTTCAAGATAACGTAACCAGCTTTTATCTTTCTCATTTTAACTGTACTCCTCATATTTTTTGAAGAGGGTTAAGTATAAAATAGGTTACTAAGAGTGCAACTGGAGCAGAGGGTAAAATAAGTGCAAGATATATGCCTATATATGCTAAAATTTAGTTGAAATGCTTTTATTTTGTGCTGCACATACTACAGATATTTTTATTCATTTATGTGCTTAATGAAAATACACTCTTAAAAATAAAGGTGCTTCATGATAGAAGAAGCTTTTTTGTTTAAATGGTTCCATAAAGAACCTTTAGCATCTGATGAACCTTTCTGTGTTACAAAACGTTCTTTGTAGTGAAAGAAGGTTCTTTAGTTTTAAAAAGGTAAGAAAGAGATGGTTCTTTAAAGAACCTTTGACTGAATGGCTCTTTGTGGAACCAAAAATGGTTCTTCTATGGCATTGCTGTGAAGAACCTTTTAAAGCACCTTTATTTTTAAGAGTGTATCCTGCAGTTGTACTTCTGGTATACTGAACTGGCATCCTTAAAGTTTGCTAAATTGGAACAACTAATTCTGTGCTTAATGCACTATAATTGTGCGGAAGTCCAACTAACAATATACTGAATCTGATTGTGCTGTAGTGCAACTATTGCAAGTATACATCAGGCTTGCATTTAAAGACAATGATATACAGAGATCATACAATCCTTATTAATAGTGACATTAAAACACATTTTAGACATAATATTAAGAAGTGTGCATTGTGCAATGAAGAAATACTCCAAATAAAGTTTAATTATCATTTTATATCAGTACACTTTAAGTGATATGTCAATAAATATGTGAAAGGATATGCCTCTGCTTTCGGAGACTAAGGAAAGCTAACCTTCACCAGAAGCGGTTGGTCATCTTTCATACATACTCTATAAAGAGCATCTTAACTGCATAACAGCCTGGTATCATAGCTGCCAAAAAAAGCCCTTCAGCAGGTCATAAAAACAGCACAGGATATTGTTGGCAGTGACCTGTCGTCGCTTGGACGCCTTCACAGGACTCACTGTATGAGAAGAGCCAAAAACATCATTAAGAACATCACTCATCCCAGTCATAACTAGTTTAAGCTTCTCCCACCAGGCAGGTGCTTTAGATCAATCTGTACATGCACAAATAGATTAAAAAACAGTTTTTTCTCAACCGCCACAACTGCTGAGTTATCCCCTGACATTACTTTTCATTTAACATGTACAATATGCTATGTCAGTAACGTGCAATAAACCATGCTGCTGTACACATGCGCAGTAATAATCTATCTTGGTTACTTGAACACTGTTTAGGGCATCTTTTGGACAATATTTTGAACAATATTTTTTGAACAATATATATGATTATTCTGTTATTTCATATTTGTTTGTATTAACTATTTGAACTCTGCCACTGGGTCATTCCATGTCAACTCAAGAGTCAACTCCAGAGGCCCCCGGCTCAAATTTTGGATCTTTTTTCTGAAGAAAGATACATATGTATAGTGATGAAAACCAAAATATTAAATGTCATGGATGAATATTTACTGAGTAATCCACTATTTTGTAGAGGGAGGTCAAAATGGCAATTTTCCATAGATTCAGTCAAGTTACGGGGGGTAAAAATGACTTCAGAAGGATGGCAGTCTCATTATCTTATTTTTACACAGAGATTGGTAGTTATATTAGTAAAATCTGTTGACTTTACCAGTCTTTACTGCATTATGTGCGAATGGTGACCATTCAAAATGGGGAAACAGCACTTTTCAAGTTTTTACTCCAAAGTTTGCATGCCTGTAACTCAAGAACTATTAAATATATCTTAATGCCCTTTTAGATATTGGGTCTTACCAAACTTTCCTTTTAACGTCTTTATTTTTAATGCCCTATGGGATCCGTTTCCAGAAATATTGAAATTTCAATATGGCTCTAGGAGTAAATCATTAAAATGTACACATTTTCAGTGGTCAAAAACCAAAAAAAATGATACTTCTTGTCTTTTAAAGAGAAATGTCTGAAGAAAAAATAATGTTGAAACTAGAGATGTATCTCGTTTCTTTCTGTCAAGATAACTGCATTGAACATACATGTCTGAATGCCATAATATTCTTTTTCCAAAGTTTGTGTGCCTATAACTCAAGAATTATTAAAGATATGTGATTTTAGATTCTAGTTGTCAATAAACATTTCCTTTGGAAACTTAATTTTTAAGGCCCTACATCATTCAATCCCAGAGATATGGGGATCTCAATGAGGCTCCAGATTGTTGAATGTTCATTTTCAGCGGTCGAAAACCAAATGTTGGTCACTTTGTATGCAGCCAATGCTTATTTCATTTAAAGAACAATGTCCGAAGAAGAAATAATGAGAGTTAGATTAGAGTTAGTTAGAGTTGTACCTTGTTTCAAACTATCAAAACAACTGCATAGAACATCTGTGTTTGAGTCTTATATATACATATTGTTGAAGCCAATAGTCTGTGCTATTTGATCTTATTTTTTTTTTTTTTAAATACATGTTTAACAGTGCGATTTCTGGTGGAGAACAGAGAAATATCCTCCAGTCAGTTGTGTCAAACCTGGATAGGTTTGTCTCAAGCACCGTTTCAGCTTTTTCAGTTTATCTTCCTGCTCACCAGTCAAGTTTCAAAACAACAAGCTCCTCACTGGAGACAGAGTCAAAGTTCTCTGTCTGCTTTGACTAGTTTTCTGTTATTTTTTCCACACATATTCCTCTCATAAGCACCAGATTGGTGTCGTGATGTTGGTATAAACCATTTGTGTTTGAACTTGCGTGATGTGCGTGCTCTCTTTCACGTCCACATTCCCAACTCAGCATGATTGGGTTACTGATTATGAACCATTATCAACCCAGATTGGGCATTTTAACCTAGCTTGCTCACCGAACAGTTCCAAAAAAATAACCCAGCATTTTTAGAGCATAGGTATCTCATTCAACTGCTCCAGACATGTCCGTTTTTGTAATGGTCAGAATTTCAGATGCTGCTCATCAATCACACTAACTAACTAAGGATAAAACACAGTAAGGACTTTTTTGTTCATCAGGAATTAATTGCATCTTTGTTCTCGATTGTTGCTGCAATTGCTGCAATTTTTTCATGTGAGTGACAGGTTGCTGGAGGTAGTTTTAACTAACAGCTGGAGTTTACATCTGTCATATTGAGCCTTACAATTTCTCCTATTGGTTATTTATATGGTGAGTCTTTTGTAGTTTTGGCTCAAGGATGATCAATTTTTGTGTTTCACCCTTATGTTTGGGATTGAAGTGGTTACACTTCTGAGTTCTTACTAATCATATTTTACCACAAAGGAAAAAAAAAACAGTTTGATCATTTGTAATGTTGGCAACAAGGTTGAATAGCTTCATTTCTTTGAGCTTGACCAAAACTGATGGGTGTTAAGAAGTGATAACAAGTGACCAGAAGTGAAATTGCACTAGACACTTCCTTCCTAAACTCTTTATTTGAATGTCACAGCACATTTTGAATGTCTCCTTTGTCTCACACACCAGTTTCAGGTCTTGGATTCTCTACTAATGGGCTGATGAGTGGAGTTTGGTGTGTTTTATTAAGGTGACATGCAAAATGTGCAGTGTTGAGGGCTCCAGGAACAAGGTTAAAAACCACATCACTTTGCATTTTATACCCCCTAATGACAAATCAAAAAACGGTTTTGTCATATCCCTGAAATTTGTTTTTAAAGAAAATACTGAAATGGCACAATGATGTGAGAACATTTGCTATGACAGTTGAATGTTTATTCAGGTGTTTCCTATTTCTAAAGACTAGGTAGCTCCTGGAGGGCCAACATCCTAAGTTTAGCATCAACCAGCTTTAATACACTTACCTGGAAGTTTCTAGTCCTGGAAATCTTGATTAGCTGGTTAAGGTGTGTTTGAGCTAAACTCTGCAGGACAGTGATCCACCAGGAACAGGTCTGGACACTCCTGCTACAGACAATCAATAACAGGGATGAACAATTTCGGTTCTGGACAGTGACTGTCCGGCAGAGTTTAGCTCCAACCCTAATCAAACACACCTAAACAAGCTATTCAGTGTCTTTAAGATCACTAGAAAGGGTTGGTGCTAAACTCTGCAGGACTGTGGCCCTCAAGGACCGAAGCTGCCCATCCCTGATTCATGAGATGCTTCTACACTTTTTGAAAGGTTATTTTTATGGCCTTACTTGGATTTGTTAAATATAGACAGTAGAGACGTGACAGAAAATGGCAGGGGAAAAGAGTTGGGGATGGGACCAGGAAAGGACCTCACGAGCCAGGACTTGAACTCAGGTCACCCACATACATGTCCAGTGGTCTTCCTGGAGACCCACTGTTACGTCTTTGATGGTAGTTCTAGGGTGTAGGAAGTAACATTTAGGTAGTGATAATTAGGTGAAGTGAAGGTGGCAAGAAACCAAACCTAAATCGAAAAATAATGCCAAATAAGGAAATTTATTTATACAAAAGTAAAAAGGATTTAAACAAAAGATGAAATGTAAAATATATACAGTGAAAAAAATATACACAATCAAAAATAAACCCAAACAAATAAATAAATAAACCCAAGGGAAAAGGGAACGTAAGTGGCGCCAAAGAAAAGAAAACAATATAACAAAACCCAAACTAACTTAGCATTAACCTCTACCCTAGATGTAAATAAAAGAAAAGGAAAAGAATAGTCTTCAGCGTAAAAAAGCCCTAAATAAACTATACTAACTAGGCAAACAAAACATACAAGTGTGGCGCTCACTCCTAACCTGGTGTGTCTAAACAGTTGGTTTGCTACGTGTGGTACCGTGTAAGTCACGTGACATCTTCCTATCCTCTTTTCCCAGGGGAAAACTAGCGATCACCAGATCGTAGCACGAGTTACAAAATGCGTATTTCGCTCAAAAGGCTAATAACTGTAGACACACTAAGTAGGACCAAAAAAACAACAATCAGGCTAGAACAAAACAGAATCTAACAGAACAAAACACAACAAAGTAGGAGCGCAAGCAAAAAGCAGCCGAACGCTCGTTCTGGCGTCTCTTTAAACTGGAGCCGCAGTCCGTGATTGGCAGTGCGGGCGGCGACGTCACTCCGGTTAACAATGACGGGCACCTTCCTGGCCAAACGGAAACCAAGGGGAGTAACCTGAGAGATGATAGTGAGAGAAGACAAAAGAAAGAGCGCAACACACCGGCAAACTCATAGGGCCGTAACACCCACTGTCCAGCAATGTTTAGCTCCAACCCTAATCAAACAAACCTGAAACAGCTAATCAAGCTTTTCATGATCACTTGAAAAATCACAGACAGGTATGTTGAAGTGGGCTGGAAATAAACTGGCATTAGACATTGGGAAACGCTGCACTAATATAGTGCAGCTGAAGGAGTGAATAAAAACAAGGTTGGGTCTGCGGGAGTTTGGGTGGGACTCCACAATCACTGCTGCGCAGACTTGGGCTGCAACTGATGTAATTTTCACAAGATGATACAGCAACCATCCTGAGATGTTTTGGCTTCATATTTCTATAGTGGAATGAAGTGGAGATCTTTTTTTACAGTCTATGACAGGTGTGGCGAATGCCAGTCCTGGAGAGCCGCAGCCCTGCAGAGTTTAGCTCCAACCCTAATCAAACACACCTGAACAAGCTAATCAAGGTCTGAAGGGTTACTAGTAAGCTACAAGCAGGTGAGTATTTATTAGGGTTGTAGCTGAACTCTGCAGAGCTGCGGCTCTCCAGGTCTGGATGTTGGCCACCCCTGGTGTACACAGACCCTGTCCCAAATGGCACACTTAATGTGCACTTATGACAGGGATAGGCAACATCGGTCCTGGAGTGCCAGTGTCCTGCAGATTTCTTTGCTCCTTCGATGTACATTTCCGCTGAGCCCGCACTGAGACGAGCTCCGCGGCAGACTTCTAGACTCACAGGAAGGCCGCAAGGGTTTATAGTGCAATTTGGGACAGGGCCATTGTTTGTACACTCATTATTGCGGTGCATTATGGGATTGAATAAGTGCACTCAGTGTCCACTATAGTTTTGGACACCACTTTCCTCAAATAGAGTCCTGTTTAAGGGTATGGGGCAATTTTGGACACAGCCTGGGTCTCCAGGAGCAGGGATAAAGATCTAGGTCTGATGGCTCTGATCTAGGTCTGATGGCTCTGATGTTTGATTTGAGTACATCTGTGGCATATTCAGTTGATTGAACATGATATGGAAAGGCACAAAATAAAAGGTAATATCTTTTAAGATACCCTAAGACGCATATGAGAGCAAAAACAAAGACATGGGGTCAGAAGAACTGCCTGCAGGTTTCAGAGACAAGATTGTGTTGAGACAGAGACGTGAAGAAGAGTACAAAAATTTCAGCTGCATTAAGGCTTCCCAGTAGCACAGTGGAATTTTTGAAGAATTTTGGAACAACCAGGGGCTGGTTTCATAAGACACTGAGACTAGTCTTAAAAAGTTAGTCATCTATTTTTTTTTTTTTCAAGATTGGTCATACTGGTTAAAATAGTTCTTACAACATAGTCCTTAACGTAAGTGGCTGCGTTTATGCAACTGACCCCAGGACTATTCCTAGATCTAGCCGTGGTTTGATGACCCTCAACTCCAAGCATCATGTGTGGGGGAAACCAGGCATTGCTCATGACCTAAACAAAGGCATTCCATTTGTGAAGCATGGTGGTTAGCGAAGGTTTTCAGAGTCTGTAATTGTAGAATTTGTCAGGGTGGAATGAAAGCTGAATGTAGCAGAGATGGTCCCAAGCACTCAAGACCTCAAAAGGACAATGACACTAAGCACACAGGCAACCCAAGAGTGGTTTAGGGTCAATTCTGTAAATGTCCTTGACTGACCTAGCCAGAGACTGGACTTGAACCCAATCAAAAATCTCTGGAGAGACCTGAAAATGTCTGTGCCTGATCCACCTGACAGAGCAGGAGAGGATCTGAAACAAGAAGGGCAGAAAATCCCCAAATCCTTCTGCTCAAAGATTGTTGAATCATACCCAAAAGACTTCCGGCTCTAATCAGAATGAATCTGTTAATGTGATATTTCAGCGGATTTTTCTTTGTGATACATTTGCTAATAGGTACTTTCCAAATGGACAATTTGATTACCCCTAATAAAGCACTCAAAATCTTATAAGAAAACACACATGTAAAAAATACACAAATATATTTTAGTAGTCAGATGCAGAGACCAATAACTATTTTCAGACATAGGTTTCAGCCAGAATCTAGAAAAGCATTGCCAGTTACCCTGCAGTTTACAATCTAAGCCATCAAAGATGATGCAAGAGCGTACAAAGATATATTTAAGTGAGTCTAACACTCAGCACAACTGAAAGTCTGATTCTGATATTATTGCTAATGCTGTTTTTCTTTGTATCTCACAGCAGGAGAAGCCCAAACTGATCGACCCTCTGGACTATGAGGCTGTGATTTCAGAGCTTGAACCTGAGTTCAGAGAAGATCCTCTTCAAGATCTCCTGCTATTCCCAGACCTCGACTTCACTGTGAGTGCTTTGCTGTCTCTTTGTGTTTATCTGTGGTGGTCATACATTTAAGTCCCACGGGAGCGTGTGGCTTTGTCATTTTGAAAATGCTCTAAAAAGGGTCTTTTCTGAGAGGTGTGGAAATTTACAAAAAGTCATCAAGTAGGTGTTGAATGACTGTGTGCTTGTTTGCGTATGTGTTGAAACTTCTCCCTGTGTGCAGCACTGAAAACAGCAAAGGCCTTTCAGACCACATCCTCTTTCACACATATATAGATCTGGGCTTTACATGGCACAAATATAAACACTGCATGTGCGCCTTTACTCATTGAGCACACAAAAATATATATAACACCTCATATTGGCTATGATGTGCTGTGTTCATGATGAAAAACGGAGAGCTTAAAACCAGAAAGGCAGAGATGCAGGCCAACAAATCAGTAATCAAGCTGAGTAACCAAAAGAAACCGGCAGTAGGGTAACACTGGGCATAGTGAATATATACACACAAGGCTAATGAATTCCAGATGCCGCATATCAAGAATCCATGTCAGCGTGCGGGTGATTGGGACCTCTACTGGTGGATGGTAGAACTGTTTTGCTGTTGATATTACAACTAGTAATATATTTTTGGAGTCTGATGGTCAGTATAAACAGTCATACTGTGGAAACTACTGCGTAATTTTTCCAAAATAAAAGCACATGTGGCTGGGGAACCTACATCTTCCCTGAAATCAGATCCTCTAAGTTTGGCAAAAAAACAAACTTGCTGCGGTACACAGGGGAAGGCTGTTTTTTTTTTAATGGATGTCAATGGAGGAGAAGCTTCAGTTTGTTGAATGAACTATCAGATTATGTTCAAGATGTTTGCCAGTAATTGGATTTATCTTTTTTTGGGAGTGCTGTTTTATAGTAGAAGTCACAAATAGTTTTGAGAAAGGTAGGACTGAGTTTATAGCACTTCATTTCTGTGGTATCCATAAATAGTAGGCTCGTTTGAGATGAGCAATATTGCTCTGATGTCATGCTGATGTATGCAAAAAACTCGAGACGGCTGAGCCAGATGGTGCCGCTGCTTTCCTCCGACTGCACTGACTATAAGCGGAATAGGAAGTGACTTGCTGAAGACACATCTTAAAGAGACAATTCAAACTTTGGTAAATCTTCAATGCACAATTTAAGTATACAGTTGCAATCAAATTATTGGCTCTAAATGTTCATGTTCAGAATTGTTCAACCACCAAATGTAAAATTCGGTGCAGAATCTTTTATTCATTTAAACCACCAATATTTAAGTGTTTAGAAGTTTCTCTCTCTCTTTTCTATTGCAACCTTGGCCCATTCTTTCAGATCACTGATAATCTTTGGTTTTCACTCTGCCACTGCTTTCTTCAAATTCAACCAAATATTTCAGAGAATTAAATCTGGAGTCTGAACAGGCCACTCAAGAACATTCTATGACTGATCCCTGAGCTAAGCATAAGTAGATTTGGATGTTTACTTTGGGATGATTGTCCTGCAGGAAAGTTCATTGATCATTGCCCTTACCAAAAAGTAGTATATTTCAAGTTTATTTTTTAAGTATACTTAAGCAAAGTTCAAGTATATTTTCTGAAGTATACCTTTTGTAGTAAGTATACTGATATCAGTGTACTAGTAGTATAATTGTAAGTGTACTACTTCAATACTCCTTGGGACTAAATTGGCCTACTTTCTAGTATACAAAAGTATACTTCAAGTATAACAGTAGTAAACTTTGAGTACACAACTAGTTTACATCTAAGTTTCTAGTTTGTACTGCAACTATACTAAAAGTGAACTTATACTGATAGTTTACAAATTAAATACATGTCGTAGCATTTTTAGCACACTTTGAAGTACAGTCTCAGTAAACTACTAGATGAGTAGTTTCATACTGCAAGTATACTTCTAAGTTTTCTTTACATGAACTTTTCATTATACTTTAAGTATACTACTATGTCCCTACTTAGGTATTATTTTTGTATATATTTTGTTATATGAATATCTGAACATACAAAACATCAAAACAAAGAACAGGGCATCTGCTTGTAGACAAAACCATTTTATTCTAGCATCATGCATTCTTTTTTATAAACACTTGAATGTGGATAAGTTTCATAAATAAAAAACAAAACACTGAAAAAAGACTGAACTAGATTCAGAATGATCATCAAAACATAGATTTTATTTCATAATGTTACACAGTTTTGATGATTTTTTAATGTCTGATGAGCATGTTAGATTACATGTAGAAGCATATGTTGTTTCGGTTTCTTCTTCACTTGTGTTTTGTAAATTCCGTACAGAAGATGTGTAATAGCGCCCCTTACTGTATAACAATGAAAACACGGATTCTCTAAGCTTAGTATAGTATAGCTTAAATATATTTAGTCCTTTTCTAAGTATAAGTCAAGTATACTTAAATGTCATTTTAAGTATATCTCTGAGAAGTACATAAAGCACATTTCTGAGAAGTACTTGAAAAGTAGACTGAAAGTATACTTTTGTATTTTTAGTTTAAAAGAAGTATACTAACAGCACACTTGAATAAACTTCTTTTTCATAAGGGTAGCTTCAGTCTTTGGACCAAAAGCATTGCGATTCTTGCCAAAGGTGCCTGACATTTCAAAGAATCCATGATGTCCCTGTTGAATAATCCAGTATATGCTGGTTAGGTTTTGAAGCATGGCTGCTGGTTTGAGCTGGTTTAAGGTGGTCCTGAGCAGGAGCTAGTTGCTTAGGACTTGCGTAGAACCAGCACATGACCAGCTAAGAACCATCTTAAACCAGCTCAAACCAGCAGCCATGCTTCAAAACATACTTAACCAGCATATGCTGTTTTTTTCAACAGGGTTCCTTCATACAGTCATGATTTCCACTTTCTGCAATAGTAGAACAACCTCATAACAGGACTGGTCCACCTCCATGTTTGACGATGGAGATGGTGTTCTTCTGCTCATAAGATTTGCCTTTTTTGGAACCAGACATACCGCTGATCCATAGGTCCTAAAAGTTCCAATTTGGTCACATCACTCCATAAAACGTTCTTGCAGAACTCCACAGTCTATCCAAACTAATTTTAGCATATTACAGTTGGTCTTTTTGTTCTTCTTGGTCAAGAGTGGTATTTGGCAAGATGCTTCAACAAGAAAGCCACCTTTGACCTTTCATTGGGTCATCTTGAAAGTCTTTGGCTGTACATTGTATGTTCTCAATTGTTCTGATCAACACTCTCAAAGGTTTTCATGTACAACACATTGTAAGCTAAGGATGTGCCAGCTGTGTCTCTAGGACCTTTGAATGCCTTAGAAATCTCCATATAGCCTTAGACTTTCTAAAGTAATAAAATAATTTCTTCTCTGTAGCTTCTCTACAGCTGTGTGAGAGTTCTGTTAACTTCAGCACATCCATGGGCAATTTTGTTCCCCACCATACAAACAAGTGACTAAAAAGCAGCAATGTTGAACAGGGGTTTAATAATTATGACATAGCTGTATTATTAAAAAATTCTAGAACTCCAAAATATTACATTATTTATTGACATTATCACTTTTAATATGCCAGTAATCTTTACAAAGTCCTGAATCTTCAGAAAAGCTTGTATTTGTAAAGTGCTGCAGTGTATGGCGGGTTAAATAATATCAATTGCAACTGTATATATTTAGAAATCTTGTGTTTTATTTTATTTTATTTTTTTCAGTGTTGCTCCACTGATCAAAACTTAGAAGGTCCAAAACATCATAAAGGTATCATAAAATGAATCCAACAGAGCAGTTTACTCCAAGTCTTATGGAGAAATACAATTACTTTACATGATGAACAGATTTAATTTAGGCTTTTACTGATATATAAACATACATGTATAGAGTGCATTACATAGGGTAAACACTGAAGCTCCTGTGGCATACGTCACACACCAGAGCATGTTTGAGCAACCATGTTGATGAGATGCGATGTACTCTGTATGTTGGTGTTTTGTTCTCGTTTAAAATGTTTGATTGCACATTTGTCATTGTCACTTTGCTTTTAGCGTGCTGCAGCGAGAAGAAACAAGCTTGTGAAATTGTGCACTGGGTTTCTGTGCTACTTGGGAAACATGGGATGCTTAATGAACGTAAACAGCCAGGAAGAGATAACACAACAAATGTACTCAACATTATTTCATTAGAAAATATGTAGCAGACAATTGCGCTGAGCAGCAAAGTTTACATCCCAAAGACCAAAAAAATCTGCTTTGGTGAGCAAATGAAACAAGCTTACTAAGACTGTTCTCTCTCAAAAACTCAATGAAGCAACATGTAAAATGACTCTGACAGCATTAAAGCCACCAGGAGGAAAATTCATAATTTGGAGACTTGCTAATTTTTTTTATATTTCACAATTATTTAACCAGAATATAACTAAGAAACTTTAATATATTATTTAATGTTTGGCAGAGTCAGACACATTTGGTTTATTGTGCAGATTAGCATTTAGTCTGCACAGCATAATAGATGGACAAAGATATTTCTCCACACAGAATCCATGTCTTAACATGAGCTTTAAGCATTTAAATAAAAACGATTACAGTCAGTAACACATTAACCACAAAGTTTCCATTCCATGTTTGCCTCCTTAAATAAAAAAAAAAAAGTGTATGCAAATTCTTAATTTTAATCAATAATTAATTCAAAATTAAATAAAAGCAATAAGAAGCAATTTTACACAGACTGTTTTAATGCAGCTCCCGTGGTATGAATGCACTTACACTGCAATTACGGCTACATAAATAATTCTATATGAGATTAATGTTTCCAGAATGAAATTTCAAAATACCAATATGAAATGAATAAAAAAAGAAGTGATATTTTTAAATATGAAACTAAATTATAACCGCCAGTAGGTCAACAGTAACCATGGTATTCTTGCATGTGTGATACTCCATAACATTATTTTTTAAAGTTCTCATTGTTAAAGAACAAACTGTGGTGATTTTTTATTTTTTTATTATTATTATTTTATTTTATTTATTTATTTATTTATTTTTTTGTGCTGTTGTTTTTTGTTTTTGTACAAGGATACAACTGGGCACTTCTTCAACACTGTATGAAAATGATGCAGAGTATAGATAATAGTATGTTCGTAAACATTCACCATATACCTGCTGTAAAACATCCTGTAAAACATCATTAAAGAAAATTTAATATCACCATCTGGACTCAGTCTCTGCATATTCTAAAGAACTGCTTTTGTCTTGTCATTAACATTGAGCATATATGCTGATAACTACCAAAAATCATTTTACTGAAATAACCTGATTTACTGGTTTACATGTAAAGAGTAAACCCAGTAATGCAAGTAAACTGCCTTTACAAGTCTTTGTTTTAAAAAATGTTTATTATTAATAATTACTGTATATGGCTTTTTCTTAAAGGAAAACATTATGATGGCAGAACAGTTTATTTCCCTTAATATGGTACCATATTCTTCTTATTATATTATATTGCTACCATATTCTTCTTTACCTGAGTTGTAATGTTAAATAAAGCACAGACTCATTCTCCTCTCATATTTAAAGTTTCTGTGCCTGTACCACTTCTTCTTTAGCCGCACGAGATAGGAACATATTTTTTATAAAATAGTCGGAGTTTGTGATATATTTCCTCCTTTTTAACCGCAAAACACTTGCTCTGGCTGGATGCGCTTAAATCTGCTGTTTAAGGATGCTTTCCTGTTACATATCACACGTCTGCACATCTAGTAAACCTACAGAATACAGTTTACTTGTGAAATCGGGGTAATGGGAACTGATATAGCTGTGTTGACTAGTTTATGTCTAAGCCGATTCCTATGATAGCGTAAACAGTATCATGACTTCCATCATCACATGTCTTGCATGCTGCATTTGATTCAAAAATCAAGTTCAAAATCAGTTCTTCAGTTCAAAACGCTCTCTGTGTGTTTGTGTTATTCTAGGTGTCCACTCTTCCTGTGGAGAGGAGGACGGTGAAGTCCACTGTGCCAGAGGGAGCCGACACACACGCTGAATGTCTGCTGGTCAGACAGGTGAGTGCTGTTGTGTGTGGCTTTGATTCAGATCCCATATAAAAGAATGGAACAGAAGAAGATGCTGGTGGAGGAAACATTTCCTGACTTGCTCCTCTAAAACACCCCAAAGTGGCTCAATAACATTCGGATCTGTAGTTCACTTCCAGAACAAAAATGTACAGTTAATGTACCCCCCTTGTCATCCAAGATGTTCATGTCTTTCTTTCTTCAGTCGTAAAGAAATTATGGTTTTTGAAGACAATATTTCAGGATATTTGATCTTCTTTGCATGTTCACTTTGTAGCGATTCAGGATGATTTTGAAGTTGGAGGAGAAAATGAGATGGGAGTTTTTCGACATACCCTAACTGTATTGAACCGGAATACACAGACCTAGATAAGACAAGAGTTTGAGGTTAAAAAGTATATTAACTGTAAAAAAATTTTTTAGAAAATAACCAATCGTTTCGCTAGATAAGACCCTTCTTCCTCAGCTGGGATCATTTAGAGCCATTTGAAGCTGCATTTAAACTACATTTTGGAAGTTCAAACTCACAGGCACCACAGAAGTCCACTATATGGAGAAATATTTTCCTCAAAAAAAATAATTTCTTTACGACTGAAGAAAGACATGAACATGTTGGATGACAAGGGGGTGAGTACATTATCTGTAATTTTTTGTTCTGGAAATGGACTTCCCTTTTAATATGCTGTAGGGCCTCTTTTGTCATCAGTTCGTTTTGGGAATGACAGATACAGTACAAGTCCTGTACAATGGCTGAATAATGTTCAGATCTGGAGACTGTGCAGGCCATGGGAAATGTTCATCTTCACTTTTATGTTCATCAAACCGGTCTGTCACCAGAGCACTCTTACTCATGCAATGTGAAATTAGTGAAGTTTGGTCACCAGGCCATATGTATAGACATGAAACCTCCAGCACTATATTGGCACAATAAACTCATTGCACAATCCCTGGATATAGGGCACATATATAGCATTTTTATGACTTTTAGAAGCCTTGAAATCTTTTTTTTTTTCTGCACACTTAGTTTACATCCCAAACATAGATATTTCTAGGTTGTCCAAGCCATAAACTAATCCAAATATTACCACATTAAAATGACACCTTATTCCGTTTCCTCTGACCATGTTTTTTTAGTGCTGACCTGAATAAGATATTTTATGTTGTTTACAGATGTTTACATGTAGTCCACTAGACTAAATAATAGCTGAACTTACAAAAAGTGACAGAGTTAAACGAATAGCTCACCCCAAAATAAAAATTCTGTTATCATTTACTCTCACTCATATCGTTCCAAACTTGTATGAGTTTCTTTCTTATGTTGAACACAAAAGAAGATATTTTGAATAATGCTGGTAATCAAATACTTGATGGTTCCATATTATTTATTTCCCTACTGGGGAAGTCAATGTGAACCAACAACTTGGTTGTTGGTTCACAAAATTCTTCAAAATACCTTCTTTTGTGTTCCACATAAGAAGAAAACGTATATGGGTTTGGAACGACAAGGTTGAACTACATCTTTAACACTATGTGTCATTACCAGCATGAGCTGTTTTTATATGTTTTACTCACATCATTCTACACTTCATACCATGTAATGACAAAGCAAAAACCATGTTTGTAACTTTGGAAAAGTATTAAGAATGAAAGTAGCACACTGAAATAAATATTCACACCCTTAACACAGTACTTAGTTTTGTTTTGACAAACTTCAGGCAAATGAAGTCTGTCATCATTTATTCATCATCATGTCATTCAGTACCCTTACTAATACTTCAGCTCATGTACAGAAAAACACCAGTGCAGATATTTTTAATATTCTCTCATCATAGAGTGTTTCCAGTGTTTCTGTCATAGTCCAGCAGTGGTTCTGAACCTGACGGGATGTTATGTGGAGACCCAATACAGTACTAAAATAGTGTATTGTAGAAAATTAATTTAATTTTGTTCATGGTTTGCACAAGTTTTTATGAAAGACCATGTTTGAGTTCACAACCTCTAAACTGCTTAGAATTATATTAATTACTAAAATGCTGGCAGTAATAGACACTTGTTCATTTGTCAGATGGGAGAATTGTAAAACTGTTTTACTTCAGATGATTTGTTTGTTGTTTAGAAAATGTTTAGCCTAAAGCTTTGAAATTAACCTCAAACATACTTAAAGGGATAGTTCACCCAAAAATGAAAATTCTGTCAGTAATCACCCTCATGTTGTTCCAAACCCGTAAGACCTTCATTCATCTTTGGAACACAAATTAAGATACTTTTGATGAAATCTGAGAGCTTTATGACCCTGCATAGAGAGCAACGCAACTGACACGTTCAAGGGCGTGTTCAAAAAAGGACATCAATAAATTAGTCCATGTGGCATCAGTGGTTCAACCGTAATGTTATGAAGCTATGAGAATACTCTTTGTATGCAAAGAAAACAAAAACAGCAACTTTATTCAACAATTTATTCTTTTCCGTGTCAGTTGACGCACTTTCACAAGAGTACCACTATTTCATTTTTTGGGTGAACTATCCCTTTATTATTTAATCAGCCATTAACTTAACACATAAATTCCAGCCTAACCTTCTGTAGGGTTTTATGAATTGTAGTGAATGTTTTTTTATTTATTTATTTTTTTTGTCATTTAGATTTTATTGTAGGATAAACCTCTGCCTGTTTTTTTCTTCCTGTAGGCCTGTCAATATTACAACTCCCAGCTGCATGTGATCCAGTATAAATATGAAGAGTATGCAGGAGACTACCGCACACTGCCCAGGTACTCCGCTCATTTTTTTTTACAGATGAGGATTTTAATGGGAAAACAAATCTAATTTGATAATTCAAAAATAAGTGCCTTGCTTGACAAAGACAAACAGACTGATCAGCCTAGAGAATTCACCTCTTAGTAGTTTTATTAGCTTGAGCAAGACTGGATGCGACACTGCCCATTGGTGATTTGTGGATGGGCTGTTTCTTTTTTCTCATTTCCTTTGTGATGTTCTTCAGAAGCCTGTTTTCCAACATTTATAGCTTCATTCACACTGTCATTGAAACAGAGACAAAACAACACAATCTTCTTCACTTTCACAAACATGTAGGTGTGCATGTAGGCATGTTCAGCAAAGCTGAGAAATGTTTAACTTTATGCAAATGATGAGCGTTAACTTGTAGGAGAATGTCAGTGGATCACATATGTCTCAAGTGCTGTCAAAAAAGGAGAGAGAATTTCTGGAGTGAGTTCATCATTCAGTAAACGCATGCATGGATATAATGAATGATGCATGGAAAAGAAACTGTCAGCAGTCTTAGTGAGTTTGGTTATACATTGATAGTTATTGATTATCAAATGACGTCATGATCAGTTTAGTAGCAGTTTATATTAAAACAGTTTTGTCAGTGCAAGTTTGTTTCAGTTAATACAGCTTAGACAGCCTACACTGTAAAAAATAAAAAACACAATTTGTTGAGTCATCTTAAAATAATTTGTTACCCTGCTGCCTTAAAATTTTAAGTTCAGTCAACTAAAATAAGTTTAGTCAACTTGAAATGTTAAGTTGTACTAAGTAACAACTATTTGTGTTATATTTGTGTTTGCTAAACTTAACAGATGGGTAAGTAACCCAGCTGCCTTAAAATTTGAAGTTGATTCAACTCAAATATCTAAGTTGTCACTTTTTTTTTAAGGCAGCTAGGTTACAGATTATTTTAAGTTGACTCAACAAATTGTTTTTTACAGTGTGGTCTGTGAAACCGGGGATAAATCATGTATTAAATTATTCTACACTGTTAAGAATTGCTTAATCCACACATTTATTCCACATCTATATAAAGAATCAAATAACTTTGTCCAGTTTAAATGACGTTTTGGATTAAATTGTTTTGTTTACATTTAAACATTAGTCACAAGAAAATAAATTCCTAGTCAAATTAGATTGATATCTTGGTTTTACCTGCAGTATATTACCTGTGATCGCACTTGCATATGTCCAGATGTGCAGTCTACCAATAACATTAGAGCAACAGCACTGATTTCACTGTACAGAGACTAGTGACATACAGCGACAAAGTCTCTGGAGCTCTGAACTGGCCTTATAGTAGTTCAGGCACAATGTTAAAGAGCAGAGAGTGATGTAAGTCGACAGAAACTGCGTGTGGTGAGTATTTGTGCTGGATAAAGTGCCACATTGTCTCTAGCACCCAGAACTGACACAACGAGCTCTGCTTTACTAGAGCACTCAGGCAGGCAGCAGAAAGGACACCTGTGTGTGGGGTCCTGTCAGAATAAAGCTCACTGAAAAGCGTGAAAAACATCACATGATGTGGAAAATACGACCTCATTGAATAGGACAGGAGGAATTATTGGCACACTAATGCTTGAGGGGTTTTTTGTCTTTCTTTCTTTCTTTTTTGAAATGTTTTTAGTGGCTTGTGTGTGTTTAAAATGGCCTTGTGACTGACTCTTTTGTTTTTGTGGCTTAATGGAGGTAGAGATTTATGAAACATCCCTTTTGAGATATATATTTGTACAGTGTTGGGGGTAACGTATTACGAGTAACGCAAGTTACGAAATCAGATTACTTTTTTCAAGTAACTAGTAAAGTAACGCATTACTTTTTAATTTACAATAAAATATCTGAGTTTTTTTTTTTTCAAAAAAGTAATGCCAGTTACTTTGTTTTCCCATTTATTGACTGACAAGTCTCCTGTCCCCATGTTGAGAGTGTGCGTTGTGTGAACATGATGTTACTGTAGTTCTAGAGTATATGTGAACACACAATAATAATTTATCTAAGAAAAAAAACAAAACATATTCAGTAGTCATCAAGATGAATTAAAACAGTGAAATGCAAGCCTGCAACAATATGCTAAAACAAATTTCCTTTATGTATTAAATGACATTTTATTAACCCATGTCTTTGCTACTGACCTTTGATGATCCAGTTCAACCATGCTAATAAGCAAAAATAACTTTAAATAAACAAACGTTTGTGCCTTGTTTTTTTATTGCTGAAGAATGTCGAACCTTCTTCTGGGTTCTACTGTACAAATATGAATTTATTTTTCCTTCATCCTGAGGCTTAGTTATTTTTGGTGTGAAAGCCAGGGCTTTTACATTTGCTAAAAATGGAACTTTTTATATTAAAAACAAACAAGCAAGCCCTGCCCAGATTTAAAAAAGTAACATAAATGTAACTCAAAAGTAACGGAACGCATTACTTTCCATATAAAGTAACTAAGTAATGTATTAGTTACTTTTTCAAAGAAAGTAACGCAATATTGTAATCCATTACTTTTAAAAGTAACTTTTCCCAACACTGTATTCATATATATTTATTACATGTTTATAATAAAAATGCTTGTGACAGTATTATCACTGTCACTATTATAACTGTAGTACAAGTAATTTTCTTTACGGTTAATAATATATACAAATTAATATTATTTATTAAACAACACTACATCAGCAGCACCACATATCCAAAACCAAATTGCTGGTGGACGTGTAGATGTTTTTTCTTCCCTGCTCTTCTCCTAATTATAGTGGATGACAGTGATTCTTATCTGTCTCCATAATTGTTTTCCTCCACAGGAAGCTGTATAAATCAGAGAAGTTGCCCTCGCACTCCTTTGAGATCGACCATGAAGATGTGGACAAAGATGAGGTCAGTACAGTGCATCAAGCTGAATTTACACAAAGGTTCATTTGGCGTTCTGTCCATAGAAATGGTGGAAATTATTTGAATATGAAAATACAGTGAGTGTTTTCATTTTCTTTTATAGGACACAACTTCTCTGTCATCATCCAAAGGAGGAGGAGGTGGAGCAGGAAGTGGAGGCACAGGGGGAATTGGTGTTTTTAAGTCTGGTTGGCTCTATAAAGGGAACTTTAACAGCACTGTCAACAACAGCATCACTGTCCGGGTAAGAGCGCATGTCAGCAGCTGAATTTCCCACACCATCTCTGTATGTCTGCATTTAAAAAATGCCATTATGGTCATTAAACATCTCATCAAATTTTACATACAGTGTGCTAACAAACTGACTAGTCGTTTGTGAATACTAGATTGGGAGTTCACTTAATAGACTAGTTCACCTAAAAATAAAAATTTGCTCAAGATGTGCTCACCCTCAGGTCATCCAAGATGTGGTTGAGTTTGTTTCTTCATCAGATTTGTAGAAATGTGTCATTCCATCGCTGTCTCACCAGTGGATCCTCTGCAGCGAATGGGTGCCGTCAGGATGAGAGTCCAAACATCTGATAAAAACATCACAATAATCCACAAATAATCCACACCACTCCAGTCCATCAGAAGACCAAAGCTGCAAGTTTCCACACGTCTTTGAGTCCATAATCCATAATAACACTTCCTCCAGTGAAAAGGTGGTCTGGACTGAATCAGGCGAGAAATTAAGCACCGTTTACAAGCCAAAACAGCTCTAAACAAATATGGAGTTTGATGTGAGAGACAACATGAGATTAACTCTAATTGGAGGAAGTGTTATTATGGATTGTGGACTCATATTTTGTCCAGAAGCAACAGTTTGAAGTTAAAAACATCTTAGTAATGGATTTGTTTCTTACAAATATGCAGCTTTTTGTCTTCTCCAGATGTTAACTGATGGACTGGAGTGGTGTGGATTACTTGTGGTTTATTGAGATGTTTTTATCAGCTGTTTGGACTCTCATTCTGACGGGACCCATTCACTGCAGAGGATCCGTTACATACATTTCTCCAAATCTGATGAAGAAACAAACTCATTTACATCTTGGATGGCCCGAGTACTATAGTTGCACTGATGCTTTCATTCAGTCCAAATGTGTTTTCTAGAATTGTAAACTTTTCTATAAATTCACTTCAGTTTTTCAGTTACAAATTCTGATTGCCTGTTGCTTGTTATTAATGTTCTTATTGCTTGTGTTTTTCCAGTCTTTCAAGCGAAGGTATTTTCAGTTGACTCAGCTGACTGACAACTCTTATATCATGAACTTCTATAAAGATGAGAAAATATCAAAGGAACCTAAAGGCTGTATTTTTCTGGACTCGTGCACCGGGGTGGTTCAGGTTGGTAAACATGTTTTTTAAGCAGTTCATCAAACATTAACAATGAGATCACCAGTGACTGATATTTCTAATGGTTTCTGTCTACATTTGGGGTTCATACAGAATAGCCGATTGAGGAAACACGCCTTTGAGTTGAAAATGAACGAAGTGACGTATTTTGTCCTGGCTGCTGAGAACGAGCAAGACATGGACGATTGGATCAACACTCTCACACGCATCCTGCAGATCAGTCCTCCGGACGGCCCGGTTCTGGATCGCAAGAGCGCGGACCTGAGCGACAGCAAACAAGGTGAATGTTGTACATTATTTTGCGTGTGTGTCAATGTTGCGTTTGTGAGAAAAATTAGTGATGATTAAAAGTCATCCGACACCTGTTTCACACATGATCTGTTTGCAGTATGTATACATTATGGATTTTTTCCCGTGCCCATTTTAATAGGTTGGAGCTTTCACACTGCACACAGATGCGGCACAGAAAATGCACTGCAGGATCAGTGCAATGATCCTTTTTGCACAGAGACTGTTTTTGCTGTGCTGCACACACTGAATTAAAGTGATAGCGCTTTGTTGATGCTCAAAATGAATATTGATTGACTTGATAATGTAGTAAGTTTACCATAAATGCATATAGTTTTTCGCAGTCAACGTATTACTTTAAAGGTGAACCTATTATGCCCCTTTTACTTATTTTAATAAGTCTCTGACTCCTCCGGAGTGCGTATGTGAAGTTTTAGCTCAAAATGCCCAACAGATCATTTTTAGAGCTTGTTAAAATTGCCACTTTTAGGGTATGAACCTAGACGTGCCGTTTTTGTGTTTGTCCCTTTAAATGCAAATGAACTGGTGCTCACCCCCCCTCTCCCTTTTTTTTTTCAAAAGATGGTGGAGTTTTATTTAAAACTATTACAGTAAATTACAGATACTTGAAAAATATACTTAAGTACAGCAACGAAGTAAAACTACTTCTTTACTGTCCACCACTGACGTATTTATAACGCCATTATTCCCATCACTGCTGATAATCACAAGTGACTTATAAAGTTTGTGAAAGCATGCGATGGCACCATGAGACCAGCTAAGTTATTGTTTTTTAATTGTGTCTTTTACTCGAGTACTTGATTATTGTACTTCGTCCACCACTGATAAACGCTTTTACTAACGGCATTCATTTTTTCAGTATCAAGTAATCAAACAAATTACTGTTCCTCCCATTACAATGGCGTACTGGCAGTAAAATGCTGTATTACTATAATTTTTGCGTTGCTTTCTTCTGAGGTAAATTCTGCCTTATTCCTCTCAACGCATCTTTTTCCAGAAAGGAAAAGTAGCTGAGATGAACTTGATGAATGTTCACATTTGTTTACGGAGGCGATGTGGGTGTTTACCTACATGTCTGCTCATCTCACATGGATGTTTTAAATTTGAAAAGCGGAGCCGCTCATGGGCGTGATTACATTAGATGAGATTGGTATCATACTTAATCAAAGAGTATTTGTTTTCAACGTGACTTACTTCATTTAAAAGTAGACATTTCAAGCTTTTGCGGCGATTCAGGTTGTTTTGTTTACGTGTCTGTGAAGAGAAGTGATGGAGACGGAGACAGCAAGAGCGCACCCTGTTTATTTTATTTATTTTACAAAAGCACATTGTTTTCTTGTTATTATGATGTTTTCCATGCCCATGATTTGCTCTTTCAGAAAGGCAGTTTGCAAAACAAACGCATGATACTTACTTTGTCTGGTGCTGATGTTCATGCACTGGTATTGATCCCTAAATATATAGGAGACTTTACTGATTTTTCCAGGACCTTCCAAAAATGAAATTTAACCACTGTCCTCAGTGACTCAGATGGAGGGAGTCTATGGAGACTCCTTTGTTCATTGGTGCATTCCAAAACACAACACTTGTAATGCCTCTTTGGCACTGATATTGTATATTTCCAGTGATGGCAGACTGCTGTTTCTCACTCAGGGCTGTGCCAGTGCTAATAGGGTAGAGATTGTCACAAGTGGGTGGGACTTTTTCCCTGCGATGATGTGTATGGGAATCGCATGTTCAGAGAGACTGGTATGATTTATTGGGATTATTAAAAAGTGGCTGGATTCAGTGGCTGGATTTTTGCCATTATAGGCTGGTTGTTTTCACACACTGTGGCCACACAGCTCAGGAATTGCAAAAATAATTAATGTGGTCAAAATGATGTGAAATACACAGGATGTGATATTGTGTGAGGGAGAGGCTGACACCTGCATCTGAAAAAAGTGACAAATGTTTTACATGCTGGTGGTTGGTAAACAACACCTTTTTTCACACTTGGCTGAAGACAACAAGGCTTAAGCTCCCGGATTAGTGGTGCACTGGAAATATATCTTATGTGAAAGCACAATAAGTGCATGCTGCTTCACTACCTTATATATACTGCAAAATATACTACATATGACGAAACATGCTGCAAATGAATCATGTGTGAATCAGGCGTAATATTGTGACTAGAACTTCTATTCTTGTAGTATTTTCAAAGTCCTTTAAGGCAAGTCATTTGACTCAGCGGCCATCTTTGAAACGCCTCTCGGGCAGCTATTTCAGTCATCCGAGTGCAACTCCTGTCTCTCTGAATTGTAAAACATCAAATGTTGTTTCTAATGCTCAAGTAGCATTAAAATAGCTTATTTTTCAGGCCATATCCTGCTGAAAAAAAGCAATAGAAACCATCACAGAAATTCTAATTGTTTCCACTACAAATACCATTACCAACATTACAAACCATCAACTTTTCACCATTGAAATCTATTAAAAATGGTTTCTTGTAGTGTGTTTTGGGACATATTCTATTAGGATTTAGTGGTTTTAACAAGCCACCAGTAGAAAGCAGTCACAGTTTCCATTATAACCAGTAAAATCATTACAAATTCTGTGATGGTGATCTGTGCATTGCACTTTGTCCCATTCATAAGTCACAGGAGTGCACCGTCTTGGGATATCTGAAGTCATTGGTATTTTCTCCAGCTGTAGTGCAAACATGTTGGAAAGCAACTTTAGATCTACATTTAAGAAAAATGGCCTATGAGATCCACAGTTCTCTTGGTCTTTTGCTTTTTTTTTAAAAAAAAAAAAAGAGCCACACAAAAAAACTAAGGTAACATATTTTAATGATTCAATCAATGACAATTTATTTTTAAAATTCATATGAAAATGTTAAAAAATAAATAAATAATTTAGGCAAAGCTGTCTCATGAGACATTGTCTTCATTCACTCATTTATTGAAAAGCTCTTAATAGGCTCACGCTGACACAAACACACCTGAAGTGTAACCAGAATTTACTATACGATTAGTCATGTGTGAAGATCACTACAAGTTTGGGTTGTGCATTTGCTTATTGTATTTTCAGCTAAAGTGTTTGTTGTTTGTTTGTTTGTTGTTGTTTTAGAGATCATTGATGCGTCATTGAATCATGTCCCTGTTCAAAAAAATGAGGAAACAACTGAAAACGGAATCCACCCTGAACTGGCCAAGGTAATTAATGCATGTTACGTCCCAGATACACAACCATTACATCCTCTTTCTGAAAAAGGAATTGGGCCTTGATTCATGTAACATGCACAAAGCAAATTTCTGTGTAAATCAGTCATTCGGGCTGTAGGCGTTTACATTAAAGTCTAAAATTAGACACTTGCCTTCAAACAGAGGGTTCAAATCAGGGGACTAAAGAACATGAACTTCTATTCAAGTTTTGGGTGTAAAAATGCTGCTATCATTATAAGTGCAACTCATAAAAAATGCACTTTTTAAATGAGTGCACTGCAAAAACAAAATTATTATTCGTATCTTTGTCTCATTTTCTAGTATAAATATCTAAACATTCCTGATTAAGGTGTATTTACTTGAGAAGCAAAATGACTATTAAGTGTTGTTTTCCGAAATGTGACCCTGGACCACAAAACCATGTGATTTTTAAAACTGAGATTTATATGTCATCTGAAAGTTGAAAATTACCTTTAAAGTTATCCAAATGAAGTTCTTAGCAATGCATATTACTAAGCAAATATTAAGTTTTGATATATTTATGGTAGGAAATTTACAAAATATCTTCTTTACCTAATATCCTAATGAATTTTTGGCATAAAAGAAAAAATGATCATTTTGACCCATACAATGTGTTTTTGGCTGTTGCTATCTCAAGTAAATGAATCTAAGAAAATCATTTCATGTCTCTCGTTTCCTATTTAGAGTCTTGAAAACACCTCAAGCTAAATATTTAAAGACATAAACATGTAATTACTGAAATGTCATAAGAGTATTGCAGATAATTAACGCTGATGTTGTGATGTTTCAGTATATTTCTGAGACAGAGGAGGGAGCGAGAGCTGTCAGAGGAGAAGAAAGACTCAACCTGTTCTCTCTGGATCCTGATATTCCTGTACGTCTCACCACCAGCCGTGTGTTATTTACAGCGGTGAATAGATTGCATTTTTGGGGAGTTTTGCAATGGGAATTTCAATGTGGTTGTTATTTTGGGATGCTTTGTGTTGAAGGTTTTGAGGAGTCCCAGGATGGAGTTTGGGGATTCTGCTTCTGTCCAGCCGTTTGATGAGAAACTCGGGAAGAGACTGATGATCTCCTGCCGCTCGCTCAACCTCACACTGCAGGGCTGCATCAACGAGACCGACACTGAGCCAGTTACTAATGTATGATCTCATGTCCTTTATCATAACAGAACATTCATTAATAGAAAGTAGAATGGCTAAATAGCACAGAAAAAAATATCTTATATAGCTTCTGCAGAGCAGTACTAAAAACAAAAATTAAGATCTTTTGTTATGTATATTATTATTAATTCTGCAAATGGTTTTACATACTTAGGAGACAAATAGGTTGTGCAAACATATAAACCCATCTGTATATAGTGTATCATTTATTAATCTGCTTATATATATGCAAAATCACTGCTGTTTCTCCTCAGATCGAGCCTTTCTTCGTGTCGGTTTCTCTGCTGGACATACGTGAGGGCAGGAAGGTTTCCGCGGACTTCCATGTGGACTTGAACCATGAGGTTGTGCGGCAAATGCTTAGTAGCTCTGGTAATGCAGGAGATCAAGCTTTGGATGGTGGTAACGCTGCTCCACAGGAAAATGGCCTCACTTCACCGGTCGAGAAGAAAACAGAGGACTGCCAGTTAAGCACGGAGTTGGAGAACTGGCTGCGCTTTCCAAAACAGGTAGAAATGCAGGAGCCCTTTGATATGGAAGTGTATTTTCACAGCCATGGTATAGAACTATGCTCATGTGTTTATGTGGTTTATATGGTTGATCATTCCTGCAGGCGATCTTTTCCGTTACGAATCCGCACACAGACATTGTGATGGTGGCACGGTTGGAGAAAGTGTTGATGGGAAATATTTCCAGTGGTGCAGAACCCTACATTAAAAACACAGATTCCAGCAAGGTATTTCATTTAAACAATTTTCTGTCATTTTTGAAAAAAAGTGTCTGTTTTTGTGGCTGATATTAATGCCAGTAGAAGTTTATAACCCTTCAGTTATGGAATCAGCTAAGCGTTGTCGACTTTTACACTCTGTGCTCTTCAGCACTTGATGACCTGCTTTGTGACTTTACGTTGTCCTCTGCTTCATGGCTGAGTTGCTGCTGTTCTTAAACACTTTTAATTTCCAATAATACCACTTACAGTTGACTGTAGAATATCTTAGCAGGGATGAAGTTTCACAAACTTGTGGCAAAGGTGGCATCCTGTCACAGTACCACACTGAAATTAACTGAGCTCTTCAGAATGACCATTTATTTCACACAAATGTGTGTAAATGGAGTCTGCATGGCTAGTGCTTGATTTTATACACCTGTGGCAATGGGTCTAAAACACCTGAAGCACCTTCAATAATTCAACTAGGTAAAAAAGTTAGATAAAAAACTTTAGGTTGGCTTGAGAAAGCCTAGCCTGAAAGTTCAAAGCAGCTGTAAAAGCTTGAAGTTTTAACCTTTATATAGATAGATTAGATGATTTGTATGCTGCTAGTATGATTAACATTTAGTTAGGATGTTTTAACTACTTTTCTAGCATGTTTAACATGTTACTAGCATGAATAGCATGTTGCTGACATATTACTAGCATGATTAGCATGTTGCTAGCATGTTTCTAACATGATTAGAATGTTACTAACATATTTTTACCATGATTATCATCCTACTAGCATCTTGCTAACATGATTAGCATGTTTCTAGTATGATTAGCAAGTTACTAGCATGTTGTTAACTTGATTAGCAAGTTACTAGCATGATTCTAGTTGCTAGGCTTGGCTAGTGAGAGCTTAAGTTTAAAGCAGCTGTAAACGCTTGAAATTTGAAGAATATAGATAGATTAGATTAGTGTTTCTCAGCGGGGGCGGTACCGCCCCCCAGGGGGCGTTCGGACAGCATCGGGGGCGCTGGAAGCAATATTTTTGAAAGGGGGTCGTTGAGCTGTTCCTGGGGGGCGTTTGGTCAAGGCGAGTTTACACCAAAGATGTATGAGCTAAAACTTGTATGAGCAAAAGAAAATGGTCTGCCACATCCTAAGGCTGTCTGTACACTGGATACATCAGAACGGACTTTCTATATCTATTTTTCAACTTGTCGGTAGCGCAGGCGCGTGGAATCCCGCAGACAGAAATAGAACGCGGCATCCGTTTACTGTAGCGCGATCGATGTGGTTTAACACACGTGTCGCGCTGTTCGCGGTCAGTGTAGCAGTGTTCCCTGCTAGTTTACACCAAATCTCCCGCTCCTATTGACGGTGTATCATTTCCTTAGCAACGACTTAAGTACTTTAGTGTTTGCTTGACTTTATGTAGCACAGCTGCTGCCTCAAAACAATAGCAAGCATTTAGACACGATAAAGCAAGAGATGTTTTTTCTTGTTTAGAATAATTAATATTAATACTTTTTGTTTGCTGATTGGCTGCGGTTGGTTTGAATACCAAATTTCTAATTTCTAAGAGTTTATTCAAACCTCACAAATACAGCCTAATTTATATCCACGTGGCTTTTTTTGACTATAACAAATATATAAATCAGGACAGCATTAAAATAGTAACTATTTTGAAAATGAGGAGCATATGATTCCCATCTTTCTACAACCCCAATTAAAAGTTGGGGCATTTTGTGAAATGCCATAAAATTAAGAATATGCCATTTGTTCTCTTTAGCCTTTATTTAATTGACTTAAGGACATAGAAAAAATCCAGTGTTTTCACTGGCCAACTTAGTTTTATTTTGTTAATATAAACAAATTTTGAGCCATGATCCAGCTTTGCTTGCGAAAACTGAGAAGCTCCATTTATACCCAAACATGATTCCCTTACCTGTCACCAATTCACCTGCTTGCTGTGTTTCAAAGCAGTTGTTCTATAACCTTTTCACTTTTATTTTTCCTCTGTCCCAACTTTTTTTGGAGTGGGATGCATACTTCAAATAAATAAATAAATAAATATTTTATAAATAAATATGTTTATATTTACAAAATACACTTAAGTTGGTCAGTGAAAACTCTGGAATCTTTTCTTTGTACTTTTGTCATTTAAATAAAAGTTAAATAGAATGAACAAATCACAGATTTTGTAATTTTACAAACTGTCCCAACTTTTCTAGAATTAGGGTTGTACTTAGTTTTTTTTAAGTAAACTTCTCACAAAATCTATGAAATATAGTAAAGTATGGTTTACATTTCTTCAATTTGCATGTGTAAATGTGGTATTTACTCACCAAAATAACAGTGTCCACTGTGTCATTTTAATTTAGTCTTTTTAAATTTGGGGCAACAAGATATATCCACATCTCAACAACACTGAAGCTATAGCAATGAAAACCACCAACATGTTTAAAAACTCTGTAAATGAATGTTATTACACTTATTTTAAAAGAATTTACTGTAAAAAAGTACTTCACTGTCTTTTTTGATTAATTCAGTGCATTCTTGAAATAAAGTAATTTCCTAAAAATCATAATGACTCCATACATTTGAATTACTGTATATACAATACCAGTCCTCATTGTAAACACAAAATAATAATAATCAATTTTAATATTCAGTGAGGACAGTTAGACTACGATTTATTTGATGGGGGGCGGTGAGGGACCTGGATAATGGGTAGGGGGGCGCTGGCCCAAAAAAGGTTGAGAACCACTGGATTAGATTATTTGTATGCTGCTACTATGACTAACAGCTAGTTATGATGGTTTTAACTAATTTTCTAGCATGTTTAACATTTTACTAGCATGATTAGCATGTTGCTAACATGTTTCTAGCATGACCAACAAGTTACCAGCAGGTTGCTAGCATGATTTGAATGTTGCTAGCTTGTTTTTAGCATGATTAGCGTGTTGCTAGCATGTTTACGGCATGACTAGGAAGTTGCAAGCATGTTTCTAGCATGATTAGCATGTCATTAGCATGATTAGCATGATACTAGCATCTCTTTTTAACACGATTAGCATCTTACTAACATGTTGCTAGCATGATTAGCAAGTTATTAGCATGTTGCTAACATGATCAGCAAGTTACTAGCATGATTCTAGTTGCTAGGCTTGGCTAGTGAGATATATTTTATATGTCATAATGGTCTAAATACACAGAATATGGATTTAAGCACCATAAATGATTAAACTTATATAGTAAGTGGAGATTTACTTGATTTTGTTCTCTCAAACACGTTGAAATCCATTTTCTCTGCTTGTTGCAGACTGTCCAGAAGATGTTGAAATCCAATAAGCAATTCTGTAGCAAACTTGGAAAGTACCGAATGCCTTTCGCCTGGTCTGTAAGGTAAGTGAATCCTAAAGGGAGCTTATTTTCCATTCTCTGGTACGTCAGCTTTGCCAGAACAAATGCTCAACAAAATCTCTTGCACTATTAACAGTTTATTTCGTCCGTCTGTATATTCCAGGTCAGTATTTAAGGACAACCAGGGCACAGTGGACAGGGAAAGTCGCTTCTCTCCGCTCTTCAAACAAGAGAGCAACAAGATTTCCACAGAAGACCTCATCAAGCTCATCGCAGAGTACAGGAGGTACAGACTCTGCAGTCACACTCACAAATAACACGTCATCGTAAATAACCTCAGTAAAATAAAGTGTCTTTACAGGGCAGAGAAGGCCAGTAAACTCCAGATCATCCCTGGAAATCTTGAAATAAACGTGGACTGCGTTCCCATGGAATGTCCCAGTACGTCCATACTGAAGCAAAAATATAATTTTACTCATAGATGTTATTGCCTTATTGTGTACTGGTCTGTTTTTGTGTACCCACACACTCATCGACATGTCTGACCCATGTTTCTCAGACTGTGTGACGTCCTCGTATGTCACTCTGCGGCCGTTCGAGGACTGCGCTCTACATGCTCCTACGGTGGAGGTGGACGAGTTCCTGCAGGACTCCTCTAAGTTTGCCCAGCCTTACAGAGTCTACAGGAACCACATCTATATCTACCCCAAACATCTCAAGTATGACAGCCAGAAGAGTTTCGCAAAGGTGAGGAAGTCACATACACACTGGACTGTCGGAGTCACAAATATTATGAAATGAGACTTAAGTGAAACTACATAAACTTACCCGTGTCAGACCAACAGTCAGTCCTCCAAATGATGACCCTACTAGACAAACAAGGCTGTCTAAATAAAGATTTCCAGGAATACTTCAGTTTAGGGACCAGTTCAAACTATTAAAGGAGAAGTTCACTTCCAGAACAAAAATTTACATATAATTTACTCACCCCCTTGTCATCCAAGATGTTCATGTCTTTCTTTCTTCAGTTGTAAAGACATTATGTTTTTTGAGGAAAACATTTCAAGATTTTCTACATATAGTGGACTTCAATGGTGCCCCAGATTTTGAACGTCCAAAATGCAGTTTTAATGCAGCTTTAAACGGCTCTAAATGATCCTAGCCGAGGAAGATCGGTCTTATCTAGCAAAGCAATCGTTTTTTTCCTAAAAATAAATTACAATTTATATACTTTTTAACCTTAAATGCTCTTGTCTAGCTCTGTGTGAACAGTTTTTTCTGGTCATGATAGTTAAGGTTCGTCTAAAAACTGCCGTCTCATTTTCTCCTCCAACTTCAAAATCATCCTAAATCGCTGTTTTTACCTTTTTTTGTAAAGAGTGATTGATTTTCTTTGCATGTTCACTTTGTAAACTCTGGGGTTGGTACTTCTGCAGCGATGTAGGATGATTTTTTTGAAGTTGGAGGAGAAAATGAGATGGTAGTTTTTTGACATACCCTAACTGTCGTAAACCGGAAAAAACAGAGTTCAAGACGAGCGCTTGAGGTAAAAAAGTAAATCAATTGTCATTTTTTTTAGAAAATAACTGATCGTTTTGCTAGATAAGACCCTTCTTCCTCATTTGGGATCGTTTAGAGCCCTTTGAAGCTGCATGTAAACTGCACTTTGGACGTTCAAAATCGGGGGCACCATTGAAGTCCACTATATGGAGAAAAATCCTGAAATGTTTTCCTCAAAAAACATAATTTCTTTACGACTGAAGAAAGACAGACATAAACATCTTGGATGGCAAGGTGATGTTTTGGAAGTGAACTTCTCCTTTAACTAGTTGATGCAATTTCAAATTGATTGCACAGTAATGCTAAAATGTTCGGGATTTGTGAGTTCGCAGCATGCATTACAGCATGGATTCTTGTTTTATTTGATAGGCTCGAAACATCGCCGTTTACGTGGAGTTCAGAAGCTCTGATGAAGAACACGCCAAGCCACTTAAGGTTACATAACACAAGTTTCCATCAGTTTCCATTAACATATGCTTTAGAATTTGATTTGTAAATATAAATGATCTAAATTCATTTCCACAGTGCATCTATGGAAAGCCAGGAGGTCCTGTTTTTACCACGACTGCCTGTTCCACAGTTCTGCACCACTCACAGAACCCAGACTTTTATGATGAGGTTTGCAAAATTGGCCTTTTAAGTGCTTTACAGGCTTACTAGGTAACATTATGGGTACTTTAATGTTTGTTGTGATATGCTTTTTCAGGTGAAGATTGAGCTGCCAACACATCTTCATGAGAAACACCATTTACTCTTCTCCTTCTACCATGTGACCTGTGACATCAATGCCAAGACCAGCTCTAAGAAGAAAGAGGCTCTTGAAACTCCAGGTATCTGCATATGCACATCAAGCCCTGTGTGTGTGTGTGTGTGTGTGTTGAAATGATGTAGTTCTCTGACAGTTTGTGTGTGTGTGTATTGGTGTTTGTTACAGTGGGCTATGCATGGCTGCCTCTTCTGAAGGATGGACGTGTTTCCTCTCAGGATTTCAGTATTCCAGTCTCGTGCACTTTGCCTGGTGGATATCTACACATTAAAGAGTCTTCATCCACCAAAGTGAGCACAAGAATCCTGAAAAGCATATAAACAGACAGTTTAGAGAAAGAAAATAGATGAGTACAGATATAAGTATGACGATGATTAAGCAAGGATGAAAATGGACCCTTCACAGACAGTGATGATGGTTCCATGGTTATAAACATCATAAATCATCATAAAATAGAAAACAAATTTCTAATACAACGGCTAAACTGAGGGAATGCAAATTTGACATCTTTCACTCTCGCCATTGTACTCAAGCTCTCAATTATTATTTTTATTTATATTTGTGACCCTATTTTAATTTATATTTGTGACCCTGGATCACAAAACCAATCATAAGGTTCAATTTTTCTTTTTTTTTTGAGATTTATATAATCTGAAATCTGAATAAATTTTCATTGATGTATGGTTTGTTAGGATAGGACAATATTTGGTCGAGATACAACTATTTTAAAATCTGGAATCTGAGGGTGCAAAAAAATCTAAATATTGAGAAAATCGCCTTTAAAATTGTCCAAATAATATTCTTAACAATGTATATTACTAAAGTTTTCATACATTTACAGTAGGAATTTTACAAAATATCTTCATGGAACATGATCTTTACTTAATTCCCTAATGATTTTTGCCATAAAAGAAAAATCAATAATTTTGACCCATACAATGTATTTTTGGCTTTTGCTACAAATATACCCCAGTGACTTAAGACTGGTTTTGTGGTCCAGGGTCACATTTGTTTTAGCCACATATGCAAATCCAATATAATATGTGACCCTGGACCACAAAACAAGTCTTAAGTAGCACTGGTATATTTGTAGCAATAGCCATAAATACATTGTATGTGTCAAAATGATCAATTTTGCTTTTATGCCAAAAATCATTAGGATATTAAGAAAAAATCATGTTCCATGAAGATATTTTGTAAATTTCCTACTGTAAATGTATTAAAATGTAATTTTTGACTAGTAATATGTATTTCTCAGAACTTGACAACTTTAAAGGCAATTTTCTCAATATTTAGATTTTTTTGCACCCTCAGATTCCGGATTTTCAAATAGTTGCATCTCAGCCAAATACTGTCCTTAACAAACCATACATCAATGGAAAGTTTATTTATTCAGCTTTCAAATGATGTATAAATCTTTTTGAAATCATAATTTCAAAATATTTACCCTTATGACTGGTTTTGTGATCCAGGGTCACATATATGTGCATATATTACATTTCCATATATGAAATATGTTGTAATATAAAGTAAAACAATATATGAAACTGGAACAGATATATTAACATATATATCTAGCCCATGCAGATATGTAGGATAATGTATGTGCAATATATTTTTTTGGCATGACATGTATATCCATCTTAAAACCCATCAGTACATGTTGATATTATATATGGCAAGATATATTGCTTTATGGGTAATATATATGACAGGGAAATATATGACATATATTACATTTTTGTATGAGTTTATGACAACTATAATTACACAGTGATAGTGAAGGTTAAATAGAAACAGATAATGAGAATCAGCATCCATAGAAACAAACCTAGTAAACCGGGAAAAAAAGTCTTCAAAACAGTAGGAGACCCAAAGACAAATAATGATGATTTACATGTTATATATTATAGTAGTTTGTTTGTTCATATTTTTCCATGTTTCTGTGCAGAATGGCTCCGACGTGAAGTGGGTCGATGGGGGGAAGCCGATCTTCAAAGTGTCCACTTCAGTGCTTTCTACAGTTTATACTCAGGTTGAAAAGAGCCACAGTCTCAGATAAAAATGTACCAATATCTTGTTCATATTTTATGATCTCATAATTCCCTTGGACGTTTTTGCAGGACCCCCATCTAAACCGCTTCTTCCAGCAGTGCCAAAAACGAGAGGCAGACCTCTCTCAACCTCCTACCTCAAACTTCCTCAACTGCCTTAAAGTAAGCGTATTCAGGGTCTTAACAAGGACTTGAGGTGTGCATCTATAAATGCAACCCATTTCATACATATTCACAAATATATTATCTAGACACAGACATGTAACTGTTTGCAAAAGATGCTTTACTTATGATTTCAGCCAGGGTCCAAATGATGCTTCTTGCTTGAATTTAGGCTTTCCTGTTTAGAAATACATACATATAGTGTTTTGCCATTTTACAGTTTGTGTGTCTGAGGTGCAGCAAAATGTGAAGTTTAGTATATTCAAGATGTGGAGAGTTAATGTATTTACATATTAATAAAACTCTTATTAAGTATTGTCAAATGAATAAGCATTGCTGCATGAATGAGCATCAAAATACATTATACATGATGAATGAATGTCAAATTATTTCCATTATAAATGAATATTATTGCAATCTGTAAACTATGTTCTAAATACTTTAATCCAGTTTAGAAGACACTGTATTTGAAATAGATTTTTGAATTTTCTGAATTTAAATCAGAATACAAATTTCTAAAGTTTCAAATTCTGTGTAGGTATTTACTAATATCCACCATGTATGTTTAAATAATTCCTGGACATTTTATATTAACTCTTTTTTTTTTGTCTATTCAGGGCCTCCTGAGTATGGAGAGGATTCATGTCATAATTCGCTTCCTTCCTATTATCTTCAACCAGCTCTTCAAAGTGCTTACTCAAAATGACACTGATGAAGTGACTTCCAGCACCACCAGGTACACAAACCCTTCACACACGCTTCTGAACTCACTCAGTCAACAAAGCTTTCAAATCTGATTCTCATTTTAACATAACATTATACCTCTTTTCCATCAGAGTCCTGGTCCACATCTTAGCTAAGTGCCATGAGGAGAACCTGGGCCACTATTTGCACTCTTACATAAAGGTACATTATATAGCACGAACTTACGTATGCAGTCTAGCTTTTCACTTATGTATGTCTCACTTGCTGCCAGTAGCTATGGTTGAAGCTAGATTTTTGCAGTTTACATTTTAAAGCTTTAAGATTTGGAGTCTTCCATTTAAAATAAAATTTCTTTTAAATGCACATTAAAATGTTTCTATTTTTATACTGGCTAAAAGAGCTGATCAATGACTTGTATATTGTTTTTTTTTTATTTTTTATTAAGTTTATGATAGTGGATAAATACATTTATTGCATGGCTTTCTAGAAAATTTAATTTTGATTAGTCAGACACAGCATTCAGCAGTCAAATATTTCTGAATAATGACATAAATATATGGTAGTCAGTGTGTTGTGCAGTAAAATAAATGATTAAGTCCATCATATACATCAAGTCCAACTGTTTGAAGGCCGTCATAGTTTCCAAACAGTGATTATACTGTGATCACGTGATCATACTGTAGATTATCCCCTACATAAACCTTTCTAAACAAAATTTAGAAAAAAGTGAGGGCATTTTTTGTTTATTTTACATAACCAAACATATGTATGAAGAAATAGTCGACAGCAGGGAAGACTGAAAAGGTTTTGTTTTTGTTCTTGTAGAAACGTGTCATGCATTATGTGTGTGAATGAGAACATGGGACACATTTGTGTTTCTCTTTTATTTAACAGTTTGTCTTCAAGACTGAAGCTTGCGGCTTCAGAACCGTTCATGAAGAGGTGGCCAAGGGAATGAACTCTGACCTGAAGAGCAACGACCAGTCGGTCATACGCAATATCCTTAAGGTGAACTAAACACTACTATCTCTCTCTTAAACAAGTGATAGACCATTTTGAAGCCTGTCGTCTGACATCTGTTTGGTTCCCTGCAGTTTTCGTGGTTCTTTCTAGAGATCATAGTGAAGTCGATGGCGCAGCATTTGCTGGACGAAAATAAGCTTAAGGTAAATATTGTGTCTGGAGATATGAATTCAGGCTTAAATCATCTAATCCCATTCCTTTTTCCTTTCATTCTACAGTAAGCCTAAAATAGTCACTTATAATTAAGGTCACACTATAGTTTGAGGACCAGTTCCCTGATAACAAGCAACTATTGAATCAATGTTAAAAATAGTTGATTTGTCAATGTGGTAAAACTTTAGAATACAGATCCGTCATTATTGAGTAACTACACAGGAACAAATGACTAATGCACTATTAACATTCTAGTTATAGCACTCAGTTGAAAGTAGTAGTTCACGATTAGCTAATCAGTAACTACTATTTTTTCATATATCCCAAAGAACTACTAAAAACTACTATCCACAGGTTCATAATTAATGTAAATGATGCAAAATGTATAATTAATTCTAAAGTGACGATCATGGTAACCCACTAGTAATGACACAAGTGTTACCAAAGCCATCGAAAGTATGACTATCCAGAACCTTACAAAAACCTCAATAGTTTTTAATGACATTATTCATTACTAAGGAGTTCTCATGATCTTCACTGTAGAATAATTCAATCCAAATAATTAGTCATTTCTTCTGAAGTATTTGGTAATACCTCAGTCATTACTAATGGGTTAGCATGATCTTCACTTTAGAATTAATTATACATTTTGCATTATTTACATTAATTATGAGCATGTATATAGTAGCTCTTACACAGTAAAATCCACAGAGTAAAATTAACTCTATTTAGAGAACATTTGGTCCCTCTCTAAATAGAGTTAAATTAACACTGAAGCAGAGTTAAAGTTGATCAGATAATTAAGTGATCAATTAAAAGATGATTGAGCATTAGTGATGAACACCTGCTGTTAACAAGCAGAATCAATGAAGAAAAGAGAAACACAAGAACTACAACTGATTTCAGCCACAGATTAAATCAACTGAAATAAAAGACATTAAATCTCTCAAAATCTGATTAAACAACTCCACAAACAGCATCACCAGCTTCAGTCATTACTAAGCAGACTGGCTTAATTGTAATAATAATAATAATAATAATAAAAAAAAAACATAATGCCACCATAATCGTGGTCAAGGTTTGCTTTAGTTTGTCTCTTGACCCTTTTAATAACTTACAATAATTTTGTTTCACAGCAAACATTTATGTATTGCTGAATCAAATGTTTGAAGCAACAGATTATTTTACACTTTCTGCTTATAGCTCATTTGTGTGGACATTATGAAGCGATCTTTCTCTTTGGTTTATTGATGGGCATATTGCTGAAAAAAGGTCCTATTAAACAATCACCACCATAAAGCTTCAATTTTGAAAAAAAGAGATGCATTTGTTCAGGATTTTAGACATGAACACTTATAATATGATCCTCAACAGTGGTGACAATAATTATTCATACTGCAGTGCATGATGGGAGTTTTTACTTATGTTGTTACCCAGCATGCATTGCAGCATGAAGCATTTTGTTGATTGTCACCATTGTTGAGATTCATATGCTGGTACTTGATGTCTGTGTGTCTCTGAGTAATATTGGTATTTATTTATACTTTACATGAACTTAAATTTATTTTTTACTATTACATTGTAGTTTTTTTTTCTTTTCACTGAAGTTTCACAGGGTTGGTTATGGTTATCTAAATGCATAAATTGAGAAAAATTTACCCTGGATGTAATCAAACTATCTCACAATAAACATCTCAACATAAAAAGTCAATTAAAATGTGCTTAAGGTAAAGCATTGATCACTCTGTTTTATAACATCACATGTACAGTTAAACAGAGATCTAACCCAAAAACTGAAGGGTCAAGAGCTAAACTAAAGCAAATGCTGATCTCCATGATGGTAGCGTCATTTTAACCACTAAAACATCAACTTTTGATCCTCTGTAAATCTCAATAAGAGCTTCTGTAGACGTGTGACAGAAATAAAGTCAGTCTGGTTAATAATGAGTGAAGCTGTTTGTGGAGTTGTTTAATCATCATCTGCTGAGATCTTGAGGGATTTAATCACTTATTTTATTTCAGTTGATTTAATATGTGGCTGAAATCAGTTGTAGTTCTTGTGTTTCTCTTTTCTTCATTGATTCTGCTTGTTAAGAGCAGGTGTTCATCACTAATGCTCAATCACCTTTTAATTGATCACTTAATTATCTGATCAACTTTAACTCTGCTTCAGTGTTAATTTAACTCTATTTAGAGAGGGACCAAATGTTCTCTGAATAGAGTTAATTTTACTCTGTGGATTTTACTGTGTAGTAGTTCTCTGGGAGATATGAAAAAATAGTAGTTACTGATTAGCTAATAGTGAACTACCATGTTCAATTGAGTGCTATGACTTACTGATTTGTTAATCAGGGTTTCTTGTTGGTCAATGGTAGTTACGTAGTAGTTACTAGAATGTTACTAGTGCATTAGTTATTTGTTCCTGTGTAGATATTCATTAATGACAAATCTGTATTTTAAAGTGTTACCGTCAATGTTAATTGCATTGAATCAAAATCACGTTTGCACCCGCAATTAATTTTCTTTTTTAATTTCAAAAAACCACCATTATTTTGATCACTGATTGCTTTAGTTGAACTCTTTTGACTCTTTGTGCTTTAATGTTAGGTTTTAATTGTCACTTGTAGCATTGTGCTAAAATACACTGGTTGAGGCAATGAAAACTAAGATCCACTGACATCCACTGGATCAGGTGTTGGTGACTGTATTCATTGTGAGGTTGTTTTAATAATTGCTCACAAGTGTGTTCTGTTTTTTATGTGTGAAACTACAATGTGAGATTACATCAGTGGTACTGCTACCATACTTCAGTGAATTAACAGAAAATGCTTAAAGGAGAAGACCACTTCCAGAACAAAGATTCACATATAATATACTCACCCCTTTGTCATCCAAGATGTTCATGTCTTTCTTTCTTCAGTTGTAAAGAAATTATGGTTTTTGAGGAAAACATTTCAGGATTTTTCTCCATATAATGGACTGATATGGTGCCCTGATTTTGAACTTCCAAAATGCAGTTTAAATGCATTTTCTATCTTCTTATCTAGCAAAACGATCGGTTATTTTTATAAAAATAATACAATTTATATACTTTTTAATTTTATGCAGAAATGCATAATTTATTAACATAGTACAAAATTCCCAGCATGCACTACAGTTGATCTGCTTATCTGAATTAGTTTGATGATTGTCACCATTGTTGAGGTTTGTATGATGAGTGTTGATGTCTAAATATTTCTGTATATTTTGCCACAGTATGTTTCCATTTGTGATACAGAATATTTACATCAGTAATGAAAGATAAACTTTAACATTATTTAGTATTACTTCTCAACTTTTACAGCTTGACACCTATTATAAAAGCAATCTACTCTTAATTTTAAAACATTTCTTTCCTTTTTTTTTAAAGCATTAGTGATTACACTGAAACGCTATTGTAAGCACAGAAAGACAATTAACTTAATGGAAAGCAAGAATCAAGAGCCCAACTAAAACAAACAAACACTGATCACAATAATGGTGGTTTGTTCAAATTCAACATTTTTTCAACATGAACTGCTGGTGCAAAAGTGATATTAATTCAATGCCATTAACACTGACACATTTTTAACGTTGATTCAATTGTTTTCACCTGCTCTCTTTCTATTTAACTAGTTGCTTATCAGCATGCTTATTACTAGCATATTGGTGTTTTATTAGTATTTATAAAGCACATATTAATGTCTTTTTCTGCATGACCATATTCTGGATCCCTTAATCCACCCCATGCTTAAACTTAACAACTATTTTACAAACTATTAATAAGCAGCAAATTGGGAGTTTATTGAGGCAAATGTCATAGTTATTTGTTAGTTATTAGTGCCCAAATTACAGTGTGACTATATTCAGGTGGTATGATTTGACTTAAACTTTTGACATAAATGTAAAATTACACTCGCAATATTTGACAAAGTTTTCTGCAGCTATGAACTCTTGTATTTAATAAGACTGTGTAACAAATGTGTTTGCTCAGCTTCCTCGACCACAGCGATTTCCTGGAACTTTCCAAAATCGATTGGAGACTCTGATCATGACGATGTCCGATCATATCTACTGGAAGAATAAAGAGTTGGCAGAAGAGACACGCAGCGCTAATATGGCCATAGCAGTCTTTGTGAAGGTCAGGAACAGCACGCTACAAACCGAGATAATTGCAATAACCGAGATAAATGTGTGCAAAACAAAGAGTCAGATAAAGTAAATAATTAAATTAGTTGCAGGACTAATTTTAAACTACATCAGCTGTTTGAAGTGTCTTGCGTGTGATACTGTACAATAGATGTATTTTAAATTAAACAGCCTATTGATCTGGATAGACAGTTGTAATTAAAATATATGTATTTCCCATCCTCAGCGGTGCTTTACATTAATGGACAGAGGTTTCACCTTCAAACTGATCAGCAACTACATAAACATGATCACAGCCAGTGACAATAAGGTACCTGAACTTGTGAACTTTCTCACTTTTCTATATCACTTAAGCTGCAGTCACACTAGACATGAGGATGTGAACAGTACTGATTGACCTCTTAGATTAAAACAAACAGCACAAACTGCAGATATGTGAAAACAGAAGGTCTAGAGTGTGACATCATATCCTGTTCATTTAAGGAAGGCATTTTACATGCTCAAAGTCTAGTGTGACCCAGCATTAGCATTAAAACAAAGACACTACACTTTAAGTTATGGAAAACGTGGGTTATGTAATGACTGACATGTATTTTTGTATCATTTATGTGTGTTTTTGTCTGGCTGTTTAATTCATTGAGCGTCTCTGTTCATGAAGCTCTCTGTTGCAAAGATGATCACTAAAGGACCGCTTGTGTGTGTGCACAATGTGTTTTGTGTGCAAATGTTGTTTTTCCAGACGCTGTGTGAGCTGAAGTTTGAGTTCATAAGGGAAGTGTGTAACTATGAGCACTATGTTCCTCTGAGTCTTCCCATCACATCTGCACGAATCTCAGGTCAGAGAGCACAACGAGCTCCACCTCTTTGTGTCTCATGCACGTAACTTCACGCTTACATCGGAGTCCTAATTAGCATACTGTAGGCCACGCCCCCTAATATTCTCTCTGTCTCATTCTCTCTCTGTCAGATAAAGCAGCACCGGAAACCCAAAGTGCTCAGGGTAACTATTAAGTGTATTTTACTGAACTTCATGTGATTATTTGTAAAAGTTTGATCAGTTCCTTAATGCTGTGGCTTAGTGGATAGCATTTGAATTCATTATACTCTCAGTGTGTTCTTGAGTATCAAGAAAGAGGCAGTCATCAACATTTATGTGGTTTTTCTCTCTGTCTCTCACCTCTCAGTGGACTTTCCAGAGTATATTTTGACGGAAGAGTTCTGCAGGAAACATTTTCTCACAGGATTGTTGTTGAGAGAGCTGGGGCTCGCTTTGCAAGACGAGCAAGACCTGAGACACCTTGCCCTGGCCTGCCTGAAGAACCTCATGGCTAAACATTCACTGGACTCCCGTTATGGCGTAAAGGTGACACCGATAACACTGATAAAGTATATAGCACCATTTATGTTAGTCTGTGAATTACAAACTGATTTTAACTGTATTGTGTTTGTGTGTGCAGGAGAAACAGGCACGGATAGCCTCTCTGTACTTGCCTCTTTATGGTTTGATCCTTGACAACATGCCTCGCTTTTTCCTCAGAGATCTGTTTCCAATCTGCCTTACGGCTAGTGACCAGGTACACATGCCCAGGACGTTCAGTTATCAACTGAAATGAAACGTAATGCTGAAGCATTGTTTTCTTATATACAGTAGTCAGCATTTGAAGTGGATCAAAAAAGTTCATCAGAGTTGTCTTAAGACAAGAACGGGTATTGTTTTGGTTTTGAGACAACTTTGATGAAAGGCTTTGATCCACTTCAAATGTTGACTACTGTATTTGTCAAAACTTACATCATTTGAGCAAGATCTGACGTTTTAATGGATGTACTTAAAAGTATTTCTTTAATAAACTTGAGTATGATCTATTATTGTTTTTAATTCTCTTGTAAAAATATTTGTCTGGAGAAATCCACAATTGTTCAGTTAGAATCAAGTATTCCAGAGCTCTTCCACACAAAATGCAAAGCAAAAAAAAAAAAAAAAACTCATACAGGTTGAATGCTTAAATAGTAAATTGTAATCAAACAGAATACTTTATAAACTTTGTTCACTTTGTTACTTTTAAAAAAGAAAAACTGCACACAAATCCATATTCAAAATTCAAAATGTTTCTGTGCTTTCACATCCTTGTGTTTGAACCCTTCTCCATTACTTTAGACTGGAAATATGTCAGTTTCTCTTCCCTTCCACACAGTAATGTCCCTGTAGTGATTGTTTGTTAAATTATCAAAATTTCCTTCACAGGGCTCCAGAGATGATCTCAGTGTGGGAGTAGGTTTAGCAGGTCAGGTGACCCATGTTGTACGCCATGGGAACTCAATGGATGCATCTTTCTCCAAGGAAGTGCTCAACTCCATTGCAGGTATAGTGATGTTGGTTAGACTGTCTATCACCCTGTGTTTCAAAGATTGCTATTCACGGTCTATTCTTCACACAAATATCATATGCTTTCAGAATATTTTATACAATATATCACAACAATTGGTTTCATAGTGGTTTTTGGTCCTTTTTTGAAGCTTGGTAGATGTGTTTATCATAAACTGTCATTGTACTAAAAAGAACATCCTTTAAAAAATAAAAGTTCCTAAGAAAAAAAATCACATATATTGATTTTGTTTTTTCTCCAGCCTTTTCTTCGTTGGCCGTATCAACAGCTAACAATGCAGACTCCAGAGGTTCTCTCATCAGCATCGAGTCAAACCCCAGCAACAGCGACCGCAACAGTGAGAAGATGGATGCATGTGAAAAGGTGAGCAAGTGCATGAATTTTTGATTGACTGGCAGATAGACACACTTGCAGACCGACAGGCAAACTGACTGATTGACAGACAGACAGACAGACAGATAGACAGACAAACACACTGAAAGACAGACAGACATACAGACAGACTGACAGATTGAAAGACAGACAGAAAGACAGCATGACAGACAGACAAACTGACTGACTGACTGACTGACACAATGACTGACAGACAGAAACACACACTGAAAGGCAGACAGACATACAGACAGACTGACTGACTGACTTACTGACAGAGACAGACAGACAGATAAACAGCCTGACAGAAAGACAGACAGACAGACTGACTGACAGACAGAATGGCAGACAGACTGAATGACAGACTGAAAAACAAACAGACAGACTGAATGACAGAAAGACAGAATGACAGACAAATAGACCTTCAGGTTACAAGTCCGACTCTCTAACCATTAGGTCACAGCTGCCTCCATGCCAAGACTGACTGACTGACAGATAGACAGAATGACAGACAAATTGCCTGAGAGGATGACAGCCAGACAGACAGACAGACTGAAAGTCACACTAACAGACAGATAGACAAACTGACAGAATGACAGACAGACACACAGATTGACTTACTGACTTACTGACAGGCAGGCAGAATTACAGAAAGACTGACAGACTGACTGAAAGATAGACAGACAGACAGACAGAATGACAGACAAACAGTCTGACATAATGACAGCCAGACAAACTGACAGACAGACAGGCACACAGACTGACTTGCTGACAGATGGACTGACAGAAACACTTGCAGAAAGACAGACACACAGATTGACAGACTGACTAACAGACTGACTTACTGACAGACAGAATTACAAAAAGACTGATTCATGGACAGACAGATAGATAGACACAGCCAACATAAAAACAAAATGAACAAAAACAGAACAAAACAGAAACTCATATTAATGCCTTATTACATTAATACATCCCTAATCCTACCCAATGCCCAAACTTAACAACTACCTTACTAGCTATTAATAAGCAGCAAATTAGGAATTTATTGAGGGGAATGTCAGTTGATAGTGAATAAGTGTTCCCTCTTCTAAAGTGTTACTGATTTTTCTAATATAACAAGAGAATGATTGTGATTATTGTATTCAGTTTACCAGGCCGCAGTCTCTCATTGGGTTTGGTTCACGCTTTGACAAACTCGATCAAGCGGAGACCAGAAGTCTGCTCATATGTTTCCTGCACATCATGAAGACCATTTCAGAGGGTGAGACTTTAAATTACTCAACCTTGGAGGACACTGTCTGTTGCACATATTCAAATATCATAGCATCTGTAATGACCTGGAACATATAATGTCATGACTTGCTCTCTATGTTGCAGAGGTGCTGGTTTCATACTGGCATCGAGCAATTCACCAGGAGATCAGTGATTTCTTCAATATCCTGGAGTGAGTGACTCTCTTCATAAAGATCAATAATTAAAGAAATGACAGAGAAAAGCAGAATCAAATCATTGCGTGTTTTCATTATTTTGCATATTTCTCTTTAAAACAGACTTTGTCTCCAACACTTCCGGTTCCTTGGAAAGCGCCACATTGCCAGGTAAGATCTTTCCTCAGATGTGTTTTGCATGTGTTCCAGTATGTCTGGATGAATGTAAGAGTCATCTTTTCTTTTCTCTCTCTTCTGTCCCTGGTTTGATATATGTGTTCATGAGAGGGAGAGGGAAGGAATGTTAAGAGAATACACAAACATTTTAATTAAATTCCAGTGCTTTGAAATAAACAAATCACAGACAATAAAATTATAATGTGTAATTTAGTGAAATGAACGTATTGGTTCTGAAGGTCCTGGAAAATTTTTTCAGGCACTGCATTGTCTTTGACAAGCCAGTATTTTCAGTACACTGGGTTCATCGAATCAAGCCTGAAAATGATGAGCAGTGAATTTGAGTTGATTCATCATTTACTCTTTGAGAGATATTCAGTAACAAACCTTGTTTCTGCAGAAGCTATATTTTAACTACAAATTGTTTAATTGTGCATAACTCTTTTTAAAATTTCATAGATGTTAAATCAGAAAATTTTACAAATTTGCAGATCACTGTTTTGAAGCATTCAAAACACCACATGCTGGTGACGCCTGCAGGTCAGAATGTGTAAATGCAGAAAAAAAAAAAAAAAAACTTTTACAAACTAATTGCAAATGTAAAAAGGTAAAATGTATGAAATGCAATTAACAGATCATCATTTGCAGGCCTTGTTTTGTTTTTTACGTACTATTGCTTCTCTTTATTGTACAAATGCATGATTAGCAATGTCTACAAATGTATAAAACTACAAAGGTAAAAAACACTGGTTTTACAAAGGTAAAAAACACTGGTTCATGCGTTCACAGAGATTGATCCTGAACCTTTTCGAAACATTTTAAAAACATTTATGATGCAACATAACTGTAACAGGTTTTGTGTGTTTGGACAGGTCTAGTATAATGAATATTTTTGCTCAGGTGCCTGAAGGAACAAAAACTAGAGTATATGACTAACTAGCAGCCTGTTGTGTCATATTAATTTCTGTTTAATTCCCACATCATGTGTTGTCTTTGTATTCTAGTATGTGTTTAATCTTACATCTCTCCCTCATCACACTCTCTGTTCCCAGTTTCATGTTCTCCTCTGTCTGACTTCTCCACACATAACTTCACATTCCCCAGCAGTGTCTAAAGATGACACCGCCAGCATTTAACATTAAGTTTCACAATAGAAACTACTTGTCCTGTACTGAAACACTCCCCTAGAAGCTTGGCTTTCATTTTCCTGTCTGTAATGGCTGTGAGGATGAAGGTTGGCATTAACCCTGCTCTAATTGGCTCATTGTGTGCGCAGGAAGCTAGCGGCCGCCGTTAAGCTGGCTCAGGCCACACAGAACAATGGCACCCTGAAGGGGTCTAACGTGTCCTGCCAGTCTTCAGGGCTCCTACCCCAATGGTAAACACCTAACAGGTCTACACAGATCTCCCAAAAATGACTTACACTCCTAAAAATAAAGCTTTATTAATGGAAACTTTCCATTGCACAAAAGGGTCTTGATACTGGAAAATGGTTCTTTAGATTATTAAAATGTTTAGATGAACCCCAAAATGGTTCTGTGAAACCCTTTTGCAAGTGTGTAACACGAAGTGTGCAATGCATAGAAATAATTATTGCAATTAATGCATTTTCTAAATTATTTTTAACCCTGATTATAATGTTCTAAGACAAACTCACACATGCACAAAGCATTTGTCCCACTTTATATTAAGCCTCTTTAACTACTGTGTACTTATGTAACACAATAATTGTCTGGTACAGTATACTTATTGTGTTCATTGTTTTATTGCTGCTGTTGAGGTGGGATACGGTTAAGGTTAGAGACAGATTTAGTGGACTGGTTAGGTTTAAGAATGGATTAAGAAGTAAAAGTAGGGTCAGCAGTGTAATAATAGTGTAATAACTATAGAAATTAATTGCATGCAGGTATTTTTAAAATGTAAGTACGATGTGAAAACACGTACACAGTTAGTGTATTGTATGTAATGATTCATTTAAATGTTTGCACTTAAAGACACTTCATATAAAGTGGGTCTGTCTTGTGTAAATATCATAGTTCATCATGTTACATCCATAGTGTGGGAACCATTTTTGTCTGTATCCAGCAAGCCCATCTCATTCACCTCCTGATAGAGTTTATACAGAGGTTTCTGCAGGTCTTACAAAGTTTTAATTAGCTTTTTCACAAATGAAGGTTTTAAATTGGAGCAGAATGTTTTAAATTCATGAAGTCATAAAGTGTTAAATGTTGCATACACTGCACTGTTAGACCTTACCAGGCATTTTTACGGTAATACATTGTCAACACTGTTGCCAGCAAGTTACTGTAGGTCCTACATCTACAAAAGCTCTTATTAAGGTTTAAATGTTGAACTTTTCAAAGTCGCCACTAGTGTGATCAGTGTTTCTTTTAGTTGTGCTGTTGGCTCTCAGTTTTTAATATTAATTCTTCCTGAATGTGTGCTCTAAACATGTTTGTTCTGGAAAAGGGCACTAAGCTAAAATGTCAAATCAATGATTTACAACTGTCCTGTCACAATATATACATTAAAATTTAACTACAGCATCAGTAGGACACACAGAGACATCAACAATCCACATATGAATATCAAGAACTGAAAAATTTCATGCTGCAATGCATGCTGGGTGCATAGTACCAAACTCATCCATGATTGTTTGTCACCATTCATGATGTTTGTATGTCAAATGTATGTCTCAATAGACAAGAAAGAATTTTTGCAGAGATCTTTCCATCACAACAGCTGTATTAACTTTACCAGACATATCTTTAAAAAATTATTATACAAATAATACAAAGTAATTTTTTTCTAAAGCAACTTCTGTCGCCAGAAGAGCATAAAGCTGCATTTCTATAACTCCCTTTCAATATCATGGCATTGGGAAACACTACAAATGCAATCAGTGAAAGAGAAAAAGATAACAATGCAAAAGGAACTCAAGGGTCAAGAGTTCAACTAAAGCAAACACTGATGAAACAAAAAATCAAACATAATCAAACCACGATGAACTAGAGCTAAACCTCTGTTAATTTTCAATAAGATCTTAGACAGACGACAGAAATAAAGTGAAAGTGGTGTCTGTAATAAGTGAAGATGGTAATGGTGTTTGTGTTTAGATCTAGGCAGATTTATTGTGTTCATATGTTATTTACAGTTGATGTTCATCTAAGGCTGTGTGACTTAAGTGAGTTAATAGATTGTAGTAACTTACTGTAAAAGACCTACATTAACTAGCTGGCAACAGTGTTGCCAGTATGTTACCATAAAAAGCCAGGTAAGGTGCAACAGTGTGCAACAAAATAAATATCTTCCTCAGTATTTTTTGTTTTTCTTTCCAATAAAATTTACTAAACCTCCTGAAATCAAGATGTATTTACTTGAGATGCAAACTAAAAATTTGAAGTGAAGTTCTGTGAAACTGAACAAATGAAATTAGTTCATACTTGAAATTGAAAACCTGTTTTCCCTTTGAATTAGGTTATATTTCCAAACCCATTGGCCAGATATTTGTTCTTGTATTAATTGCAAACTCACTTAATTTTGACAATTTTCTGATTTTCCCATAATGATTTTCTCATAAAACAAGACTTCATATCCTCTGTCATTTTGCTTCTCTAGTAAATCTTGATTTAAGAATATTTAGACATTTGCACTGAAATCAAGACAGACATACTGATCTGTTGCAGTGTGATCAGAAGGTACAGTAAAATTATTTCCATATTCTGGTGTTATGGAGCAGAACTATTAAAAATTCTACTGTAAATTGAATTAAAATGTAATGGAAATCTATTGGAAATTATATTTGAAATTTGGCAGTGTTGCCAATAAAAATGTACATTTAGAGACCATATTGACATACTTTGTTAGACTCAATTTAATTCCTAAATTGTCTTTGCTTGGTCTTAAATAGGTCATTTAAAACCTGCAGAAACCCTGTTATATGTCTGTGTTTTTACAAAGAAAATAAAAACCTATTCAGGGTTTATTTTTTAGCTAAAACCTACTACACAGGCATTCATAGTTGACAGTCTATAAACACTGAAAGCATTTAAGTTCCATCTGAGAAAAGGTGGGAAATGAATCATTTTCTCTGCTATTGTCTTGCCATCCTCTCATTATGTTACTGCTAATGAGTGATACTAAACTGCTGTTCTCAGGATGCAGTCTTCTCAGGATGGGCACAGACACGCCCGCTCACAGACCATGCCCATCATCAGGGGGAAGAACGCCCTCACCAACCCCAAACTGCTGCACATGATGGAGACGGGTAAACATGCACTCAACACAACCGAAAACCTGTGCTGTTTGCTTTACATGCATATGGCACAATTACAATCACCGAATTGAGTCAAAGTATGTTTATCATAGTTGTAATGTGCATGTGTTTTGTTTGTTTGTTTGTGTGTGTTAGATGGAAATGTTTCTGAAGGAGAAAATGTCAGCCCTACAGATATTGAAGCCAATCTTTCTACTGAAGTAGCACTGACCGTGTTGGATGTTTTGGATCTGTTTGTTCATCATCACAAGGTATTAATGTCTAAACACTGTCCCACTTGTGAAAAATAGATGGATTGCAAAAACATTCACAGTCTGTCTGTGACTGTACAATTCACTCTGATTGTGCGGATGTTATGTTGCCATCTAGTGGACACATGGTGTGTTTTCCTCAAGATAACCAACTCCTGCTGTCTTCTCTTCTACTGCAGAAACGGCTGCAGCACGATGATGGGCAAAACTCTTTGATGAAGAAAGTGTTTGACACGTACCTGCTGTTCTTCCAGATCAACCAGTCCACCAGCACCCTCAGACACGTCTTCACCGCCTTGCGCCTCTTCATTCAGAAGGTTTGACTCTTTCTCTTCATATAAGTTCAAATTTTTGTTCACCAGAGGCAGGTGAACAAGGAATTATTGGGTGAATTCAAACGGTAAAGTAGAGCATCTCAGTTGCATTTTCTTAAGGGGTGAAGTTAAGTTGTTTACTTTATTATGGAACAGCCGTCCCCTTTTCACAGCGAAAAAAAAGGTTTTGGCCCATTTTTTTTTTTTAGGAGCCAAGCACCAAAAGTGCGTTCTGTTCAGGAGTCAATGGCATCCCATAAATCTGCTTGCAGGAAAGTTATGAAATTTGGCATACAAATAGAGGATAGTCTCAACATTAACCATAGCAAAACTGGAGTCTCAAACTCTGAAGTGTTCTCACTAACAGCTCAAAGTTGCACTCATGTTTATCCTAATAACTTTTGAATGTAAAGTTTAGAAGCATTTTTTTATTTTTTTTTCCATTTTTTCCTCTGATTCTTTGGCTCATGCATGCCGAGTCAAATGGATACCAGAATGTACGTTTCTACAGGTCAAGATTTTTCGCAATTAAGAATTTTTGAAAACCTACTTTTTTGCCCTAGATGGTTTGTCTGATTTTCACGAAAATTGGCTCAGATCATCTTCAGACCATGCTGGTAAAAAGTTATAGAATTCAAGTTGAACCGAAACCGTTCTTGAGTAACAAATTTGACAAAGAACATGGCAAAATGGATGTGAGGCTATATCTCCATAACACTTTAGTGTATTTAAACTATACTTGGTGTGTGTTTTAATCACCATGACCTGAGTGTACCTGCACAGTTTCGGCACAGCACCACCTAGTGGTCAGGAGATATGAAAATGGCTATTTTTGCTAGTAACTTCTGAACAGTTTGCCAAAAATCACGAAGCCTGATTTGTTTAGATGTTTTGTGACATATCAAGTCAAACAACAGTTGCATCAGCCATTCTGAATTTTGTCATATAATGCCAAGTCTTACGAATGCATTGGTGTATCGTTGCGAAACTCTGCATAGTTCTTTGGCACCGTGCCCTGATGGTTATTAAAAAAGCTTGTGGTTGAAAATTAGAATGAAATTTTTTAAAATATAAATAACTTTTGATTTTGTTTGGCTTTTTGTCATGAGACTGGTCCTGATAAATTGTTGGGATCATGCCAAGAACATCAGAACATCATCCAATTATGTCATAATCATCTGAACTTCTTGTCCGTTGGCTATATCCCTGCAGAGCTTTAAGTTATTAACACCAAACTTTGTGTGCCATTATCACCTCACTTAGAACACACCACATTGATTTGATAACAGCACCACCTATAAGTGATAAACCTTTAAATCATATTACTAGTGGTTGCATTTATGATGTATTTTTTCAACCATTTTAACTAAAATCATCTCAATTGCTTAATCGCTGCTTGTAGGTATACATATATATGTAGGTATATTTGAGTTTACCTGTGGTTTGCCAACCGGTGTATATAAACCCCTTTATTAGACCAAAACCTACCAAAGAAAATATTAGTCATGGGTTGTGCAATTCTAACATCTTTACCTGAGTGGGAAACTCTGTAAGTGTAACTAGGATGTAAAAGTGTCCAGATTCGTCAGACAAATATTTTAGTTTTAAACCCATCACGCTCAGTCCCTTCCTTTAATCATAATTAAACACAAATGAAAACCAGTTGACCAGTTTTGCAGGGTTGAAGAGCGTCAACATTGAATCTAAACTCTGTAGATCTCTGTACTAATCTTTGACTCTCTCACTCTTCCTCTTCAGTTCCCGTCCACGTTTTTCCAGGGTAAAGCGGATCTGTGCGGCACTCTGTGCTATGAGATCCTGAAGTGCTGTAACCATCGCTCCAGCTCCACACAGACCGAAGCCTCTGCACTGCTCTACTTCCTCATGAGGAGGAACTTTGAGTTTACGAAGGGCAAATGCATCGTCCGCTCACACCTGCAGGTCAGGCTTCTGTTATTCTGCTCTTCTGCTGCTATGTGGGTGCCAGTATTTGGGTTGCGCTTTATTTTGATAGTCCACTTTAGACATTATACTGACTATAAGTGACCTACACCTACATGTCAACTGACTTTAATTAATTTGATTAAACATTCTTGTGTATTTAACATTAAAAACAGCAATAAAAACTCAGTAACTCATAAATCACATTATGTGACTATTTACAAGCTGTTTTATTGACGGTATAAACGATTGGATATTATATTTCACGCTCAGGCATATGACACTATTATTTATCACGTTATTATTAGTAGTAATCTTAGATTTTTTTATTTATTTTTTTTTTTACATGGCACTAAAACAGCATCAAATTTGTAATCGTGATTACAATTACAGATGCCACAATTATGTAATCGTTTAAAGGCACAATTACAAAAAAAAATCTACTTACATTATTCTGCTTTCTTAAGATGTGTGGGTGTGTGTGTGAGAGAGAGAGTGTGTGTGTTTTTCCTACAGGTTATCTTAAGGTTTTTTTTTTCCCTCATTGTTTTAATTTTTACATTTTTACTTTATTTTATATTTAAAGAAGAAACTATATATAAAAATGTAGCATGCAGTTGCTTCAAACAATGGTGTAGAGCTATTCAAAACATCATTCAGTGTAAACTGTGATAATCGCAATTAATAATCGAAATTACAATTTCAAGGGAATAATCGGCAATTATGATTTTTGTCATAATCGTGCAGCCCTTCTGCCAACTAACTCTCATTACTGTTAGTGGACTGTTAGGTTAGGGTTAGGGTTACACTGTAAAAAACAATTTGTTGAGTCAACTTAAAATAATTTGTTACCTGGCTGTCTTAAAATTTAAGTTCAGTCAACTCAAAAAAGTTTAGTAAACTGGAAATGTTAAGTTGTACTATGTGACAACTTAGATATTTGAGTTGATTCAACTTAAAATGTTAAGCTTTTAAGTTTAACAAACCAATTTTTTCTGTTCGGTCAACTCAAATATCTAAGTTGTCACTTAGTACAACTTAACATTTCAAGATGACTAAACCTATTTTAAGGCAGCAGGGTAGCAAATTATTTTAAGTTGACTCAGTTGTGTTTTTTGTTTTTTACAGTGCAGTAGAATAAGTTGACATGTTGCAAAGTTACTTATAGTCAGTGGAATGTCCATCAAAATAAATGTTAGCAGATATTAAGAAGACAGTCACTAATACTCTAGTGACTGCTAGTTGACATGGAGTTGCAAGCATACTTATAGTTAACAGAATGTCTTAAGTGGACGATCAGAATAAAGTGTTAGCCTATATTTGTGTGCCTTTATGTGTAAGTGTATGTGTTCAGTCTTGTATTCAAGACAACTGACAATATGAAATGACTTTTATTGATTCTTTTGGAGACTTAATGTGAGAAACAGACAAAAAACTGATTTAGATTCTTTTCTTTTTTTTCATGCAGGTGATTAAATCTGTAAGTCAGCTGATCGCTGATGCAGGTATCGGTGGTTCACGCTTCCAGCAGTCTCTGGCCATCATCAACAACTTCGCCAATGGAGACACGCCACTTAAAGTGAGAATTTAGCAAAGATAACACACTTGTGTACCTAATTTAGTATTTCCAGTCAAAAATTATAGACCTGTTAAAAATTGCTTGTAAATTTCTGTTTTTTTCTTACTGATTGTAGGCCTTCATTGATCTGAGCCGTTTTTGAGTGAATATTGCCACAGTTATCCACAAATTATGCTTCTTTCACTGAGGCACATGAGCTCTGATCGTTGAGGTCTACGATCAGTCAGTTCCAAAAAAAATATAATGTTAAACAACAGATCTGTTGCTTTCTTCCAGAACACAACATTCCCGGCTGATGTGAAGGACCTGACCAAGAGGATACGCACTGTCCTGATGGCCACGTCCCAAATGAAGGAGCATGAAAAGGACCCGGAGATGCTGGTGGACCTGCAGTACAGCCTCGCCAACTCCTACGCCAGCACACCTGAGCTCAGACGCACCTGGCTGGAAAGCATGGCCAAGATCCACGTTAGAAACGGAGACCTGTCTGAGGTCAGATTGATCCATTGAGAGGATCTTTTTATTAGCGGGATTTACTGAATGGAGCTTGTGTAAAACAAAAGAAAATGCTAGAAGAAGATGGCCTCAGTTGTAATTTAAATCATAAAATAAGCACAGCTTTGGAAAAATGTGAGGGTGAATAATTTAATGATAGAATTTACATTTTTTGAGGGAAATATCCATTAAATGAATACTTCAACCAAAAATTAAAACCCTCAGGCCATCCAAGATGTAGATGAGTTTGTTTCTTCATCAGATTTGTAGAAATGTGTCATTCCATCACTGTCTCACCAGTGAATTCTCTGCAGTGAATGGGTGCCGTCAGAATGAGAGTCCAAACAGCTGATAAAAACACCACAATAATCCACAAGTAATCCACACCACTCCAGTCCATCAGTTAACATCTTGAGAAGACAAAAGCTGAAACAAATCCATCATTAGGGTGTTTTAAACTAAAATCCAAAGTCCATAATAACGCTTCCTCCAGTGAAAAAGTGGTCTGGTCTGAATCAGGAGAGAAATCTGCACAGATCAAGCACCGTTTACAACTCAAAAGAGCTCTAAACAAATATGTGGCTGAATTTTGATGTGAGAAATAACAAGAGATGGACTTTTTCACTGGAGGAAGCGTTATTATGGATCATGGACTCGTATTTTAGTTAAAAACATCTTAATGATGGATTTGTTTCAGATTTTGTCTTCTGAAGATGTTAACTGATGGACTGGAGTTGTGTGGATTACTTGTGGATTATTGTGATGGTTTATCAGATGTTTGGACTCTCATTCTGACGGCACCCATTCACTGCAGAGGATCCATTGGTGAGACAGTGATGGAATGCTGAATTAGGTGAACTGTTCCTTTAAAGCTTCATTTATGCAGAAATCCAAACTGCTTGCCTCAGATTTGAATTTCTCTGAAAAGGACTAGCACTTTTGTTAATTAAACATAACATTTTAAAAACTTTTTTTGTTGTCCATTTCAGGCGGCCATGTGCTATATCCACATCTCAGCACTTATAGCAGAGTCTCTGAGGAGGAGAGGTGAGCACCTGCATGTGGCACTCAGCATATAAGTAATGCCTGCTAATGTCAATGTGATAGTTTTTTTTTTTTTTGCAAACATTGCATACATAGCATTCCTATTGAGCTTTCATTTGACGTGCTGTTTGACCATTGCTGCTCAGTTGTTGTTGTTTTTTTCAGTGCTGCACTTCATAATGAAAAATGCTCCTAGCTCCTTCCTGCCACTTGCTTTATTCCCTATACTGTGAGTTTTTGTGGCCTTGTCGTTAGATGCATTCTAGCTGATTGTCTGGCATGAACATCAGTTTACAGTAGATGCATGGCTGAGCACTTGCCTTCGTTCTAAGTTTGAAATGGGGTTGAGCAGTATGAACAAAATCGTGTTACACTATGGCTAATTAAATGTAATGTTAACAGTATATATACTAATATAGCTGTTTTTACTGAAAATTCAATTAACACCTATGGAAATTTTACAAATGCTAATTCACATCACTTCATCATCATTAACAATATAGCAAAATCTGCACGGCACATCCCGTCATACTGCTCAGCCCTAGTTTGCGAGTAAACCTGTGTTAAACCTGATGCCACTCTGCAATCACAGGTTACTGGAAGTCTGAGAAGGGTCGGATGTCAAGTGTGAGCAAAGAGGGAGCCTGTGTAATTAACTCTAGCCCCTTACTAACTTCCCAAGATGGAGAAAGTGAGTGCACCTCCGCCTGCCCCGTCCTGCAGTGTTCTTCACCCCATCAGGGGTCCGAGTCTGTCTATTTTTTAATGACCTCAGTTTACCCTATCTCTACATGTCAAGTCAGTTTTGTTTGTGTAGCTCTTTTCACAGTGCATATTGTTTCATAGGAGCTTTACACAAAATACTGCCATACTAAGCGAACCAAAGTCAAATGTGGCAAGGAACAAATTCCCTAAAATGTTGCAATATAAAATCTTTCTTTTTTTTCTGTGGAGGCTATTTGTAAAACTATTGCATTCTATTGTATGTAATGTTGCCTCTCAACTAAATGTATCCTGTTATAAGGATGTTTATTTTTAACAGGAAAACAAGACAGTCTTATTAAAGGTATAGTTCACTCAAAAATGAAAATTTGTTGAAAATATCCTCACTGTCAGTCCATTCAAAAGTTTTTTTTTCCCATCAGATTTGGAAAAATGTATCATTCCATCACTTGCTCACCAATGGATCCTCTGCAGTGAATGAGTGCTGTCAGAATGAGAGACTAAACAGCTGATAAAAACATCACAATAATCCACAAATAGTCCACACCACTCCAGTCCATCAGTTCACATCTTGAGAAGACAAAAGCTGTGTGTTTGTAAGAAACAAATCCAACATTAGGGCGTTGTTAACTAAAATTTGAGTCCATAATCCATAATACCGCTTCCTGCAGTAAAAAAAACAGTGGTCTGGTCTGAATCAGGAGAGAAATCTGCACAGATCAAGCACTGTTTACAATCCAAAACAGCTTTAAATAAATATGTGGCTGGATTTTGATGTGAGAGAGAACAGGAGAAGGACTTTTTCACTGGAGGAAGTGTTATTATGGATTATCAAGCAATGCTTTGAAGTTAAAGCTGTCTTAATACTGGATTTGTTTCTGACAAACACGCAGTTTTTGTCTTCTCAAGATGTTAACTGATGGACTGGAGTGGTGTGGGTTACTTGTGGATTATTGTGATGTTTTCATCAGCTGTTTGGACTCTCATTCTGACGGCACCCATTCACTGCAGTGGATCCACTGGCGAGACAGTGATGAAATGTTACATTTCTCCAAACTCATCAAACACCTTAGGTGGCCCGAGAGTAAATCATTTCACAGAAATTTTTATGTTTGGGTGAACTATGCCTTTAAGAAATCATTTTTTGCTGTGTGAATGCAGAATAGAATTTATATCTTTTTATTTATTTATTTTTAATTAATTTAACTCTTGGAATGGGCTTGCTATTCTCAGAATAATTTTGTAATTTGTGTTAGATTTTTATAAAGAAGTCTTCCTAAATTTTGGCTCCTGCAAGGTATCTGTTAGACAGTGAAAAAAATAATGTGAACCATGCACGTGAAACCTGAATGTGAATGAAAGTGTCCACAAGCATGTTTTACACAAGCACTCCCTGTTTCCAGCTCACCTGATCTTTTCACAATTCAAACAAATGCTTCTTAAAGATACGAATGTCCCTGTAGTGTGCCACATTTTGTTATATTATCACAATGCAAAAAGTGTTTGTTTATAATTAATAGGACCAATGATCATTTGAAATTAAGTTATTATGTGATTGTTAAGATATACTGTAAAAAAGATGGATGGATGGATGGATGTCAAAATACATAGAATGCAAAGTTTAATGGATGCATGGATGAGAAAATACTGGATGAATGGTGATTAGGAAGAGGAGTGGATGAGTGAATGCTATATGGAAGGAAAAAATGTATTTGAGAATGGATGAAATACCAAGACTAATGTGTTAATGTATGAACTGATGGATGGATGAATGAGTAACACACTGCCTGTGTTTGTGTATGAACCTGCAGCATCATTCAGTATGGGCTGGGCCGCCTTCATGAACATCTCTCCCAACGTTAAAGAAGAGGGAGCGATGAAGGAGGACGCCGGCACTCAGGACACTCCTTACACTGAGGTGCACAATCACTCCACACACTGATAGTTTATATTAAGTGATCATTTGTAATGTCTGAATGATCTCTGTTGTGTAGGACACACTGGTGGAGCAGCTGGAGATGTGTGTGGATTACCTCTGGAAGTCTGAGAGATACGAGCTCATCGCAGAGATCAACAAACCTGTTATAGCCGTCTTCGAAAAGAGACGAGATTTCAAGGTACTTAGACTGATGATTGGTGAACTGTTAACAAAAGCATGAGGGAACATGTTGATCAGCTGTGTGTTTGTGTCCTATAGAGGTTATCAGAGCTGTACTACGACATTCACCGCTCGTACCTGAAGGTGACAGAGGTGGTGAACTCTGAGAAACGCCTGTTTGGCCGCTACTATCGAGTGGCCTTCTATGGACAGGTGAGACACTCAAAAACTCTTCTGAAAGTCAAAAACGTGCAGTTGTCACTTTACTCACTGATTTTTCTGCAGTCCTTCAGAGATCTAATGAAATCTGCATTAATCTCTACAAATAAAAGCTCAACTATCGTATGTTGACATTAGCAGATTTATTGCAATATGTCATTTTGTAATTTCAAAACTACCTTTTTACAGCCAAATGTATTGGTCTTTCTCAAATGATTTTTGTTTGAATTTAATATTAATCAAATATATTTATTTTTCCAAAGACAAAAACATTCATATAAAGTGAAAATAATACACTATATAAACTTAATTAGCTACAATGCACAAAAATGTTTTTCTTACTTAGATTTTTTGCCTTGTTTCCAGTCAAAATTCCAGCCAAATTCATAAATCAAGAAGGATTTTCTAGACAAGCAAAAATGATTGTCTTGTTTTCAGAAAAAAAAAAAGAATTAAGTGAGTTTTTGCTTGAAACAAGCAAAATAATCTTGTTTTCTGCTTGAAATATTTTGGCTGGAAACAAGACAAAAAGTCTAAGTTAGAAAAGCATTTTTTTTTTTTGCAGTGAAAAAGTTAACTAAAACTAAAATAACTTTCAATTTTTTGTCAATTATGTCAATTTTTTTCTTGCAAGACCATAATGTTTATGGTGATGTCCTTTTAAAATATGCATCATATTCTCCATTAAAAAAAAAGTTAAAAACACACCAGAAGAATTAATAAAACCCACAATATCTTCTGCAGTCAGCAAAGCTAGCCAAAACTCTGGTGTCAAGCCAAAACACCATTTAAACATAATCTCTGAAATAGCTGTTTAAACACTTTTCTGTTCTCTCCTGTGTCTTGTTTATATATATCAGGCAGTGGTAAGTTTGGTTTGAGTTGTTCTGCTCTCATTGTTTCATGGTTTAACACTCCTAATCTCTCCCTACACGCTAATAATATGTGTGACATGAGTCACACATAGTTTGATGTAATATTTCTCCTGGACGTGATCATTTTCCTCTGCAGATCTAATCCTGAGCATTTATACTGTGTGTGCACATTGTGTAAGTGCTTTCAGGTAAATCAAGTTTTAGACAGACGTCTAAATGTGATGTTAACATTCATTACAAAAGTTGAGTTCATTGTGTTTTGTCATACACTGCTGTCATTTTAACAGCGTGTTGCATTTACTATTGTTTAACAATTGGGCTTGAGCAAGATCTGTTATATCCACCTTATTTTTAACATAAGAGCAGGTGTGGCTATTTGTAACTTGAATGTGCGATACTTCTGGTGTCATTTGCTTCCAGTTATTTAAGCTGTACAAAACTATTTTGTTATAGTGCTTGATATTGCAAACTGATATTTGTTATCATTTAAATGTTATCATAATCAACTGGTTTGTAGAACAAATATAGAGGAAATGTTTTACCGTTTACTGTAATTTGTTATTCTTATGGTTATTCACCTATAGCGGCTAATGAATTGAAAGTCTCCCACATTAGAATGGGCATTTCTATAACACCAAAAAAGGAGGATTTGTGAATCCAGGATAAAAACTGAAAAATAATCCTAAAAACATTTCCATTAAGAGAAAATATTCATCATCTTTAATGTAAATGTATAGATTTTTTAAATAAATGCAATTAGAATAGTAAAAAACTATAGGGCTTATACCAATCAAATGAAGTCAATATTAAACAAAATCCATCTTTGCACTGCAGAAGTGACAAACAGACTGCATCTGAAGTGGCATTTCGATGGATTTACACAGACTGTTTAATGCAGCCCAGAGATGGATTACACTGCAGTTATAATGGCATAAATAGTATTAGGAGATTAATGTGTTAAATATAAAATATACTGAATATAGAAATATAATTGCAAGATATAAAGTCAGAATTGTGAAAAGTCCAAATGAACTTTATTTTATTCCATGGTGAAAACAAAAAAACAAAAAATCAGAATTCAGAGAAAAAAGTCAGAATTGCAAGGCACAAACTCAGAATTGTGAGATGTAAACTTGGAAAATCTGACTTATATGTCAAAATTCTGTCTTTTTCTTGCAATTCTAAGAAAAAAAATCCACTGTTGTGAGATTTAAACTCAGAATTGCAAGTAAAATAAGTCAGCAACAAGTGACTAGCTGATTTCAAAAGTGTTTACTAGTACTGCTATTACCATTTCTGCCATATAAAGACATGCTAAAATAGTAAGAGTAGTGTAGTAGTATGTAGTATGAATTTAACAACTGTCTCTATGAGTGGTTGAATCATTGACTCACCTGATTCATTCAAAAACACTGTTGATTGTAGATGCTGGGATTGGTAAGAGCAAAACAGTCCTGACAATATTGTGTCTAAAATGTACATCACTCAATCCTGGTCCTGGGGATCCACTGCTCTGCCTATTTTGTATGTCTCCCTTATCTTACACACTAAGTTCAGTACATGGATCTCTCTTATAATTAGCTGATGATCTGAATCAGGTGTGTTAAATAAGGGAGACACACAAAATGTGCAGAACGGTGGGTCCCCAGGACCAGGATTGAAAACCACTGGTATAAAGTATAAAATCTTAAAAGCTGGACAAATGAACAACTGGCTGAGGCCTGTGCTAAAACCGTATGAACGGGTCACTCTGTCGCACATTCACAAAAAAACAGCTTACTTCTGTGCAAAATAAGGTGGATAGTCTGAACTAGACACTTCATAAACTGGTGATCTGTAGTTCATGTGCAGTGTTGTGTTCACCAGGGCTTCTTTGAGGAAGAGGAGAGTAAGGAGTTTATCTATAAGGAGCCGAAGCTCACAGGACTGTCAGAGATTTCTCAAAGACTCCTCAAACTCTACTCAGACAAGTTTGGAGCTGATAATGTCAAGATGATCCAAGACTCCAACAAGGTTTGTCCTGCTGGATCCTCTATACCTCCTTTCTCTGACGTACAATCTGGTCTGAATCACAGGGATGACAGTGCTGTTTACTGTATGTTTTTTCCAGGTGAATCCTAAAGACCTGGACCCCAGATTTGCCTACATCCAGGTGACCTACGTAGTGCCTTATTTTAGTGAGAAGGAGCAGCTGGAGAAGAAGACCGACTTTGAGCGCCATCACAACATCAATCGCTTTGTCTTTGAGACGCCCTTCACACTTTCTGGGAAAAAACACGGAGACGTGGAGGAACAGTGCAAAAGAAAAACCATCCTGACCAGTGAGACACTTTATATTAACATCAAAACACCACCTTTGTTAACCTTTTTATCTGATGAATACCATATAAATGTCCTGTAAACTACAAAAGTAATTGTAACTTTTTATTTTACAATTCTGTCTTTTTTCTTGCAATTTAGAGGAAAAAAGTAACATTTCAAGACACAAACTCAGAATTGTGAGATGTAAAGTAAGAATTGTGAAATAAAAATTGTATTTTTTTTTTTTACCAAAATTATAAACGCCCATTTTCATGAGCTGAACTCAAACATCTAAGACTTTTTCTATGTACACAAAAGGCCTTTTTCTCTCAAGTATTGTTCACAAATCTGTCTAAATCTTTGTTAGTGAGCACTTCTCCTTTGCCGAGGTAATCCATCCACCTCACAGGTGTGGCATATCAAGATGCTGATTAGACAGCATGATTATTGCACAGGTGTGCCTTAGGCTGGCCACAGTAAAAGGCCACTCTAAAATGTGCAGTTTTACTGTACTGGGGGGGTCCGGGGGGTCAGAAAACCAGTCAGAAGTCTGGTGTGACCACCATTTGCCTCACGCAGCGCAACACATCTCCTTCACATAGAGTTGATCAGGTTGTTGATTGTGTCCTGTGGAATGTTGGTCCACTCCTCTTTAATAGCTGGCGAAGTTGTTGGATATTGGCAGGAGCTGGAACATGCTGTCGTATACGCCGATCCAGAGCATCCCAAACATGCTCAATGGGTGACATGTCCGGTGAGTATGCTGGCCATGCAACAACTGGGATGTTTTCAGCTTCCAGGAATTGTGTACAGATCCTTGCAACATGGGGCCGTGCATTATCATGCCGCAACATGGTGGTCGTGGATGAATGGCACAACAGTGGGCCTCAGGATCTCATCACGGTATCTCTGTGCATTCAAAATGCCATCAATAATGTTTGTTGTCCATAACATACGCCTGCCCATACCATAACCCCACCGCCACCATGGTCCACTCGATCCACAACGTTGACATCAGCAAACCGCTCACCCACATGACGCCATACACGCTGTCTACCATCTGCCCTGAACAGTAAATCCGGGATTCATCCATGAAGAGAACACCTCTCCAAAGTGCTAGACGCCATCGAATATGAGCATTTGCCCACTCAAGTCGGTTACGACGACGAACTGCAGTCAGGTCGAGACCCCAATGAGGATGACGAGCATGCAGATGAGCTTCCCTGAGACAGTTTCTGACAGTTTGTGCAGAAATTCTTTGGTTATGCAAACCGATTGTTGCAGCAGCTGTCTGGGTGGCTGGCCTCAGACGATCTTGGAGGTTAAGGTGCTGGATGTGTAGATCCTTTGCTGGTGTGGTTACACGTGGTCTGCGGTTGTGAGGCCGGTTGGATGTACTGCCAAATTCTCTTAAAAGCCTTTGGAGACTTTTTTAGAGTGGCCTTTTATTGTGTCCAGCCTAAGGCACACCTGTGCAGTAATCATGCTGTCTAATCAGCATCTTGATATGCCACACCTGTGAGGTGGATGGATTATCTCGGCAAAGGAGAAGTGCTCACTAACACAGATTTAGACAGATTTGTGAACAATATTTAAGGAAATAGGCCTTTTGTGTACATAGAAAAAGTCTTAGATCTTTGAGTTCAGCTCACGAAAAATGGGGGCAAAAACAAAAGTGTTGCGTTTATAATTTTGGTCAGTGCACCTTTTCTCATTTTATTCTGTAGTGGAAACAAAAAAGCAGAATTCTAAAGAAAAGTAAGAATTTCATGATTTAAACTCAAATTTGTCAGAGGTAAACAGATGGAATTGTGAGGAAAAAAGACAGAATTGTTTGAAAAGTTTATATCTTGCAAATCTGATTTATTCACAGTTCTTTTTTTCTCCGAATGGCAAGAAAAAAAGACAAAATCAAAATTGGCATATGAACTCAGACTTTTAAAATATAAACAGAATTCTGAGAAAAAAGTCAGAATTGTAAGGTTTAAACTCAGCATTGCAAATAAAAAAGTCAGAATTGTCAGTTTCTATGTTGTAATTCTTAGTTTATATCTTGAAATTTTGTGCAATTCTGAGAAAAAAAAAGTCAGAATTGAGATAGATTGTAAACTCAGAATTGTAAGGTAAACTTGCAAGGCAAGAAAAAAGAAAGTGAGTGAAATTAAACTGGTAAACTGTGAAATTAAAAAGTTACCTTTCAATTAATCAGTTACCTTTAATTAAGTTCCGTTTCATTAATTACCTTTTTATTTTTAATTTTGTGGTGGAAACAAAACCAGATTTCAGAAAAAGAAAGTCAGATTTGTTAGACGTAAACTCAGAATTGCAAGGGAAAAAAGTTCTGTTTATATCTTGTAATTTTGACTTCAATTGCAAAATTCTCTTTTCTTGCTATTCCGAGGGGGGGAAAGATATAAATTGAGAATTGCAAGAAAAAAAAAATCACAAATGTGAGACAAAAAGAGATTTTTTTAAAAGTACTTTATTTTTTATACTCTGGCATTAAGCATTGTGAGCCATTCTAGAAGTTCTGCCTGACATCTGTCACTGAATTATATACACTGCTTCTTTCAATAGCCTTTCAAGCAGAATCTCAGCAAGCATCGCATTTATTTTCAAGCACTTTGAAGCATTCAGCCTTTTTATTCCTCCGTCATCCTATTCCTTTTAGGATGTTTGGCTGTGTAAGCCATCAGGCGCTCAGCTTCCAGCACCACATATACTGTATGGGCTGCTTGCTGTTAATGCGCAAAATGACTGAAAGTGCCTCAAAAGCTTTCTGACTGGCTAAACAAACCAAATTGTGGCCCACAGTCACTCTTTACAGAGACTGAGACTCTCACAAAGACTGCTGTGATATCACGGGGAAGTTATTCAGTGTTGTATTTCAAAAAGGAGGATTATTTTCTGCAAATTATCCCAACATTACAGCACTTTTAATTCATTACATTACAATGCAAATGTAAAATGGGTCATGAATGCCATTAAAGTTGACTAGAGTGAATAGCACAATAGGCCATTGTAAATACATAAACATATTGACAATAATATCAGAAGCAAAGACTGACCTAATAATGGCCATCTTTTATTTTTGACAAAATTACACCACAACACATATTGTAAACAATGAATGTCTGTTTATTTCTTTGCAAACCTGGCAAATATTTGTCTGACAATTCTGAGTTTACAATCTACCTCAATTCTGACTTTTTTTCTCAGAATTGCACAAAATTTCAAGATATAAACTAAGAATTACAACATAGAAACTGGCAATTCTGACTTTTTTATTTGCAATGCTGAGTTTAAATCTTACAATTCTGCCTTTTTTCTCAGAATTCTGTTTATATTTTAAAAGTCTGAGTTCATATCTGTCCATTCTGATTTTGTCACAATTCTGTCTTTTTTCTTGCCATTCTGAGAAAAAAAGAACTGTGACTAAATCAGAATTAATATTAACATTAACTTAACTCTCATCTCTGCTGTCTGTGTTGTTCTGCAGCGACCTCTAGTTTTCCCTTCTTGAAGAAGCGTATCGAGGTGGTGGAGCAGCAGAGCACAGAGATGAACCCCATCGAGGTGGCGATCGACGAGATGAGCCGGAAAGTGTCTGAGCTCAATCAGCTGTGCAGCATGCAGGAGGTGGACATGATCCGGCTGCAGCTCAAACTACAGGGCAGCGTCAGCGTTAAGGTGAACAATGCACACAAGTTGCTCTGATACAGCGTTAGTGTCAATAAATGTGCACATGTAAACATGCACGTTTACACTTTTTTTCCATAACTTCGCTAGCACTAACATGAGCTATTCTATCATCTTTACTTAGATTGTGAAATAGGTATGTATTTCATGAATTTGTGTGTCCTTTCAGGTAAATGCTGGGCCAATGGCCTACGCCAGAGCCTTTCTAGAGGAGAAGAACGCCAAGAAATACCCAGACAACCAGGTCAAACTCCTGAAAGAGATCTTCAGGTACCTCATTGTTCCCTACATCAAGGAACTTCTACCTCATGCAGAGCATAATGTTATTATATTAACTAATCTGACAATTACAACCTTCAATGGTTTATTAATAGAAACAGAGAGTTAGCTCCTAGAAATACCTAGGTATTTGGATAGATGAAAGATTAGCTGTTGATATACATATTGCTAAGTTGTTGAAAAAGCTTAGGCCAAAACTAGGTTTCTTTTAGCTGTTAAAAAACTGCTTTCCTCATAAGGCCAGCAAGAAATTAGTAGAGAATGCTTTTTTATCGATAACTGATTACGGAGATCATTTATATATGCATGCAGCTACTTCTTTACTCAGAAAATTAGACTGTGTTTATCACGCAGCAATATGTTTTGTCACTGGTGCACACGGACGCATCATTGTATCTGTATGAATCCTTAGATTGGTTATTCCTTACATCAAAGGAGAAAGTTACAAATGTACTTATTTATTGTGAAGGCTCTTTTAGGTAAATTACCATCTTATCTTTCTAATTTATTAACATTTCATATACATAATCAGCGTACTAGATCTGGTTCTTGCGTTCGGTTAATAATTGGGCAAGTGTGATCAATCTCTCTACTGGCATCAAAATTTCCTTCATTCTCATGCAAAAATTAGTTCTCGAATATGTCTGAAATAAAGAAAATTGAATGGAACACAATAGATCGATGTGGTTTTAAATGCAAATGTCACAAAATAGCGTTTCTAACAAATATCTGCCAATGGGCTTAGAAAAATCAACTTAATTTAAAGGAAAAACAAGTTTATATTCCCCATTGAGATATATATATATATATATATATATATATGAAGAGTTCAGATGCAAAACCAGCTAAAAGCCATCTCAGTCAAAAATGAGATAATGATACTGAGTGAATGCTCCTGACACATATTATACGTCCATCAAATAATTTTTCTTCAAACTTGCTAAAATACCAGCCTCAGCCCAATCAGAAGTACTGGTACTTACATAGAAACCTATACATCTGAGCCTGACTAAAATACATTTTTTAAAGAAAGATGTCAGATGGATTTAGCTGGTTTTGCATCTAAACTCTTCATATATTTCTTCTTACTTTTTTTTCAGTTTCTCAGAAAAACAAGACTCCATATCTTCATTTTGCATCTTAAGTAAAATTATCTTGATTTAAGGATGTTTCGATATTTGTATTGGAAAACAAGACAAAATTACTGAGGAAGATTCATTTCTTTCAGCGCATGTAACATTAATTGCCATGACTTTTTGAATTTAAGACTTTCTGACTTTCTGCCTAAGACCTCTTTAGCCCTTCATTTGTGAAAGAGAGAATAAAGACTTTTTAAGACCTTTATAAGATGTGCAGAGACCTTTCTATGCTCCAAGACATACATTTAAATCAGTAAGTTAGACCACAAAAGTTTGATTTGTTTGAGAAGTTTTAAAGCTGGGCATTTGTGATGAAACTTCTGTATCTAGAATGTTTTAATGAGTTTTTTTAACGTACTGAAAGCTTAACAATGCTCAAAGTTTTAGCAAAATACCAAATTACTTTTAACAGAACTGTAGTGACTGATGTCCTAGTTTTCTGTTTGTCTTCCTGCAGGCAGTTTGCGGACGCGTGTGGTCAGGCCTTGAAGGTGAATGAGCGTCTCATAAAGGAAGATCAGCTGGAGTATCAGGAGGAGATGAAAGCTCACTATAAAGACATGCTGAACGAGCTCTCCGCCATCATGAACGAACAGGTCAGCACACTACACCTCTCACACAACGCTAAACATGCATTAACTTTCCCCACCAGTCACTGGTTTTCCAGCTTTCCATGTTATATGGTAGGGGGCGCTATTGCACATCTTCTGAAAGAATATTGAATGTGTGGATCTAAGTACACTGTAAAAAATAAAAACACAATTTGTTGAGTCAGCTTAAAATAATTTGTTACCCTGCTGCCTTAGAATTTTAAGTTCAATAAACTAAAATTAGTTTAGTCAAGTTGTACTAAGTAACAACTTAGATATTTGTGTTTGCTAAACTTAACAGATGGGTAAGTAACCCAGCTGCCTTAAAATTTTAAGTTGATTCAACTCAAATATCTAAGTTGTCACTTAGTATAATTTAACATTCAAAGTTGAATAAACTTTTTTTGAGTTGACTGAACTTAAAATTTTAAGGCAGCCAGGTTACAAATTATTTTAAGTTGACTCAACAAATACTGGTGAAGAAATAAGTAGAAACAAGCAATTGATATGAAAAATAACATGGTCATCAGACATTAAACGGCATAAAAGTCAAAACTGCCAAACATTACAGAATAAAATGTCAATCCAGTGGTTTATGACGGTGAAGCTTTGGATGTGTTGATGGAAGTGATCAACTCCATCTATGTTTTGGTCATTGATCTGAATCCCATCTGGAGATGTCTTTAACAAAACTGCCATTTTCTCAGCTTTTTTGTTCAGTTTTATCTTTTGACATACTGAACAACAACAAAATATTCTGGGAAACATGAAAGTTTTGTGAAAATGATCAAACATGCTGGAGGTGGCTGGCAGGGAAGTTAATGCATGCTTTTTTTTTTCTTGTATGTAGTTACTTTGTGCTCATTGCATGTTTTTCTATTTTTTTCACCTATTTAAAGATCCCATTACTAGACAACCCGGAACAGAGCGACACAGTGCCATCTGAGCTGCTAGCGAGTCTGGAAAACTGCTCACGGACATTTCTATCCGACATGGCTTGTGGGTTTTTCTGACCAGAAGGAGTAAAACTTTGATTTTAACGAAATAGAAATAGACAAAAAGGAAAAGAATTGTAGTCTTGTGGATGAAGCAGAATGCCGTGTTCTTTGCCTATGTACACACACACACACACACACACACACACACACACACCAATAGCATCTGAAGAACTACAGGTACATCACATCAAATATGCCTTTTTTTCTAGACCCTGTTCTTTTTTAGAAAGCAGTGACCTTAATTAACTCGAGTTGTGTTTGACTAAGCAAATATTTTCTAGGGCTTTCACCTCAATGCTTTCTCTTGTGTTTTTGACTGATATCTGAATGCTGTCAGGCATATGGTCGTCATGTTTCACGTATCCCACATAACGGTGTTGAACACATCTCTAGTCTCCGAGTGAATGTAAAGCTCCTAACAGTCTGCCGGTCCCAGCTCATTCCTTTGACAAACGCAGATGTGCTATTTTATACATTTTTTTATGATTGACAATGTTTTACTGTTATTACATGTACTGTAAATTGTAAATAAGAATAATTAAAATTTAAAATGTTTCTTTTTATATATTAAAAGATGATATATGAGCGTTTGTGTCAGTTATTAATGCACAACACTGACTGAATAAAAATGTTAATCCCCAAAACTGATAAAATACAAATACAAAAGGTGAAAAATCAAATGCATACTGAACTGACAGTATATAATCATTGATGCAGTGTTTTTACTGTACTTTTTTGTTTGGTTTTCTCTACTAAAAACAGTATCGTAGCACTATTATTACTTGTAGTTATTAATAGAGTTGATTTTTTTTTATCTTGTTTATGCAAATATAATGTTTGAAATTAAAGCTAATAAAGTTGTAATTACATTTTTTCTCAATTGCTAAAACACTATAACCAGTCTTTAGAACTAAAATTTCAAAACCATAATGTCATTTTTCAAAAAGCACACCCATTTCCCTAAACACTATTCCCCTGCTTTAACACATAATCAGATTTGGTGAACTGTTACTGCAAAACTCTGCACACAAATCCCTACACTTCTCAGTGCTTACACCATGTGGTCATTTAGAAAGCACGAGCATTCAGTATTGTTCACTCAAGTCTGCAAAGTTTGAGTTCAGTTAGCACACGATTACTCAAGTAACCTCCACATCATCTAGTCACTTGTGCACATCATAAAATGTTTCAGTTTTTTTTTTTTTTTTTTAACAAGTTGTGTTTGCTTTGGTACGTTCATGCAACTGATTATGCAACTGATTTGTCTGCGGTTTCCTACATTATCAGTTCCTATTGTCATGTTGCTGTAGTCTTACCCCTCAAAACATCAAGTCATTAGCTCATCGCATATGTCTTTGCAGTAAATGCTAAATTTTTGATCTAGTTGTCATGAACTGTCAAGCATATTCTACACATTTCTGTTAGACTTTTTGTAAATTTGCCATGAATTGTCCAAGTGAATACTGACTTTCACTAATGTAGAGACTACAGATCAACCTCTGAAACAGCTCAAAGGTACATCTCAACATCTCATTGACCTTCAATTGAAAAGCATATATAGACAGAGGACAACGTAAGAGTTACAAATTCTGACAGTGCACCTTTCTAATTTATATTTCTGCCTTTGCCCGTATTTCCTTTATTATTTTATGCTGAATTTTTTTTTTTTGTCAGACCACTAGTAAAAGTGTAACTGTGAATCCTATTCGGTCTTTTTCAATCATAATCCTGCATACAGTAATATACAATTTCGAAGAGGAAGAGTAGGAGGTGAAAGAGGACGAGGAGGAGAAGAAGGAGGAGGACGACAACAACAACATGGAAGAGAAATAGGAAGGGCAAGGGCAAGAAAACAAGCAGTCTCATATATTTTAGTTAATGCGTGCCAGGGTTGGATCAGTCATGCAGAAGGATTTTACCGCCGCTGCCTGTCCAGGACCAATTTAGCCTGTGATGTTAAGGAGGTTGTTTGGCCTGTCCCAGACCAAAGACAGGATGCTGGGGCAGAATAATTATTTTTGTTGTTGTTTGCTGTTTTGTGCTGTTCTCTACAGTACAATAAATTAAGGATTAAAACACTTCCAATTGCATACATTTGTTGTGTTCATCATGTGATTTTTTTTTTTCTTCCAAGCAACACTTATTATCAGTTTTCATAGTATTGTTTTGAATTGATCTCCTCAGTGTGTAAAACTGTGTTGTAGTGTGTGTGTTTTTGAGGGTTTGTGTGTCATGTCTGAGAGCAAAGTTTTTTTTCAGCAAGATTGAGTTGAGTGGAAAGCTTCATTTTGACCTGAATATAGTAAGTTCGGGGAATTGAGTTAGAAGTTACGGATTTGTGTTTAGAGTTTTGCAAAAGCGAGGCATAATTTCAAGAAATGTGTTTAAGCAATTGAGAAAAACTGTAATAATAATAATAATAAGACTGCAAATTAAAAGTCTAACCACTCCATACAAAAGATTATTCCAGTGTATATAACTATATCTATAACTATACAGTACTTAAAATAAGAGTATACTTTCAATCTACATTTTATGTAATACCATAAATACACACTACCATTCAAAAGTGTTTTAACAGCAAGATTTTAAGTTTTTTTTTAAAGAAATCTCTTCTGTTCACCAAGCCTGCATTTGATCCAAAGTACAGCAAAAACAGTAACATTTAGAAAAAATTGTTTTTGTTTCTTTTAAAATATAATTTATTCCTGTGATTTCAAAGCTGAATTTTTAGCATCATTACTCCAGTCACATGGTCCTTCAGAAATCATTCTAATATGCTGATTTGCTGCTCAAAAAAACAAAAAAACAACAACAACAACAACAACAAAAAAAAAAAAATATATATATATATAATATATATATATATATATATATATATATATATATATATACACTACCGTTCAAAAGTTTGGGGTCAGTACATTTTTATTGTTTCTTTTTTTTTTTTTTAAGAAATTAATACTTTTATTCACCAAGGATGTATTAAGTTAATAATTAAAAGTTTATTAAAAGTTAATAATAAATAATTTACATTGTTATAAAATATTTATATTTTGAATAAACACTGTACTTTTTAAACTTGTTATTCATGAAGAATCCTGAAAAAAAAAAATCACAGGTTCCAAAAAATATTTGGCAGCACAACTGTTGATATTATCCAACATTGATCATTCTAATAATAAATCCGCATATTAGAATGATTTCTGAAGGATCATGTGACACTTAATACTGGAGTAACAGCTGATAAAAATTCAGCTTTTCATCACAGGAATAAATTCTATTTTAAAGTATGTTAAAATAAAAAACATTATTTTATATTGTAAAAACATTTTGCAATATTACTGGTTTTTTTTTCTATATTTTTAATCAAATAAATGCAGCCTTGATGAGCATAAGAGACTTCTTTAAAGACTATTACAAGTCTTACTGACCCCAAACTTTTGAACGGTAGTGTATATATATGTGATATGTTGAAAACAGCATATTAGATTTTTTTCAGGTTTCTTTGATGAATAGAAAGTTCAGAAGAACAGCTTTTTCTGAAATAGAAATCTTTTGTAACATTACAAACATGTCTTTATCATCCCTTTTGATCAATTTAAAGCATCCTTGATAAAGAAAAGTATTAATGTAATATATATATATATATATATACTGACTCTAAGCTTTTTGAATAGGATGGTGTATAATGTTACAAAAGGGTTTTTGTTCTTCTGAACTTTCTATTCATCAAAGAAATTCTACTCAGCTGTTTTTAACACGATAGTAAAATAAATAAGCAAGTCAGAATATTAAAATGATTTCTGAAGGATCATGTGACTGGAGTAACGATGCTTAAAAAATCTGCTCTGAAATCACAAGAATAAATTACATTTTAAAATATATTCAGACAGAAAAGTTATTTTAAATATTGAAAAAAATATTTCAAAATTGTACTGCTTTTGCTGTACTTTCTATCAAATAGCCTTGGTGAGCAGAAAAGACTTCTTTAAAAAACATTAAAAATCTTACTGTTTAAAAACTTTTGTCCAATAGTGTACTTCAAAAATACTACTTATTTACACATATAAGATACACTTAGGAGAAGTATAAAGTATTACAAGCACACTTGGCGTATAGTTGTTAAGTTGTACGAATTTTCTTCAGCTGATGAACAATAATCATGTCTTATATAGTTAGCATTTCTGGTGTGAATGAGCCTTTACTGTTTGCCAATAAACACTTTTCTCAGAGGCTAGGCGTATCTTTTACATATTCTTACCTACAACTGAGATTTGCAGCTCATGTTCTTTTCCTGCTTTTCCTGAGTTTGTGGATTAATCCTGAAACGAATACTGCTGATTGGCAAGTACACACTGACACACAAAGATGAGCTTCTATAGAAAGATGTTTCTTATAGCAGTTTCTGCACTTTAAACAGCACAGAAAAGTTCTTGAACAGTTGTCAAGTGTGCTGAGATGATCAAGGTTTCTCCAGCACCAAACAGTCACACCAGAAAAACCATTAGGTGACTGTTTTCTTAATAGACTGATTAAAATAAGCCATTGCCATCAGAGATAACACAATTGCAAACTATTTAAAGAGTAAATATTTGATTGTGGCAAACAACACACTCACTTCATATTATTTCATAATTATTTTTATTATTATTAAACATTCCAAATTAGCTTCATTTTCACAGAAAATAAATTATTGCAGCTGAGCATAATCCTGTCTTTATGGGATACATATATATATTTTAAAATGAAATAACCAGTGTAGTATTGTCATTTCAGCCTGTCCTAGCTGTGAATACACTGTTAACAGTTAGGCCATATAGTGTGAAATAACTGATCAAAAAAGGCTCTCCATATAAAATGAGTCAGCAATAGTTTAATGTGTTAGTTATTCTAGTTTCTCGTCTCCTTCCTCCACATCTTTGAGACTGAGCACCTCCAGCGTCCCCTTCCCTTTAGTCTCACAGCGGATCAGCTCATCAATGTCACGGAAACAACCGGGATCTATCAGACACACCTGGAAAACAGGAAACACCATTATCTTGGAGAATACACATAATGGCTATATAAAAATCAAATAGCATATGCATTGTATTTATACAACCAGTGCTGACAGGTAATTCACCGGATTTTCGTTGTCTTCTGCAATCAAATGATGCTAGAGATCTTCTCAAAACTATATATATATTTTTTTCAGTTATTGATCTATATGAAGTCGAGTTAACACAGGTGTTCTCGCAGAATAACCAGCAGCGTACTTCATTATATTAACATGTTTCACAAATTTTGACAAGCAGAAAACCTCAAAGAGTTGTTGTACTTATTATTGCGAAAAAACACAGCTTTTGCTTCATGCAGCCTAACAAACTCCATGCTTCTGCTATATTTCTTAAATGACACTTGTTTCAATATTTTGACATGTACACTACCAGTCAAAAGTTTTTGGGCAGTAAGATTTTTTATGTTTTTTTTTTTAAAGAAGTCTCTTCTGTTCACCAAGCCTGCATTTATTTGATTCAAAATTTTTAAATATGTTTATTACTTAACATAAATGTTTTCTATTTGAATATATTTTAAAATGTAACTTATTTCTGTGATCAAAGCTGAATTTTCAGCATCATTACTCCGGTCTTCAGTGTCACATGATCCTTCAGAAATCATTCTAATATGCTGATTTGCTGCCCAAGAAAGACTTTTTTCAGGATTCTTAGATTCTTAGAAGATTGTATTTATCTGAAATAAAAAGCATTTGTAACATACCATAAACACTATACCATTTAAAAGTTTAAACTGTTTTGTAAAGTATTTTGAAAACATTTACTGCAGTGTTTTGACATACACCTGGAAGTCCAGTAGCAAACTATAAAAAACAACAACAGCATAAAATGCAAAAAGTGCTAAAAAAATAAAAATAAAAATGCACCACTAATAAATATATTAAAGGAGAAGTCCACTTCCAGAACAAAAGTTGACAGATAATTTACTCACCCCCTTGTCATCCAAGATGTTCATGTCTTTCTGTCTTCAGTCATAAAGAAATTGAGGAAAACATTTCATGATTTTTCTCCATATAATGGACTGATATGGTGCCCCAATTCTGAACTTCCAAAATGCAGTTTAAATGCGGCTTCAAACGATCACAAATGTGGTTGTAAATGATCCCAGCCGAGGAAGAAGGATCTTATCTAGTGAAACGATCGGTTATTTTCATTTTTAAAACATATAATTGAAATACTTTTTAATGTCAAACACTCGTCTTGTCTTACTCTCCCTGAACTGTTTTGCTCCGGTTTATGACAGTTAGGGTATGTCAAAAATCTGAAGAAAATAAGACATGAACACCCTGGATGACAAGGGGGTGAGAACATTATTTGTAAATTTTTGTTCTGGAAGTGGACTTCTCCTTTAAACTCAAAATAAAAGCCCATTTACACCACAAAATTAAAAAAAAAAAAATAGTTTGTTTGTTTCTTTTCTTTTCTCAAAAGTTAATATCTTGCAATTCTAAAGTGCATATCTTGACAAAAAGTCAGAATTGTTAGATAAAAAGTCTTTGCCTTGTTATTCTGCAGCAGAAATGGGTTTCCGTACTTATCAGCTATTCTGTTTGTTTTGCTGGTACCCATGTGGGCACATCCTTGGTTTACAGACCAGTAATATGCGGTCACATCCTGAATGAACATGAATGAACCGACTAATAAATTGCCCGTGAAGACTCTCACCATCTCCAGCTGATCATCAAACTCCTCGTTCTCCACCGTGTTTATTAGGGGTTTGAGCTTTTCTTTCAGTCTCTTCCCATCTTTGGCTGGCAGGACGAAGCGCAGCCGCATGTGAGCTCTCTGAATCTGAATGGATTCCTTCAGCTGCTTGATGACCTCAAGAGCCTGGAGAAACAGACATTAGCATTAATGACAGAGACCTCGTCAGCGACAGTGAGATCCTCACATGATCCAGCTCTGCTCACCTGTTGTTTAGTGCTTTTGTTTGCTTTCACAGAGTAGTGAATGTCCTTCATGGCTCTCTCTATGAGACTCACTGTATAGGGTCGTTTGGTCTCAGGATTCACACATTTCTCTGCCACTATAGTTGCGATGTCACGAAACATCTGCTCCAGCTGACTCTGTCGTTCCTTGTCTGACACCTGTAGCTCTCCTTTAGCCAAAATCTGAAAAAAATGAAACTACCTGATCATGTAGAAACACCTAAGGATTTGTATTAAACATTATTATATTTATAAAAACAGTCTTTTACTTATGATCCACACAGTCGGGGCAGATCAGATCATAAAGCTGCTGTACACAACACCAAACTGACCTGTTTGCATATTTCTGTCAGATCATCTGTGCCGAAAGCGCTTGACAGGTCGTCTTTCTTTGCCACTTGACCTTTAGACACATTGACAAACACTGTGTTTGTTTGTAGGACTTCATCAAGATCCTTCTCCCTATAAAAACAACAACAAATGTAACTACAGTTGATTTGTGAACATCACAATAATGTCACTTAAAAAAAAATAACAAACTGTCTAACAAAGTGATTATAAAATTTCCATTATATGACATTAGAAATACCTTCAATGAATAGTTTTCAGAAAATTAAAATTCATATTCACCCTGAAACCATCCAGATTTGGAGAACGGATTTGGAGAAATCATTCCATCAGTTTCTCACCAATGGATACTCTGCAGTGAATGGGTGCCATCAGAAAGTTTCTTACAAACATGCAGATTTTGTCTTCCCAAGATGTTAACTGGTGGACTGGAGTGGCGGAGATTACTGCAATGTTTTATCAGCCGTTTGGACTCTCATTCTGACGGCACCCATTCACTGCTGAGCAAGTGATGGAATGACACAGTTCTACCAATCTGATCCCAGAACAAACTCATCTACATGTCGGATGGCATGAGGGTGAACACATTTTCAGCAATTTTTTTATTTTTGGGTCAACTATTCCTTTAAGACAACTATTTCTTTCCAAACAGGGCTTTGTAGATAATAATAATAAATTAAATAATTCTATCATAAAAAAAAAAAAAATCTAAATAAAATCAATAATTAAGGTCAAATAAAATACTACATAAACTGAAAGGGGGCTTATTTGGTATGCGATCACCCACAAAAAATGACATATCACACATTTATCTTGACGCTGTAACACCAGTATTAACGTAAACAAGCAGTAAAACTGCACCATATACAGTTATAACGCTAATTTAACACTAATTTAAGGACTGTTATGATACCTGTAATAACAGAATAAACAATACGAACATAAAAATCATCATATAATGAGCATGTCATAACAACACTCACGCTCCGGATCTCCAACTCATCACTTTGTTTTTGTAACAGGCTATTTCAAACCTCTTCCCTCCTTTCTTCATCCTCACGACGGCAACATTTGTTAACCTGATCTGGTTAGTAGGTGTGAATATTGACATGTTTGACACTCTTTAGGTTTCCAATGTGGCTCTCGGCGCTGCTGCGTTTCCTCTCGTCTCTTCCTCGAAAGCAAACGCGATCATTAACCGCGACTCAACGCCGCAGCGCCTCCTGGAGGATTGGAGTCATTCCATGAGAACAAATAAATAAATAAACAAACAGCGATAGAAATGTTGTGCTGGTTGTAAGCGATTTCTCTACACTCAAAATGACTCTATTACTTGACAGGGATAAATTAAATAGGTGTAATAATAGCAATAATAATAATACGTTCTCTGTCAATCATTTGTTAAGGTTGGCATTTTGATGATGATTTTGAAGACAATGTAAATGTAAACGATTAATTTACCACAAAACAAATGAGATTAAAAGGGGGAATGTAACTCAATATATTTCTGCTGAATGCAGAGATGTTTATCTTCATCAGTACCAGAACACAGTTCCTGTCAAAGTCCCTTAATTGATCCTATAAAAACATACAGATACAGTGACACAGTAGACTGCAATCCAACACAGGCCCAGGGAATTTTAGGCAGATCCTAAACATCAGTTAGTGTAAATATAAATCAAACTAAAGTGGAAACATAGAGAATTAACATATAGGTTTCCTAATAGGTCATGCTACAGAAGATCAAACATGAGTAAATAAATGACAGTGCTGGTCTAGATTAATATAATGTACTTTTACTCTGTGTTGTGTTTATGTTTTTTAACTTTTGTGGCTTAAAAATGGGGTCTGTCCACTATACATCCCCTGAGGAACAATTCCATTCATTCTTTGCTGTAGGAAAGAAAAAAGTGTCTAAACTTGTTAAATCATCTCAACCAACAAATTGTATGTTAGACCCTTTACCTACCAAACCATTGAAAGCAATACTTTTGGAAGTCGTAGAGCCTCTTCTTAAGGTATTATTTCATCATTATTATTAACTTTCAAGCTGGCTGCTATTAATTATTAACTTGACTTGAATTATTTAACTACAGACCTCTCAAATCTTACTTTTCTGTCAAAAATACTAGAAAAGTGGTATCTTCACAATTACGTCCTATCCACTTTATTTTTACCATAAGAGTGGGTGCAGCCATTTGTAAATTTTTTGTGTCTGGCTTCTGGTCTCATCCACTTGCAGCTGTTTTTAGCTGCACAAAAAGCTTGTTTTGCTGCTTAATATTGCATTATAGTCTTACCATATTATTTTAATGTATTATCTTAATTATGAACACACCGGTTTGTAGTGCAAGCTGTTTTACCCTTTACTGCACTTCGATATTCTTCTCATTATTTCCCTATGCTGGATTATTAACCGGACGTCTAACACATTACCAGAAAACAGCTTACTTCCGCATTGAAAAATAAGGTGGACATAGAGAAAAATGCTTTTTGCTGCAAGGAATTCAAGTTGGGATGTAAACCATTTCATGGTACTGAAACTGCACAAATCAGAGATAAAAATGCCTTGCTCTTATCATCCGATCATGGTTGCAACTCCCTGTTAGTGTTGATTTGACAACATTCTTTGGATATGCATGTGAATTTCGTTGATATTAATGGAATTGTACTGGCATGGTTCAGATCGTATCTGACCATTACTGTAGCAGTAATTAAAGAGGTGTCATATCGATCACAAGTTCAGTATGGTGTACCACAAGGCTCAGTACTGGGACCATTGCTTTTCCAACTTTACATGCAGGGTTTAGTTAACCTCCACGCGTAATAACCTAAAATACTGTCTAACTCTTGATGGATGTTTTGTCATGTCATCAATGAAGAATACTGTCATTTGAAAGCCACATTTCTAGCCTTTGTAAAATCATGTTTTTTCCATCTTTAAAATGTCTCCAACTGACAAAATACGTTCTCAATGTCAAAAGCAGAAAATGTTATTCATGCGTTCATAACCTCAAGGGTGGATAATATCTAGACCAGATGGTGGATTTGCATCCAGGAACAACACAGCCCTTAAATATCAGCGAAGGACAATTAGAGGAGAAGTCCACTTCCAGAACAACAATTTACAAATAATTTAGTCACCCCCTTGTCATTCAAGATGTTCATGTCTTTCTTTCCTCAGTTGTAAAGAAATTATGTTTTTTGAGGAAAACATTTCAGCATTTTTCTCCATATAATGGACTGATATGGTGCCCCGAGTTTGAACTTCCAAAATGCAGTTTAAATGCAGCTTCAAACGATCACAAATGCGGTTGTAAATGATCCCAGCCGAGGAAGAAGGGTCTTATCTATTGAAACGATCTGTTATTTTCATTTTAAAAAATGCAATTTATATACTTTTTAATATCAAATGCTCATCTTGTCTTACTCTGCTTGGACTGTTTTTGTTCTGGTTCATGTCAGTTAGGGTATGTCGAAAAACTCCCGTCTCATGTTCTTCCTCAACTTCAAAATCGTCCTATATCACTGTTTTACCTTTTTTGTTAAGGGTGTTTGATCTTCTTTGCATGTTCACTTTGCAAAGACTGTGTCGGTACTTCTGCAGCGATGTAGGATGATTTTGACATGATTTTTGAAGTTGAGGGAGAAAATACGACTGGAGTTTTTCAACATACACTAACTGTCTTAAACCAGAATACACAGAGTTCAAGGAGAGAAAGACAAGATGAGCGTTTGAGATTAAATAGTATTTAAATTGCATTTTTGTAATGAAAATTACCAATTGTTTCACTAGATAAGACCCTTCTTCCTCAGCTGGGATCATTTATAACTGCATTTGTGATCGTTTGAAGCTGCATTTAATCTGCATTTTGGAATTTCAAACTCGGGGCACCATATCAGTCCATTATATGGAGAAAAATGCAGAAATGTTTTCCTAAAAAAACATAATTTGTTTATGACTGAAGAAAGAAAGACATGAACATCTTGGATGGCAAGGGAGTGAGTACATTATATGTGAATCTTTGTTTTGGAAGTGGACTTCTCCTTTAAATTAATCCTCAGGAAAGATCTCAATGAATGGACAAGCCCGCAGGATAGAGAAGACCTTGATAACCCTTGGCACAAATACTTATGGTCAACTATGAATGTAAACATGCAGTTTTAACAAGAAGGACATTCATCATAATTTGCCCATTGATAGAGCAATCATCTACTACAGGCTAGATGGCAGCTATACCTTTAGCTTTCAACCTGCTTGACAAATCGTCCTTATCTAATCCCAGTGTGATCTATCCCAATCTTCAAGAAGAAGGTGACTGCGCCCCCATGAAAGCTAAACAGCATAGTCATAAAACAAAAAAGCCTGGCCTGCTGGGAGCTCTAAAGGCTGTCAACTATTAGGCCTGAGATGATAAGGGAAGTTGCCAATGCCCTGTGAATAATGCAAGAGTGCTGAGGTATTTAACTCTACCCAGTCTCCACTAGCTTGTCTATGCAGGGCAACAAGTTCTCCATCCTGACTTATTCAGAAAAGATCAGCTCGTGCTGCTACTGCTTGGAGACTGGACAAGGCTAAGCAGGTTCTACCAGTGCTCCAATGAGTGGTAGCTATGGATAGTCTTTGGTACGTGGTTTTGTATTTGAGAGGCTGCACCCTTTTCAAACTTCCTTTCATCAGCCCTGGGGACTATTGGATGTCAGATGTGAGGCCTGAAAGCAACAACCATCCCCCCACTGCTACATTACTGCGCATGTGCATGTGTGGATGGGTTGGGATGATTGGATTGAGAGAGTGAGGCTATCCTTGGTCCACGACCACCTCAATGAGACCTATCTCACCCAACAGCGTACTATGAAGGGCAAAATTAGCTATATACAGTCAATGAACTGCAGTTTAAGTCACTTCCGTGTTAGTTTTAATAGAGAGAGCGGGAGGTTGCCGCTTGGTTTGAACTAGGCAATCAAACTAAGTGTGAAAGAACCATCAGAAAGTACCCCCCACCACACACACACATTTTGTAATATTGCAGCTTTATGTTCAAATGTTTTAACAATTTTTTTAACATCAATTCACACTTAATACTTCACAGTGACAAAGCAAAAACAGACATGATAACCTTGTGATAAACTTCATCAAAAAACAAAAGAAAATCAAATATAACCTACAATGTGTGTTCCTACATTTCCTCTTCTTATTTTTATTATTATTATATATATTTTTTTACATTTTGAATTTTAGTTTCATGAAAAGTTCACGATAATTGATGAATCATGATTTTTGTGTGTAGTTAATGAGACCCAGTATCAGCAAGACTTTCCCAGGATAAAATATAACAGCATAATGGGACAATGATAAGATTAAAGAAAAATCTGCAAGCACATGAACACTTGCAGTTAATAGTGTTGTTATTATTATTATTATTATTATTATTATTATTATTATTATACTCAAAAGTTTTTTAATTGTGTCTTAACTATTAAAGGGATAGTTCACCCAAAAATGACAGTTTTGTCATTCCAAACCCCGTAAGACCTTTGTTTGTCTTTGGAACACAAATTAAGATATTTTTAATGAAATCTGAGAGCTTTCCAACCCTGCATAGACAGCAACACAACTGACACATTTAAGGCCCAGGAAGGTAGTAAGGACATCATTAAAGGGGTCATCGGATGTCCATTTTCCACAAGTTGATATGATTCTTTAGGGTCTTGATGAAAAGTCTATAATACACTTTTTGGTAAAAATTCTCAATGGTAGTGTAAAACAACACCCTTTTTACCTTGCCAAAATTAGCTCTGCAAAAATCATTCTGTTCTTGTGAGGCTGCTTTAAATGTTAATGAGCTCTAGTCGCCCCGCCCCTCTCTTCTCTCTGTGGAGTGACGGGCCTGTTTACTTTAGCCGCTAATCTTGCTAACTAAGACACTAACTAGCTAAAAAATGGGATATTATTTTTACAGATTAATTAAAAACCACTGCATGGATTTTTATCATTATAGGGTAGTTGTGTACATACACTGCCAACACACATTAATGTTCAAACAACATGTATAAGTGAACTTTGCATCGGATGACCCCTTTAAAATAGTCCATGTGACGTCAGTGGTTCAAACTTAATCTTATGAAGCTATGAGAATACTTTTTGTGCGCAAAGAAAACAAAAAATAACGACTTCATTCATCAATTCTGTCTCTTCCGTGTCAGTCTTCAATGTGTGTTCACGACAGTAGCACGACGCATATTTATTGAAAAAAATATATATATTACAACTGTAATCCCTATTTGTCCAGGTTGAGGAGTAGTTCTTTAAATATTTAGAAAGACTAACTAAAAGTGTTTATTTAAAATAAACAACGTCAAGTATTCAAACACAAAGTTGGCTTTTATGGGAAACAAGTGGACGTTTACACATGTACCTTAAAAGCCCACCAGACTTCACATATGCAATTAAACAAACAAAAATTATAATACTTATTTTCTAATTTTGTGACAAAACATAATATATAATAAAGTGTTTAGTTGAGAAATTAACCTTGGACCTGAATACTCACTTTGTTGTGAATTTACAGGCAGACATGAAAAACGTCTTGTTTCACCTTGTTATATTTTGCAACCTAGACTTATACATGACCGAAGAAAGTCGGATTCAGGGACATGAAGACACGTTGTGCCAACCAGATGATTGCATAACCATAACCCCTAACCTGCTGCACTTTGAAATTCATTACTTCACGTTGCATACTCAACATTACAAAATCTTCTTTAAGAAGCGTCCACTGCATTACCAGGGGGATTTAAATTGATGTAAGCCTTACTCGGCATTATACTACCACAATGCGATATTAGGACACACTACTACAAATATGAAACTAAGAATAACACACACAACAGGCACATATGACAGGATTTACCCACGTTAATAAGCATAAATTCACAAATATTGCACGTCTCCCCCCTAGCAGAATGGACTAGTCGAGCGTGTATGACAGAGGGGTTTCCGCATCGCGTGAAACGCTTGTCAGTGCTCAAGTGAGCAGGTAAGAAGTTTTCTCAAACTTTAATGTTTTTGAACTGCGTTGATATCAACATAAAAATCAGCTTAAGTTCGTTAGATATTGTGCGATAATGATAATATCCGCATTTAGATGCCGCTAAAGATGTGCAGCGTGTTAGTATTGTGTCTTTAGTTCTCACTTTGTTGTTCTACGGTTTTATATATATTTTTTAAACAAAAAGATCTCACAATACACATATAATGTGTTTCTTTTGAGAGTTTATTCTACAGTTTAGAGTTTAGAATATACACACTGATTTCCAAACTATAATTCACATGTTTTTACGCTTACGAATCAATTAAGTTAAAATATTCTCTGGTTTATCAGGTTGTTTTCTACACGATTGAGTTTGTAGAAAGTAGCTGACGGACTTTAAAAGTGCTAATGATGTGGCCTCGTGGATTCTCATAATGTTCACTGTTAGCTGAATGTCTTGTTTAAAATGTTAATAATTTGTGTGAATCTGAATGGTAAAGTTTCACATAGTTAATGAATTACCTTAAGGTTTTACTTAAGTAATGTTAATATACTTAAACATTAGATGTACAGAATATATGCAATCAACACCTTAAACTAAGTTTAACAGTAGATTGCAAAGATGTCTGTCTTGAGATCATTAGTATGTTAGCTCATTATTTCTGTCAGTGTTAGATGGTTGGTCTGCTGTGACTTAGCAGTTTTAAGCTTGTTGACCATGATCAAATTTTGAGCTGGGTCATGGTCTCTGTCTGATGCTGACAAAGCAGATTTGTCAAGCATGTGGTTTTTAACAAATTTGTCAAATGCCTAGTTCCTGATCTTTCATTTTCATGAGGGAAGCGTGAAATATGGCCAGTCATTTTAACACAGTTAAGTCACGAGGCATCTGCTTTCCTGTTAATCTCACTGTTTTGCTTTTCCTCAGACAAGCTCATCAGTTTGTAGTCATATCATCTGGAGGAGAATGAGCATTTCTGAGCCACAGGCTCCCTTTAGAATTTCTTCTAGATATTCAGAATGACACAGTTTTAGTTTATTTGAAAATTTACATGTCCTCAAGCCATCCTAGATATAGATCATGGACACAGATTTGGAGGAATGTAACAGTGAATGGGTGCCGTCAGAATGAGAGTCCAAACATATTCATGTCTTTCTGTCTTCAGTCATGAAGAAATTATGTTTTTTTGAGGAAAACATTTAAGGATTTTTCTCCATATAATGGACTGATATGGTGCCCTGATTTTGAACTTCCAAAATGTAGTTTAAATGCAGCTTCAAAGGCTCTAAACGATTTCAACCAAGGAAGAAGGGTCTTATCTAGCGAAACGATCTGTCATTTTTTTTTTTGGAAAATAAAAATTATACTGAGAGCATACTTTTTAAGCACGAAAGCTTATATACTTTGTATAGCACTAGCTCTGGCATGCGCATCCACAACACTATGCACTACAGAATCACGTCGAAAGGGCATGCGGAACTACAGACCCAGTGTTTACAAAGCAAACGTGCCAAGTTTCATGGACACGCATCCCAGAGCCTGTGCTACATGACTTTTTGTGCTTAAAAAGTATACAAATTAGTATATATGTGACATTGTACTCATTCTGAATTATGTGTTTCTATGGCAACACTATCAACGCCAAAGCCCTCACGTGCTGCCAACGACATGGAAAGCTATGAGTAAAATGTGACGTGTTGTCATCTTGGAATTACGGTAATTATGACATGGCGTGAACACAGCATAAGACCCTTCTTGGCTTTACCAATGGTACGGTATGGTACTTTTTTCGGTAACACTTACTTTACTCTTTACTCTCTGTACATTTATTTCAGTGAAAAAATAAGTCAAAAAATCTCAATTTCAACATTTTGAACAATAGGGCCCTACAATCGTTTTATTTTATTTTTTTCAGAAATTCTTGTGTGTTTTAATTTTTCTGATAATTAAATGAAGGCATTAAACATTTATTTATTTTTAATGAAATTAAAATTAAACCCTTTTATTTGTTGCCAAACAAACAGAGGTTTTTCTGTTAAAATTAATACATGGAAGATGAATTGTGTGAAAAAAAAAAAAAAAAAAAAATTAATGGCATTTAATGGTTTTATTTAAATTTACCAGAAATAGAAATGTATAAACACCTACATTATACTGTACTAAAGTAATACAAGACTACTATATTTCTGTTACATGTTAAACCGTACTTTTATTTTGACAGGTTGCCGGTTAGTTTTTGTGTGTATACACTATGATATGATGCTAATTTTCTCAAATGAAACGGTAAAAATCACATTAAGTGACTCTTACAGCAGCTCTGGAGATGAAGTTCACGTGTTCATGTCGTCATATAATGAGACCCAAAGGCCGAAAACCACCGCGAGCCTCACGTGTGCTTCAGTATTTGTGTAGTAAACAAAGCCGCGTCTCCGCCATTCATTCATTCATTCATACAGAGCCAAGCGGGACATGGATGATTCATATCTAAACCGTCTCTTTGCGTTTTAATATTTACAGACACTAGTCCATATCGCGATTCGAATTAAGTGAGCGACCTACTTTTGCTTTATTAAACCAAAAATTGACGAATTCCGCGGCATCCCGCGCTATAGAGTAAATCTGTTTTTGTGAATGGACTCCGCGATCCCGTCCGCGTATTCGGGGAGAAATTGTAGACGCGCGTCCACGTAGAGACAGAAATGACATGCCGTTGTGTAAATAAGATAAATAACATAAGACTAATATAATGGCAGAGGAAACACTGTCCTTTTACTGATGGACTGGAGTGGTGTGGATTATTTGTAGATTATTGTGATGGTTTTTATCAGATGTTTGGACTCTCATTCTGATGGCACCTATTCACTGCAGGGGATCCATTTGTGAGAGTGATGGAATTCTACATTTCTCCAAATCTGTTCCCATGATGAAACAAACAACTACCAGATTTTGCGTTTGTGTGCTCAATGATTCTGATAACTATTGTAGTCCTTGTACATTAGCAACTTTTTAAAGCATTTTTTATTTTTTTAAATTATGTAATTTATGCTGTACTGTAGGACAAAACACAGGCTTATTTTACTGGTAAATCAACTACTGCTATTTTAAAAGGTCATAAGAAAATTCCTGTGGGAGCCGAGGCAAATTATCCTTCAGGGTTGGCCTACAAATTGACATCATGACTTAACGGCTCTATTTGCAATGTCACAACAGTATACTGGTGTATATCTTCACACAACGTTCCTGTATTAATTGCTTTAATTGAGTTCATGCTGATTGTCTCGGGGACGCATATTACTGCACTGATGGGTTGCTAAGGTGGTGATGTGGACTTTGGAAGCTAAACATGGCATACTCTGTAAGCAAAGCTGTGAGATAATAGTAGTGATGTTTGCCATCAGGTGATTAAAAAGGTTGGATGTAAATTTTATAGATGGACATGCTTATTTAAGCCAGTTTGTTTTGACACTGAAAGTGACAGTTCATTTAAAAAAAGAAAATTTGGTCATTTACTCATCCTCAAGTTGTGAGTTTCTTTCTGTTGAGCACAAAAGAAGATTTTCAGAAGAATATGGGTAACTAAACAGTTGCCAGTAGCCATTGACTTCCATAGTTTTCTTTCATATCTTCTTTTATGTTCAACAGAAGAAAGAAGCTCATTCAGGTTTGGATTGACACGAGGAAGAGTAAATGATGACAGGATTTTTGTTTTGAGTGAACTGTTTCTTTAAGTGACATTTAAGGAGAATGCTCAAAAGAAAGTCACAAGACCCTTTTGTTAAAGAGTGTTTCTCTTTGGATAGATTTGCCATGAAAATATTGGTTATACCGATTATGAAGGACAATACTGGTATGAAATTTTAGACTGATTTAACTCTCACGTCGTGGCTATTTTGACCTAGACAGGATTTCCTTTTCCCCAAAATGCTAGTTAATGTAGTTGTATTGGACTAAAACTTATGGACTTTGCTCACACGGGTTATAACAACTTATTTATATACCCACTTTTTTTTTTTTTTTTTTTTTTTTCAAAAAATTAATGGCCCACAGAAATTGCTTAAAATTTCTTATTTCTCGTTATTTCCAACTATTGTTCCCAACTGTTGGATTCAATCTTTTTATTAACTTGTTTTCTTTCAGCTATTACAATTTTGAAGCTGCTCGATCATAGGTCCCATAATCTGAGTTTATGCACCTCCGTTTTAGGGTGAACATTGCCTAATAGTGCTTTTTTTATCTTATAAACTGAGATGAATAAACTCAGATTAATGGAGCCTAAAATCAATCCGTTCCAAAAAGAAACACAAAACGTGCTAATTGAAAGAAATCAAGTTGAAAAAAAAAATAAATAAAACTGAACCCAAGTTTTGGTGGTAATGTAGCATAATAATAGTACATGTTATTTAGAGGCGCCATTCAAGGACAACTTACAATAAACAACATATAAAAAGAATATACAACATTATCACTCGCATAAAGAGCAATTTACAAGCAATTGTTAAAAGGCCGGTCATTTTTGACCAGAAACACTAAATTAGGTCAAGGATTTTCAGGAGCACAAGGGTTGAAAGGAGGGTAAGGAGGGTAAATGAAACCTAAAGGAAAATTCTATTATATTTGATAATTTCTCAAGTCTTAGTCCATGCTGTGGAAATTTATGATTTTTTTCCTTTACTTTAGACAAAATTCCTCCTACTAAATGTGTGATTACACCATGTGCATTACACCACACATGTGTCAGACTTACTGATATTATTATATTTGCTAACATTTTTTGGAAATCACAACATTAGATCATAATGTCAGCTGCCAAATCTGTTTCCTGTCACTGCAGCGGTGCTCCCCATAACGATGGCAGACACACAGGCCGATCCCTCCGCACAGCCGGAGCTGATGGATGAGGACGAACCCTTCTTCAGTAACCTGGACATCTTCCTCTTCTCCCTCATCGCCGGCCTGCTCATCTACTGGTTCATATTCCGCAAAAAAACAGAGCCCATCCCAGAGTTTAAGAAACTAGAGTCTACGTAAGTACCTCAAAACTAGTCCTGTATCATTGTAACATTAAAATTTTCAATTTTTAGCTTTTTTTATCATCTGTTCGAGCTTATTTTAAGAATAAATTATATTTTTTAGTGTAAATTGACTGTAATGGGAATTTTAATTTATTTTGTAAACTGTAACTGTGTATTGTTATGCCAGCTAATTTATGCTGAAAAAAAGACAAAGTATCATTTTAAATTATAATTTTTATTTGCTGTCACTCTCGCAATAATAATAGATTTTTGTAATTGATCCAAATCCTGCTTCACATAACAGGACATGAAACATAGGACATGTTTTTGTTTTGCTCTGCAGTTTTGTAGTTTTGGTAACTTGACACATGGAAACTGAGATATTTAGAAGAAATGTGTTTACATTTTTCTGAAAAAAAAAAAAAAAGGCTTTAATAGACTTTATTTATTTCTTTTTTTTGCTTCAAAATATAATTTCTTGAGAAATAAAAGGATAATTAAATACATAAAATGACAAATAGAAGTATTTCTCAGCTGAGAAGAAATTACATTTCCAGCTGCAGGGTCAGTATCATTGCGTTCTTCCTGTTAAAACACTTCAGTCCTTCTGGAAACAATTAGTGTTTTCTTAGGTTCTTCCTGCTGACGCTGAGGTTGCAGCAAATGTTTATTGCTTGCTTAGCCTTGAATAGTGTCATTGGCAAAGGTCTTACTCAATGCCAGACATTAGTCACTCCTGAGCTGTTAGTGAGATAACAAACTGTAGAGCGTCATCATGGTTGAAGGACAAGTTTGAGGTTTCATTTATCTCTCTCACATGCATCACCTGACTACAGAGACAGGCTGCAATAGAGCTGAGAATGAAAATGATTACTTGGGTTACAAAAATAAATTCCATAAATGTTTTAGTAAATAATAGCTTCATAATTCTCTCTGACACATGGAAACTGAATACTGACCTTTGTATTTCTGCAGAGCATTTCTGTGTGTCACCCATGGAAAAATACTATGTGTAAATCAAAAACATAAATTAAATGTGTGCATACAATTATTACACCATTATAAGGTAGTACTAGATGGTGGTAGTTCATTGAATCATTTATTCGAATGATTTGTTCAAAATGTCTAATTCATTTTTATTGAATCATTGACTCAAATGATTCTTTTAAAAACATATTAGTTTGGGAATCAAACTGTTCGAGCAAACTGTTTCATTGGTGAAATAGTATTTTGTCTAAAATGTGACTCACTCAATATTAATGTCATGTTTGTTGAACTGTTTGTGTAAAATCAGTACAGGATTTGCGATCGCACTCACACTGACGAATACAATCAGAGTTATATTACAAAATTTCCTGGCTTTTCCAAGCTTTCTAATGGCAGTGAATTGCTGTTGATTTTTTTGAAGTCCAATAAAGTGCATCCATCCATCATTAAAAAGTACTCCACTCCACACTCCAGTGAGAATATGATAGTCTAGCAAGAACCATGTTTTATTTACAGCAAAGGAAAACCAGTTTCCTTTTGGCTTATATCCAAATCCTCTGACATTTTTCTTTACAAAACCTTGGTTTGTACTTCTAATTCATGCCAGCTGTTTTGTTTTGCTCTCTCCTTGCCACTTCTGTATTGATCACAGCGTTCGCCTATGTCATCCGCTGGAACGCCACTCTCTCGTGTATGACAATTAGTGGAAACTAGAGATTACGGTTTATAAAGTTGTAATTATGGGTATTTTTCTTGGACAAATGCATCGATTCACTTCAGAAGGCCTTTATTAACCCCCTGGAGCCGTGTGGAGTACTTTTCATGATAGATGTATGCACTTTATTGGGCTTCAAAATCTCAACAGCCATTATAAATCTTGGAAGAGACAGGACATTTTTAGTATAACTCAATTCAACCAGAGGTCCCTGGCTTAAATTTTTGATTTTGCTCAGATTTTTTCTGAAGAAAGATAGACATGTATAGTGATGAAAGCCAAAATATTATTAATGTCATGGATGAATATTTACTTATATTCACTGTTTTGTAGAGGGGGGGCAAAATGGCAATTTTTATCTGAGATTCAGTGTCAAATTACAGCATCATTATCTTATTTTTACACAGAGATTGGTAGTTCTATTAGTAAATTCTGTTGACTTTAGAAGTCTTTTTATGTTATGTTCCAATGGTGACCATTCAGAAATGGGGAAACAGCACTTTTCAGATTTTTACTCCAAAGTTTGCATGCCTATAACTCAGGAAGTATTAAAGATATGTTAATGTCCTTTTAGATGTTGGGTCTCAGCAAACCTTCCTTTTGGCATCTTCATTTTCAAGGCCCTACATGGTTCAGTTCCAGAGATATTGGGATCTCAAAATGGCTCCAGGGGTAAATTGCTAAGTTGTACACATTTTCAATTTGCAAAAATGAGACGACTTTAGTTTTAAAGAGGAATGTCTGAAGAACAAATAATGTTGAAACTAGAAATGTATCTCATTTCCTTATGTCAAGACAACTGCATTAAACATACCTTAGTGCCATAAATATTCTTTTTCCAAAGTTTGCTTACCTATAACTCAAGAAGCACTAAAGATATCGCAATATGATTTTATATTCTAGTTCTTAATAAACATTTCTTCATTTTGCTTAAAATACAATCAGTATCAGCTGTATGCAAAGTGACCAACATTTGGTTTTCAATAGGGTTGGGTACCGAAACCCGGTGCCAATACGGCACCGGTACCCATGTAACCGGTATGTACCGGACCGAATCAGAACGCGAATTTCGGTGCCTCATTTCGGTGCCACTTACATGCCTCAACTGTCGATTGAAATATTTGTCTTCTGGTGCTATGACACGGATATAGAAGGATTGATTCATCAACATGCATGATCGCTAGTTAAATTTAAATACTGCATTCATGGGGTGTCAGAATGATCAGAAAATGTATTTACTGAATGAGAAAAGTCACGTGAACGTCGGAAAGCTTTGATGATAGAAATCCAAGACACCTTTGTAGTTACTATCCATTTTCACATTTCGAATTAAAAGCACAAATCGTCTGGAAATGAGACCATCCGAGAAGCGCGTGAATGCTGCAACTATCGTTACACTTGCTCTGACTGCAGCAGGTGGTTTGCCGTTAGCTTAGCTAGCTACATTAAACGCGTCTAACTTAAAATGCCAAAAACTAAACATCCTAAAGTGTGGCTATATTTCACGAGAAATGATTCAGACACTGCGACGTGCAGCAAACGTTTTACAGCAGTTGCGTGTGAAGGGGAAAACGCGTCAAACCTAATGAAACATTTGATGGTATGTGGAATAAACTTGAAAGCAGAGGGATGCACCGTGTTTGACAGTTTGCAGACATCAGCTGGAGAGGTGTCGTATTTTGCCAGAGACGGCAAATATGTGATGCGATCTAGGAAAACCCAACACATGGTGAAATTTTACCTTTTTTAGGTTTTGACACCATATGAAAGCTGAGTTCAGGCCCCTTTCCAAAACTTTTATTTTTTACATAACCTACGTTATGGCTATCTTAGGTTGGCTGATAGCGATGATTTTCAGGAATGGGATTTTGAGAAAAACGGCTTTAAAGTGAAACGGCTTTCACTTTCACTTTACGGGTTTAACGAGAGCTGTCTGTCAAGTTAGGAGCGCTACTGCATCATTAGACAAACAGACTAACATTTGTTTTCCGTTGATCACCCATTTTATGTTTAGTAAATAATGCAGCCTACCTTGTAGTAAAAGCGAGCGCAGTGCAACTGTTCGCGCACTCTGCATAAAACAGACTGTCATCAGACGACTCCTCTTTAGAAACTTCATCATCCGATCCTTCATCTCTGGATGTGAAATAGCCCGTAACATCATTTAGGGCACTGACATCACCAAAACTGAGCAGATTGAGACGAGTAAGATCGGTTAAGTGAGCAGCTGCCAGTACTTTAGACGGCGTTGTTGTGCTCCGCCATCTCACGATATTAAAATAAATAAATACATAAATAAATAACTTTGCTTGCCGTACTTTACACAGGACTGGTGGAGAATGTGAACTGATACGCCTTTACTAAATATGTTACGTGGTTTATTTTGATGGGTTAACTGTTTTTGTGGTGTTAAGGGAAAGCACCTCAGCAGCGCGTTCTTAACATAGGAGAAAGACAGTCATTTCTGCTTGCTGCAATAAATGTCTATTTTTCTGCACTAAACAAGTGAATTTCGAAGAGATATTTTCAGAGATGATAGACAAGATGTTATAGAATAATAATTTAATGAAAAACGAATTTCCTGAAAACGTCCCACTGCGACATCCGACGGGTTTTCCCAGATCTCATCACATATATTAATATTTCTGCAAAAGAATTGCTGAAATTTTAAGCTGTTAAATTATTGTAGTTGGGTTAGGTGGCTTAGGTTTTATTGTTGTTGCGTTTTGCATTGACTTAATATATAGTAATACTTTTTTTTTTTTTTTTACTTTTAATACATTGTTCAATTTAAAGAACTTTATTGTCCAATAAAAATATATTCTTGTGTCATCCACCACTTTGTGGCTTTTTTAAAAGTATCGGTTCAGGCACCGTTTTGGCACCGGTACCGTTTTAAAAGTATCGATTTGGCACCGGTATCGAAAAAACCCCAAACGATACCCAACCCTAGTTTTCAAGCACTGAAAATGGGTAATATTCAACAATCTGGACATGGAGCCTCATTGAGATCCTCATATCTCAGGGACTAAGTGATGTAGGGCCTTAAAAATGAAGTTTCCAAAAGAGAAGTTTATTAAGAACTAGAATATAAAATCATATTGCGATATCTTTAGTGCTTCTTGAGATATAGGCACACAAACTTTGGAAAAAGAATATTTATGGCCCTCAGACAGGTATGTTTCATGCAGTTGTCTTGACAGAAGGAAACAAGATACATCTCTAGCTTCATCATTATTTCTTCTTCAGACATTCCTCTTTAAAAGAAAAGAGGTATCATATTTTTTCAAACTGACCCACATTTGGTTTTTGACCACTGAAAATGTGCAGCTTAACAATTTACCCCTGGAGCCATATTGAAATGCCAATATTTCTGGAACCAAACCATGTAGGCCATTAAAAATGAAGATGCCAAAAGGAAGGTTTGTTAAGGCCCAATATCTAAAAGAGCATAGGATATATTAAATACTTCATGAGTTACAGACATGCAAACTTTGGAGTAAAAACTTGAAAAAGTGTTGTCACCATTGACACATAATGCAACAAAGATTGCTAAAGTCAACAGATTTTACTAATATAACTACCAATCTCTGTGTAAAAATAAGAAAATGATGCTGCCATCTTTCTGAAGTCATTTTTACCTTCTTGTAATTTGGCTCTGAATCTCAGGAGAAAATTGCCATTTTGACCTCCCTCTACAAAATAGTGGATTACTCAGTAAATACTAGGGGTGGGAATCTTTTACCATCTCACGATTCAATTCGATTCCGATTCTTGAGGCCACGATTCGATTCAAAATCGATTTTCGATTCAAAAAGATTTTCGATTCAAAATGATTCGATTTTATTCATAATGATTTCTAATCGGGTTTCTGATCATGATCTACTCTCATCTGCTTTGCTATACAGAATGACAAACGGAGACATTAAAGTGTCTTTTTCACATTTATTAAGTTAAATTCTCAGGGAAGTGCCTTTTATCAAAAACATTGTCTGGTTCTCAATTGCTACTCATTAGTAGCTAGCTATAAAATAAGTTGGAACAAAAATAAAGTGCTTCTTCATAATACAAAATGGTTGAAAATAGATGCACTTCCCAGGAAAGTTGCAGTTTACCACAAATATCATGTAGAACACAACCGGAGAAGACAAAAAAACATCTATATTTCTCAGTCAGATTCAGTAACTTAAAGAATAACAAGTTATGAAAATAAAGTGCTTCTTTCAAAATGAAAAATAGTACCCCTAAGCTACCTGTCTCTGAAATGTTCGTGCAGTGTGCATTGGTCTGCAGCTGGCGGCTGACTCTGCTCCGTGTCGCTGAGCTCCGGGTGATGCCTAGTAATATGAGCACGCGCATTTGTTGTGCTGCCGAAGTACTTGGTCTTCGTTTTGCAAAGCTTGCACACTGTGTGTGTCATGTCCAGCGCAGTGCTTCCAGGCATTCGGTAAAAACCGAAATGACGCCAAACTTTAGCTTTAAGTGAAGACGGGGCTGATTGGATCTCCATCTCATCCATATTTGCTTCCTCTTTGTTTTAGTGATTTGCCGCGCACGCTTACGTTCAAAAACCGGCTGCGTGGTGGCATCAGTACAGACCAGTAGGCTAGTTACAAAAATGGAGGCGAACAGCCAGCTGATTTTATTTATTTATTAAATCGATTCTTGGACATTTCAGATCGATTCTGAATCGTTGCAAATGAGAATCTAGATTTTTCTGTGAATCGATTTTTTGGCACACCCCTAGTAAATACTCATCCATGACTTTTAATATTTTGGCTTTCATCACTATACATCCATCTTCAGAAAAAAATTATAGTAAAATCAAAAATTTGAGCTAGGAAAGTGTCTGAAATTTGGTTGATTTGACACAGAATAACCCTGTTGTTTTCGCCTGAAAGAAGAAAGTAATATACACCTAGGATGGCTTGAGGGTGAGTAAATTATAGAGTATTTTTCATTTTTGGGTGTTCTATCCCTTTAATTATATCACATCTTATAAAAAAAAAAAAATAGGGGTATTTTTTGCTTTCATAACTTGAATTATAAGGGCACTCTGTATACTAACTGACATGTAGTCACCATGCAGTTAGAGAAGTAACTTCTGTTCGCACCACTGAATGTTCCAGATAATTGCGATTTAAAGTTGCTATTCGATGCACTGAAATGGTGTTTGATGTTATCAATTTGACACACAGTCACAATCTGCATGCATAAACATCACTTGGCTTTATTTGCCATGGTCAGGCAAAAGAAAACAAAACTTTAGTCTCATTTCAGTGTCTACTTTTCTTTTCACACTCATTTTTTCACACATTTCGCTGTCAGCCGCACACTGTCTACACCGGGCGCAAACCGTTATTTTTTTACAGTAGAAGCGTCAAAGCAAAAGTGGCACCTAAACACACAGACAAAAGTGTTTAAATGTAAACTAGACTTTTTCTAGTCTATTTATCACTTACAATATAACGTATGGTAGAAAAGACCATTTGGAGTCAATGGACTTGTCACTGATTTGAATTTTCCACGTCATGCATTTGAATTTTTTGCCTGTATATGCCAGAGAGTTCATAAAAATAGCTGAATATTTTTTTTTTAAGAAAAGATCCCTATTGATCCTTTATTGATCCTGCAGATCTGCCCTAATGCATATAATTATGCCTCTTTTCAAATGATCATAATAGGGAAAATATGGGTAGGGCTGAAGAACACCATATTCTTATTCACAGTACTAATTTGTACTTAGAGTAAATATACAATAACCCTTAATCAGTGCTGGGTAGTAACTGATTACGTGCAATCTGGATTACATAATCAGATTCCAAAACATAATTACTTGTAATTAGTGTCCATGTTAATATGCTTATAGTAGGATTACAGTTACTTTTTATGGATTACATATTTTATTCACGCAATGACCGTAAATCATTCAGTAAAATTTTCACTAACTGTTGATTCTGGAAGACAAAAATATTTTCAACCTGAAAGACCCTGGGTGTGTAATGTCATTGTTATTATCGTGTTTATTAATGTTTGTTTATATATTGCAATGATTCAACTAATCAACAAATCAAATAAATAAATAAATAAATAAATAAATATATATTTGAAACATTTCAGAGAAAATTAATAGTTTAATCAGGGTTCGTACAAGGTGCCTAAAGTGCTTGAAGTACTGGAATTTGACTTTTTTTTTAAATTTAAGGCCTGGAAAACCCTTGAAAATAGCAATATTCCTGAGGAGGTACTTAAAAAGTGCTTGAATTATTGAAAGACAATGTGCGTATTAAATAAATGTTTAATTTTTTATATACAGTGCCCTCCACTAATATTGGCACCCTTGGTAAATATGAGCAAAGGTGGCTGTAAGAATAAATCTGCATTGTTTATCCTTTTAATCTTTCATTCAAAAAATCCACAATATTCTAACCTATCATTTAAGTAAAACCATGGAAAGCAGGGGGAAAATCTCTTTATGAAATAAATGTTTTTCTGTAGTTCATGTTGACCACAATTATTGGCACCCAATTATTGCACTGTCCTTTATTCAAGATAACAGCTCTGTGTTTTCTTCTTTAATGCCTGAAGAGTTTGGAGAACACCTGACAAGAGATCAGAGACCATTCCTTCATAGAGAAACTCTTCAGATCCTTTAGTTTCTCAGCTCCATGCTGGTGCTTCTTCTCTTCAGTTCACCTCACGCATTTTCTATAGGGTTCAGGTCAGGGAACTGGGACGGCCATGGCAGAAGCTTCATTTTATGCTCAGTGACACATTTTTGTGTTGATTTTGATGTTTGATTTGGATCACTGTCCTGATGGAAGATCCAACCACAGCTCATTATAGAACTTCTAACAGATGCAGTCAGGTTTACATTTTTTATCTGTTGGTGTTTGCTAGAATCCATGATGCCATGTATCTGAACAAGATGTCCAGGTCCTCTGGCAGGAAAATACGCCCACAACATTAAAGATCCAGCAGTATATTTAACCGTGGGCATGGGGTACTTTTTGTACCAAACCTATCTTGAGTGTTTGCTGCCAGAAAGCTCTTTTTTTGTTTCATCTGACCACAGAAGCCATTCCCATTTGAAATTCAAGTTGTGTCTGACAACTGAATATGCTGGAGTTTGTTTTTGGATGAGCAAGGAGGATTTTTCTTAAAACCCTCCTGAACAACATGTGGTGACGTAGGGGCTGTTTGAATTTTTTTTTTTAGTCTTTTGGCCCCAAGACTCAACTAATCTCTGCAATTCTCCTACTGTGATCCTTGGAGAGTCTTTGGACACTTAAACTCTCCTCCTCACCATGCATTAGGACGATATAGACACACATCCTTTTCCAGGCAGATTTGTAACATCTTTAGTTGATTGGAATTCTTAATTATTGTCCTAATGATGGAAATTGGGATTTTCAATGCTTTAGCTCTTTTCTTACAGCCACTTTCTATTTTGTGAAGCTCAACAATCTTGTTCTGCACATCAGAACTATATTATTTGGTTTTATTCCTTGTGATGGATGATTAAGGAAATTTGGCCTTTGTGCTCCTCATATTTATAATCCTGTGAAACAGGAAGTTATTGCTGGACAATATCATACTCCTAGTCATTCTAGTGTGCTAAATAAATGCAAATATGAATGGGAATATACTTCAGAGATATTTTACTCATTATAATTTCTAAGGGTGCCAATAATTGTGCCCAACATGCATATGAGAAAAACATTTATTTCATAACGTAAGTTTCCCCCCACTTTTAATTGTTTTACTTCAATGAAAGGTTAGCATTTTGTGAATTTTTTTGAATGTAAGATCATCAAGATAAACAAAGCAGATTTATTTTCATAGCCGTCTTTGCTCGTATTTACCAAGGGTGCCAATATTAGTGGAGGGCACTGTAGCTTTACTATCTTTTCATGCAAAATTCATGCAATTCAGAAAAACAAAAAACTTTTTTCGCTTTTTTCGGTTAATAAAAAAACACAAGTAAAACATTAAAGTAGCGAGGTAAGCCAGTAGTAGTACTGACAATGTTGTGTAAACATGGTTAAAGATGCGAAAAGAGGAGCAGATGAACCGAATCAGTTGAGTGAGTCATTTCTGTTGGAACCGCTGTGATTTGAATCAAACTAGTGACTTTGATAATTAATTTCAAACAATTGACTAGCAAAAAAAAAAATAAAATTAAAAGAGCCAATAATTTTTGTCATTTTTGAATTTTGAAGTTGCTTGTAACAATTTTAAAAAGCACGTGGTGATGGGTGAAACTGAATTTTTTGAAACTCCAAATCACTTGTGTTGCATTGTGTTGCAAAGTGATTCACTGTTTCGACGCTACAATTGGGTCACGTATCACAAATCATTTGATTCAAATTGGGACTTCAGATTGCGTATCTCGAATCATTTGATTTAGATCAGGAGTTTGTAGTGGGTTTGCAAATTATTTGATTTAGATCGTAATTTCGCATATTGCGACTCATTTGATTCAGATCGGAACTTCGGAGCAGGTTCATGAATCTTTTGCTTCACATCGGAACTTTGGAGCGTGGATTGTGAATCATTTGATTCAGATTGGAACTGCGGACTGGGTTCATGAATCATATGATTCAGATTGAGACTTCAGTGCACGTTCACAATTCATTTGATTCAGTTTGGCACTTCAGAGCGCATATCACAAATCATTTGTTTCAGATCAGGATTTTGGAGTGGTTTCGCAAATTTTTATTATTTTTTTATTATTAAACAGTAGAAAACATCAAACCATTAAGGCAGTACAGTTATAAAAAAAGAAAGGAAGTATACACAAATATTAATCCCTTAAGAAAATGAACCGTGGTTTTAATTTGAAAGAGAAGACATTGTTTGATAAGTGAGATCTCTGATTGAAGTCCTTGAAAATTAAAAAAAAAAAGTAGTGCTTGAAAAGTCCTGGAATTTCATTTTACAGTATCTGTATGAATCCTGTTTAATAGTTTAACATTTTTCCATGTTCTCTAATTGTCAATTAATAGTCACATTTATTTGCAGGTACATAAATAAAAGGTAATCCAAAATTAATATAAAAAGTATTGAGAATTCATTACATAAAATGATCAACCTAGATTACATTAAAACTGCAATTTTTGTAATGTAATCTGTAATCGGTAATGGACTACAATTTGAAAGGAATCTACCCAGCTCAGCACTTCTTATTTTGATTCTTATGCTGTATAAGAATTATTTCTTCATTCACTTACATTTATTGAGCATCTATAATACGTAAATGAATAAATAAAGTTCTTACCTGACGTTTAAAAACACACACACATTAGATTACTCATTTGGATCATTTTAACAGAACATCCATGATGGGAAAAGAGACTTGTGGTGCTGCACGCCATCTTACTTAGCTGACATATGAAAGTGACCAAGCAAATACAGACGTGTATAATGTGAAGTGGCTCTATATTTGAGATTAGGGCTGTATGGACTTTGATTCTAGCAAACATTTCTCCTCCAAACACAAAAATGTTTTGGTGACTGCACTTCTATGCATGAATAGAAAATAGCTGCCAGCTGCAAGATGGCTGCCAAGTGAACAGACATGTATCTAGTAAGAAGTTTAGTCTTGTCCCGAGACTTACAGTGTTGTTCTCACTTGAGCATGTATTAAAGACTACGAGACCATGTTGTGTTGCTGCAAAGGTGCAGTAAATTCAAGCTCTATTTGATGTTAAATCAATGTGCAGCTTAAAGGCAACATGGAACATGGTTACACTATCAATACGAAAGCAAAAATGCACTTTTTTTTTTGAAGGATTATTTTAAGATTGCTGTTAGGGCTGGGTGGTATGACAGTATGAATCATTACCGCTGTATTCAAATATATCCGTGTAGCACAGTACTACTTAACAGTTATATATATACCTGACCTAAGTGTGATAAAGAAACATGCATTTGGTCTGTGTCATTAATACTAATCAAACAACACAACAGTGAGAGATGACTATTCTTGAATGAATCACTTTGGGATTTTTAATAAAAATTAGTTCATATGATTCATCCAGTGAAGATTGTGAAGTGTATCAGTTATACACTTCATTATTGAATTTCTGTAGTATTTCTTACTACAGGTTAAATAAATCTACTGTAGTTAAAAAACTTAAATGTATTTCTTTTTTTTCTATTGTGTTATTAATTTGCTTACTTTTCTTATTTTAATAACTAGTTTTACCTAGGATTTCAGCTAATTTCTCATAAGATTTGTCACATTGCCCAGCCCAACAGCCGTTATTATAATCTAGTAACATCACTATGGAAGCCCGTTTTCCACACAGAATAAAAACATAAAAAAGGTAATCATGACTTTTTATCTCACATTTCTGAATTTTTCTTGTAATTTTGAGAAAAAAAGGTCAGAAGTGCAAGATATAAACTCATAATTGTGAGGTATTCATTTGTAATTCTCAGAAGAAACATCAGAATTGTGAGACAAAATTGCAGTTACTCGCGGAATTGTGAGATGTAAATTAAAAATTCAGAGGAAAAAAAATCTGAATTGTGAGATGTGAAGTCAAAATTCTGAGAAATAAAAATCAGAATAAAAAGTATAAATTTTGAATTGTAACGAAAAAAAGTCAGAATTGTGAGATAAAGTCACAATTGACTTAAATTGTGCGAACAAGCTTCCATAAAAGCTCGAAGTTCTGTTTTTTTTTTTTAAATTTTATTTTATAACTGCAATGATAAACTTATTATATTTTTGAAGCTTTTAATTGTTACCAGAAACTGTTGCTGTTTATGTGCTTGACTGTGTTTGTCCATTAATTTCCACCTGTTTGGCTGATTAAGGCTGATTTGCATTTACTGACAATGTTATCTAAACATAGTTAAAGGTGCGAAAAGAGGAGCAGATGAACCAAATCAGTTGAGTGAGTCATTTCTGTTGGAACCGCTGTGATTGAATCAAACTTGTGACTTTGATCATTCATTTCAAGCAATTGACTAGCATAAAAAAAAAAAAGATCAAATTAACACGATATTTTATGGATATTATCACACTGACAGAATGATATCATAAGCATAAACACAGTCTGTTCTCATATCAAACTTCGTCTAACCTGCCTTTCTCTGTCTCACATTTACACCACGCTTAAAGGGGTCCTATTATGCTATTTAACAGAATCTTGATTTTGTTTTGGGGTGTGTACTAGAACATGCTTTCATGCTTGATGAATCAAAAAACGCATTATTTTTCACATAATTTACATTATTACAATACCGTTCTTCCCAGCCTGGCACAAATGACTCGATTAGTTCCAGGTTTAACGAAGGTCCGCCTTCGGAAAAACAGAATGTGTTGTGATTAGATAGCTGCATCACTGTGTTGCCATTGGCAAACAGCTTAGACTGTGTTTTAGACTGTGTTTTAGTACTGCCACAGCCAGCAGTTAACGCAAGTAAGATTAAAGTGATTCTTATGTTTTAAATATGGATATTTTTCTTACATAAACGCATCAATTCACTACAGGACGCCTTTATTGACCCCTGGAGCCGTGTGAAGCACTTTTTATTATGGATGGATGAACTTTATTGACTTGTTTTGGACTGATGAAGAGAAACACTCGTCTATGCCGTTCTAAAGCTCTAAAATTCTAAAGTGCCAGGATAGTTTGTAATATAACCCCGATTGCATTTGTCTGAAAGAAGGAAGTCATATACACCTAGGATGCAGGGAGGGTGAGTAAATAATACGCTACAGCAGTGTTGGGTCCTATCATCAGCCTGCGAGATCGCCAATACATGATATTATCGTGTTAATTTATTTAATTATTTGTATCCTGAGTTTCTTTGCCCGAAACCAGCTCCAGCATAAGGCTAAAAGCAGCCTAACATTATCAAAGAACATCATCACTGATTAGCCTAGCCTATTCTAGTGCAAGTTTATGCATTTTAAAAAACACTTGAGTTATAAGTGAAGCTATCTACACTGTATGATGAATCAATCTCGTACCACACGCTGTACACATCTGTGGCGCGTTACTGCTCTGAAGCGGCCACTCTAGTCAATGCTTGTGTTTATATCCACCACGCTGCGGCTCGTTGAAGCGGTTCTCCGTGATGCATGGCTAAAGTTAAGCTAATCCTTCACCTCTTCCATACCAACCCCCCAACAATTTGAATTTCTGTGGGCAGGATTTATTTTAATGATATTCTAATGGACTGCATTGTGACATCATAGCATGCGGAAAACAAACGTTGTAGTCCAAAGGAGCCGTTCGTTGTAGTTCTTGAAAAGGGTTTTTTTAAAAAATGAAATATCTCCCTTTGGAGTGCACTTTGAGATTTGTAGGTGAAAAAGCATAATAACACCCCTCAAACTCAAGGGTGGGAAAAAATGTCCATTATAATCTTTTTTCCGTTGGCCTATTTATTATAGGAATGAAACACTGAACATTAGCGTTGTTATTGTAATATCTTTGCTGATGATACAAAATATCAAAAGTTGTTTTATAAACAGAGTACAAGTAAATACCACTTCCCTTCTTCATCTCATGAGTATGACAGCTGGTAGACAGCTGCGTTCAAACACTCCTGTACATATTTGTCAAAGATTTCTGTTTTTGCAGTGTTGCATTCAGTCACAGGCATGGAAGGACCTTTGCATTCAGTCTTAGAGTGTAAATGAAAACTAATAGACCTTCATCACAGTCCGCATGTCGTCACATCCGGCCTACGATTAGTAGCGTAATCAAATTTCCACCTGCATTATTTTCTGTGTGGTCAGACTCTTTAGTATTGTGAGTATGCTGTACATACAGTAGGATTGTGAGCTCTCCTTTAAATCATGAAATGTGCATCAAAAAATAGTGTGTTGGTATAGGATGTGTAGTAGTTTTTTTTTTTTTTTAAATCTGTTAGAGTTGTGATGTCGTGTAGTGTATTCCAGCCAAATACTAGCATCTGTTAAATCATTACTTACAAGCTTTCCTGACATAATGAATCTTTCTAAATCTAAATGAGTGTTCTTTTGTCCCTAGCTCACCACATACACACGTGAAATGTGTAATGAGCCTGTAAATCAAGCTAATAATGGCTTGTTATTGTTCTCCAGATATCCGCACTCATCCGTTCAGCCCCTGATATTACACAACTGCCTCGCATTGTCTTCTAATTAGTGACGAAAGCACAAAATTGAATTTGGGTGTGTGTGTCTGTAAAGAATAGCTCACCACTTTGTTGTAAGAAATACACAGAGAAGGTTTATAATTATGAAGAAAAAGAAGCATGCAGTCAGCTGTTAAAGTGCTGTTCAATTCCAGACATTTTAATCGACTGTGACCTCCATTGTGCTGATTCTAAAACCTGGAATTGGTTCCAAGAAAAGCAAGCAAGACTATAAAAAATATAGGTCAAGGTCAATATTTGTTTTTTTTTTTGTTTTTTTTTTTCTTTTTTTGTCAATGCATTTTATTGGTCCTATTGTGAACAATTCTTTTTTTCTTTCTTTCTTTTTTTTAGCAATGTTTATTTATTTATGTTTTAAGTGCAATGCCCACATCTCAAAATCTGACCAACAACCGATAGATTTAGATTTTAGACAACTTTTTTTTTTTTTTTTTTTTTCTTGTTTGATAATCTGTTACAGAACAAAAAATATGTCATTGCCCTAACCCCATCCAAGATGTGGATGAGTTTGTTTTTTAATCAGATTTGTAGAAATGTGTCATTACATCACTTGCTCACCAATGAATCCTCTGCAGTGAATGGGTGCCATCAGGATGAGAGTCCAAACAGCTGATTTAAAACATCACAATAATCCACAAGTAATCCACACCACTCCAGTCCATCAGTTAACATCTTGTGAAGACAAAAACTGTATGTTTGTAAGAAACAAATCCAACATTAAGGCATTTTTTTTTACTTCAAACCAGTGCTTCCAATTAAAATATGAGTCTATAATCCATAATGATGCTTTCTCCAGTAAAAAGTCCATCTCCTGTTGTCTCTTACATCAAAATCCAGCCACATATGTGACCCTGGACCACAAAACCAGTCATAAGGGTCAATTTTTTTTAAATTGAGATTTATACATCATCTGAAAGCTGATAAATAAGATTTCCTTTGATGTATGGTTTGTTAGGATAGGACAATATTTGGCCAAGATGCAACTATTTGAAAATCTGGAATCTAAGGGTTCAAAAAAAATCTAAATATTGAGAAAAACACCTTTGAAGTTGTCCAGATGAATTTCTTAGCAATGCATATTACTAATAAAAAATTAAGTTGTGATACATTTATGGTAGGAAATTTGCAAAATATCTTCATGGAACATGATCTTTACTTAATATCCTAATGAATTCTGGTATAAAAGAAAAATCGATCATTTTGACCCATGCTATGTATTTGTGGCTATTGCTACGATTATACCCATGCTACTTAAAGGAGTCATCGGATGCAAAGCTCACTTTTACATGTTGTTTGAACATTAATGTATGTTGGCAGTGTATGTACAAATCTGCCCTATAATGATAAAAATCCATGCAGTGGTTTTTAATTAATCTGTAAAAGTAATATCCCCTTTTTCAAATCGAGCCATTCTCAGATGCCTGTCGGTGTGCCGTCAGAGGCCACTCCCACGATAGTTGATTGACATTGCTTCGATGCCAGAGCAGGGATGTAAGTTAGACAAGAATATCTCAGATTGAGCGATTGAGGTGTTGTGTTGCTGCATGTAATAATGAACATAGTGGTTGTCATTTACTCCCGACATCTGAGCCGCTGAAGATGCAGTAGATTACGTTTGTTTGTGAAGGGAATGCACCTCCTGATCTACATACATCCGTCTATGTTCGTGCGACTCATTCATGATCCAGCTTCACTTACAGCAGAAGTGAGTATACGGGTTTTTTTATGAATCTTTGTGATCCCCTTTCCTTATAACGTGGTAGTTAGGAAGTTTCACGGCTAAATGTGGCTGAATGTGGCTAAAGTAAACAGGCTCGTCACTTCACAGAGAGAAGAGAGGGGCGGGGTGAGCACAGCTCATTTGCATTTAAAGGAACAATACATCATAATGAGTTGATTTTTGCAGAGCTGATTTTGACAAAGTAAAAAGGGTGTTGTTTTACAAAACCATTGAGAATTTTTAACCAAAGTGTATTATAGACTTTTCATTAAGACCCTACAGAATCATATCAATTTCATGGGCATCCGATGCCCCCTTTAAGACTGGTTTTGTGGTCCAGGGTCATATATTTGTTGTGCTTTGGACCATTTTTGGCTGGTAAACGGTGCTTGATCTGTGCAGATTTCTCTCCTGATTCAGACCAGACCACTTTTTCACCAGAGGAAGTGTTATTATGGATTATGGACTCTTAATGATGGATTTGTTTTAGCTTCTCCAGATGTTAACTGATGGACTGGAGTGGTGTGGATTACTTGTGGATTATTGTGATGTTTTTATCAGCTGTTTGGCTCTCATTGGCTCTCGGCACCCATTCACTGCAGAGGATCCATTGGTGAGACAGTGATGAAATGACGCATTTCTACAAATCTGATGAACAAACAAACTCATCTACATCTTGGTTGGCCTGAGAGTGGGCACATTTTCAGCAAATTTCATTTTTGGCTAAACTATTGCTTTAAAGGCGAGAGGAGTTATGTTTCGCCCACATAGTATAATTGCTTGTTACAGTCACTCAGTTGTTGGGCTGTTAGAAATGGCAAAGTATGTCCTCACTCACTCTCTCTCTCTCTCTCTCTCTCTGTTATGTTACTTAAAGTTGTGCTTATGAAAGTATATATATCTTTTCAAATCCTCATGTCAATGGAGTTTGGCGAGGCCAGCCAAGTCTGTCTCTGAGCTGTGCCAAAGGTGGAAAGTTGAGGCACAGCACAAGCCCTCCATTATGTTCAGCCTATTTTTCTCTCTCCCTCCCCATTTATGTGGAAACCATTTCCAATTTGTCTCGCTGCTCTCGTTGCCTGGCCTGTCACAGGAGGATCCTTTTATGATAGATGTGGTTGCCGTGGCGACCCCCGCTCTCCGGAGGGAGGGGCCGGACCGCAGTCATTCGCCTTCTTCAAAACCAGTGTCGCTGTCATTTAAGAAACCGTTGCTACGGCTACAGGACCGTCCTTTTTTTTTTTTGCCGTTCGCGTGTCTTTTTCTCCTGGATCTTGAGAGGATGAAGGAGCTTTCTCAAGTTTTCTGTTTGTTTACGTGAGTTTTTTGGCGTGCTCCACGCTTGGGAGTCCTGCTTTGTGGTGTCCAGATGTTGCCGGTGCACGTGTTTGAGAGCGTATGGAATTCAGCTTGTCTGTTGACATGATGCTTCACCGTGTCAATAGTCGTCTGCAGAGCTTTCCTGATGGAGGAGGGACGCTGTAGCAGCCTCTGCTTTCCTCTGGAATCAGCGCCTTCACATTCAATCACATTCAAGCTCTCCTTCAGGTCCTCTTTAGGGTTTTTGGACTCTGTCAGTTCTCTCATCTTGTGGCACTTGGAATTGGTCAGCATGTACCACAGATGGTTTTTCCTGCCTTGTTTTTCCGGTATGCGCTGTAGTTAACGGTTTGTGACGGATCTGTCTTGGCGTCTCCGTTCTTGGACGTGTTTCTTACGATCATGGGCTGTGTGTTCTCCTTACCGGAGGACCGGCTGGTCGCCATAGATAGGTGAGTGTTCGCTAAACTAGTCCCTCTGGTTCTGATTTTCAGT